>JBAMYA010000014.1:1454212-1503216 GCA_037176975.1 Arrhamphus sclerolepis
TGTCTTTTAATCACGATAACTTAAGCACAAGCACACATTGGACGCTCCATGGTCAAGATGAACATCGTCACAGCGGTTCTGACATCATGGCTCATTACAGTAAATACTTTTAAGTGGAAGTGAAATCCGTTTTATATCAAAAATAATAAGAAGATTAATTTCACGTAGTCTGCACTAATTCCAAAGGGTAACTCTTGACTTAAGTACTTCTGGTTCCCAGAGAGTTTCAATGTGAATCATGTGAACTCGTGAACACTGCAATCACGTTCAACTTTGAGCACAGCCGTGCGGTGAACTCTAACTATTCTGGTTTGATGTAGTATTGTAATAAGGCTCAGTGCAGTGCAGTTGGACCCCAAATATTAAACGCGTAAGCCGTTTGTTCACACCATTACATAAGAAGAAAAGCTGGCAGGATGTGGTTTGAACAATCTCAGAAATTGTCACGACACATGTTGTTGGAAATATGGAAAACTAGTCATGACGTATATTTTAAATGTTGACAATGCAAATGAGTTTCATCGATGAAAATCGACGTCTGAACAACTCTGCGGCAATTCCTTCCATCATGGAAAGCTTGGCTGTGTGTCATTATTGCACAGCATGCACACACAAACACACACTAAGTGTTCTTACCCACCGGACCTTTGCTCAACATCCGTTTAGCTCGAAATATATGTTGTGACACTTATGACTGCATTAGTAGTGTGTATGGTATTGGGAAAGAGGAGCAGGAAGAGGGTAAGAAGAGGAAACACTTTCAGTCTGAGAAAATCTGATATAAATCATTTCTGCTCTCTGTTGCAAATGTGTGCATGTGCATGCATTGTCTAAAAATGCTATTCTGCTATTCAGTTACAGCAGAGTTGGGGGGAAAAGGAGTAGACTTTGCAAAACACACTGACCGAACCGATATATATGACTAATATCACTGCCTAAAACATAAAATCTTTGTTTCTACCTGATATAGTGACTAGAACATTGAGTCCCTCCAGGACATCCATCTGCTGGAACCGCCGTCGATTGATCAGAGGGTAAACCTTCCCTTGACCACTGCGATCCAACAGCATCAGGCCACTCTCTGTTCCCACCAACAGATTTACTCCTGCACACAAGGAGAGACGCACAGAGAAACTCACACCAGGGAAAACCTCAAAACCAGCAACTGGAAATACTGAACCCCCCATTTCTGCATTTCGAGACTTTGAGGTGCATTCCTGGTACGGCTCTGATGTTGACTCTTCATTGCTGCAATCAACCTTTTCTATGCGTCTGCACATTTGTGGGCTCTGTTGCAGGACCTGACAATTTTGCATTGCGAAATATGTGGTGATTAAAATTTGTCTTTTACCCAAACCATGCAATTATGATGTTTGGAAAAACGAGTACGACAAGAAGTTAATGTGCCAAGGGCAGCATGTTACTGCTTGTTGTTGGTATTAATAGTATGCCTAAAGAGTCTCCTGTAGTTTCAGTCATTCTGTTCCCAGTTTCCTGATTCCTCATATTACCTGAAGTAGGTACAGAGAGGCAGCACAAGTCTGTCTGTTCTGTTTGAAGTCTTACATGCACTGTCACAATCAGTGAAGAAGAAATGGTTTAGACTTCCACCTCCATTCTCTCTTTTATTCTCCTGCAACCTCTCACCTTAAACACTTCTGGATTTGGGATCTTAATTCACTCCTTGCTTAAGTGTAAATAGCTGTCCTGCTGGCATGGTTGCTAAACAGAAACAATTATACAAAGTACCACAATCACCAGGTAAAACTCTCTGAACGCAATTAAAAATATATATATTTGTTCTAATGAAAAAGTGCAGATAAGAAAGTCTCAAGGATACAAAGAGAGAAACTATATGACAAAAACTGCTGCTGAACGTTGCCACCAATGTGGCACAACATGTGTTATAGAAATAGTGAAGTTTTTGGGGGGTTTCTTTCTTTTTTTGTGATTAATGTTGACACACCAGCTCCAAGGAACACATGCTGCCAATATAATGTCTCATGTTCCTCCTTTTTCTTCCAGTTTGGACCCCAGTAGCTGAGAAAATTGTTGAAGCTGCGACTAATGTTTAGAGATTAAGGTGATTTAAGATTTAAGATTGTCAGGACTTTGGTGCCACCATGTGGTGAAGACTGTGAAATTCTAAACTAGTTTAACATGGGCACAATGTAACTACAAATTTGAAACCAATTTAAAAATATTTTGACTCACTTTAACACCAAATTAATTAGACCTCTTTCCTTCTAAGCTTCCTGTCCCCACTTTTCATCTTCTTATATCTAGTCCAGACCTGATACATCACAAGGCAGCACACATTTTGAATAGCTGTAATGTAATAGGTTATTTTTGTCCAGGGTTAGCTAGTTAATCATTTATGAAGTAAAGCGTAATGTCTTACCCCAGAGTGCAGCACATAGGATCTCAGAGTTGAACCTCTTCTTGTACTTGCGAATCTCTGGCGTGTCACTCTGAGGGCGGGTATTGACCGGATTAACATTAACCACGGAGCCTTTCCGAGATGGATCCGCTCTCAGAGCCTCTGCCAGCCGTGCATCGTTCCCGTAGCCTAAAAGGTCAAAGGGAAGGGCTTAGGTGGGACGGTGAAGGATGTAGTTTAGCAGGCAAGGTGAGGGTCAGTCACATGGTGAGCATTAGAGAGGTCCTGGATTCTTCTTCATTGGCTTTTGCTAAACAGCCTTGAAGTTACAGAATTAAAATATAAAACTGAAAGAGAGGAAAGTTCATTTTGAATAGCATCAGTGTATCAACATTGCTTTGATAAACAGTGAACGATAAACAACTGGAGAAAGAAAATGCAAAGTAAAGGTTTCCCTAAATTAGGCCTTTGGTAAACCAGTGATTGGATACACTTGGCTCTGAGTAACGGAGGCTCTCGTTTGTTACAGACAAGTTGTGCAACTTCAGAAAGTCTCTGCAGCTGTGCCATTACTGTTTTTTTCAATATTAATATCTATGTTACTATCTGAGTTTCCTTCTGCCTCTCGTTAAGTAAATAATCTCAGTAAATGCTTTTGTGGAACTGGACATCAGCAGGAAAACAGACCCACTGATTTAATGCACAGTAAACAATCAGTTTTACTTCAAACTTTGTCCTGAGATTAGGTACCGTTTATGATGATTATAACAACAACAGGTGGACTGCCGTGATAAAAGACGTGTTTGCAAGCGTGAGCAGACGCAGAACTCTGTACCCTCTGCAAGGCCAACAGTCCGATCCATTAAACTGTGTTTTGCTCTCGATGTGAACTTTTCTTCTCTCACATGCTCAGACTATTTGATTCTTGAGGAACAGTAGCCTGATTTTGGACAAATGCATCAAGAATAATCCTTTTGAATAGCATATGATAGTAAAAACCTTTGTCAACTATTCTTTTAACTTTTATGGACTGAATGAATTGAATCCAATCACATCAAGAGGAGCCAGTTAAGGCCTCGGAAATACTTGTAGTTTTTGTCTTTGCTTTCGTGTCCATGATTTTCTAAATCCAGTCTGATGTGTATTCATCTGCAGCATCTTTATCAAACAATGCCGATTATAGTTCACCCATGCATTTTATTTTTTTAATTTATGGGGCCTTAACATACTGTATGACTGAATGTTATGCAAACTGAATTTTAAAAAAGAAAAAGAAATCAGAGAGTCAAAAAAGAACTATCTTAGTCAATTATTGGACCACGGCTGCTCACACTTGGGGACATTTTCACAATATGCTACCTCAGCAGTGCCAGCAACATACCCAAGATGAGACCCATTCCTCCCAGCAGTTCTTCTCTCTGTCACCATCTGGAAGGTGCTACAGAACCATTAAAATTTGCTCTTCTGGGCTGAAAATACCTCCCGCCGAAGGGGAATCGACAAGCTGAACTATAATAACCACCCACCCAACAACTGCCACCAACTCCTGCATCATCATAACTCTCATTCTTCACGTCCTACCACCACTATAAATTAGAACAAGTGATCCTCCTGGTTATTCTTCAGCAATATTTTATTACGTTGCTGACTGTATTTGGTTACAGGTGTGTGAAAATGGGTCTGGCATTGCACAGTAAATCGTGCACCCACTGAAATGCAGAAGGCTAATCTGTCATATGAGCTGCATTACATTTGCATCACATTAACTTAAAACAAGATAAAGAAACCTACCGACATTGTTGAGGGCGCTGCCAGTGGATGGAGAGACTTGGAGGAGGCGTGGGTCAATGAACGGAGTGAAGGAGGAAGAAGACTTGTGTTTCTGCATGTTGTTACTAGACTGGCTCTACAGAGACAGGATAAGGGTTAATGATGAGAGAATATTACCAATCTCTGACATTCAAAAATCTGCAAGTCTGCTTGCAGGTGAGATGAAATGCTGTACTGTAAGAATATTTAATAAATTTACACAACACACAGTGAGTGAACAGAAGAAAAATCTGAATCAAATCAATGTTGACGTGGCCACTTTTGCATACAAAACAGCATCAATTCTATCCACATTTGCACAAAAGTCAGGGATGTTTGTAGGATCATAGACAGATATATTATTAACCAGTTATATCAAACAGGTGTCAGTGACCACACATTTCATATGTAGGCTTAAACAGTGTCTTTCACTTAAACAGAGAAAGCCGTGAAGGTTGCTTAAAACTGGGTGAGGAACTGCCAAACTAGCAAGGTAAGGTTGCAGAAGACATTTTTATGGAAAGATTTACAAACGGCAACAAGGAAAAAGGTAATTACGCTGTATCAACAAGCTGTCTTCCAGGCAAAAATTTTAAAAGTAAGCAGACAGGGATCGCAAGATGTTCAAGTTTTTTTTGAAGAAGCCCAAAGAAAGCTGAAGACTCTAGAAAGAGGAAACTTAATGTAGCGGATGAAAGACACAGTATGCTCACTTCCCTCCAAAATCTGAAGATCTCCAGCAGAGCTGCTATCTCAGAACAGCTGAAAATCAGTGGACACCCATGTACAGTCAAAAAAAATGGTCCAGAAGTGGGTCTTCTTGGGAGAATTGCAACCATACTTATCTTTGTTTCAAATTTAGGAACTGGGGTAAAGAATAAAATCGTATCAGGTGCGATGGACTTTTGAGTCAACATCACAAGACAGTTTATTTTCTCATCAGCTGAAGAGCCATGAAATAATTAAGCATCTACAACAGTGGTGGAAGTTCCTTGGAAGTTTGGGGATGCATTTCTGCAAACTGAATTGGGGATTTGGCCAGGATTAATGGTGTCCCCAATGCAGGCAGATACTTATCCATCATGCCGTTCTATCAAGGAAGTGTCTGATTGGCCCCACATTTCCATAGCAGGACAACAACCCCAAACACACATCCAGTGTGATTAGGATCAATCTTAAGTATAAATTGAGCAACAAATCCTGGAATTGATGGTGATGCCCCACAGAGCCTTGTCTGGGGTTACCCACGAAGAGACAAAAGGATTTAAAGAGGCATATGTCCACAGATATCCGTGGTGAGATCCCAAAGATGGCTGCAGGTGAGCTGCTGCAGCCATCTTTGGGACTCACTCTGTGCAAGCGTGCCAAGAAGAACTGCCGCTGTTTTTAAGGCAAATGGTGGCCACACCGAACGCAAAATCAGGGTTTTCTTCGACTCACTCACCTTAGATTTTGTAAACTGGAAAAATTTTTTTTATACTTTTGAAACAATTCTTACATTACAGCCTAAGACTTTTTCATAGCACTATATTTTGAAAGACCAAAACATGTACCACATATATAAACTTTGATGTAACAGTAAACTCAAACAAGCAGGCAGTACTTCTGTATGTTTCATGCAAACACAATGGGCATTTAACAATGGGGTAAAATGACAGATAAGAAAAAACAAAAAGAGGTAAAAACAGTGCTGAAAGGTAAACAAAAATAACACGAGAGTGGGAAGAAAAACGCAACTATGAACAACATATTTCCGTTGAAAGCATACTTGCCGTTGCACTTTTAAGCCCTGTGTGCTATGATCTATTGTCTGGGGGATGTGAGAATATGACTTGTTTGCTGGAAATAGGCAACATGAAATGCAATGAGATTTAAATGTTTGGGGGTAATGTTTGTAAAGCTACACAGTCTTGATTAATGAGACAATTGCTGTAAACCTTCCACAATATCATTTATCTGCTCAGTATTTTAAATCCAAGGATTTTTCATTTCTGTTCGGTACAGCGTCTACAGTAGTGCAGGTCTGTTGTGATGACCAGAGAACTGAGCCAAAAGGCAGGACTCCTTGTTTACCAGTCGGTCTTTGTCCCGACCCTTCCCTATGGTCACAAATTGTGGGAAGTGACCAAAAGAACGAGAGTGGAAGTACAAGCGGCTGAAATGAGCCCTCCACGGATAGGGTGAGAAGTTCAGTCAGACTCAGAGTAAAGTCGCTGCTCCTCCACATCGAGAGGAACCTGGTTAGGATGCCTCCTAGATGCTTCCTGGAGGAGGTTTGTCGGCAGAAGGTCAACGCTGGAGAGATTACATTTCCTGGTTCTTCTGGGAAAGGATCAGCGTCCTCCCAGAAGAGCTGGAGGAAGTGGCTGAGGGGAGGGAGGTCTGGGCCTCTCTGCTTAGGCTGCTACCCTGAGACACAAATCTGGATAAGCAGATGTTACTGGGTGATATGTTTTGTTTCTTTTTGTACAGTAATTAGTTTTTTGCACAAAAGTCCTTGGATTTAAAAAAAATGAGCAAATAAATTATTCTTTATTGGCCAAGAAAAAAAAAAAGTCAATCTTTTTCTCCTACTTTTTAAAATGCAAATGAAATGTAGACCTCCAAATCTCTGTAGAGAAAAATAGCAATAAAATAAATAAAAGGAAATAAAAAAATATTGCGCAGTGAATTCTAGAGCTATTCTGGCAATGAATTATCAGAAGAAGGCACCCCATCCAAAATCCATGCCAGGCTTTGGCTACTCAGTTATATGATAAACATGAGTTTTGTCACTCTGGATGTGTTCAAAAACAATAAAACCTTTTTGGATTGCAATGACATCTACTCCCATGTGCTTCCTTTTCAAAATTACAGGACTGTAAACACCTAAATGGTTGTCTGTGTTGGGGCAAGGAGACATACCTCTGCGAGGATGCCGAGCTTTTCCAGGGGACTCTGGGGGGACATGGAGGAAGGACTGGCAAGGCTGGAGGAGGAAGGTGAATTGGATGCAGAGGAGGAGGGGGAGGAATGGTGACTCTGCTGGATCAAGTCCGGGAGGTGGTGGATGCGACCAGCAAAGCTGTTCCTGTCCGAGTGCTGTGTGGGGTGATGGTGGTGATGGTGGTGATGATGGTGGTGGTGGGGGCTGGGAGTGTGGTGGATGAGGCCCTGCCCCGACGCTGAGCCGGGGCTTGGGGCAAAGCCTGAAATCAGGTTAGGGGTCTGCGTTTGGCCTGAGCCAGGGCCCGTATGCTTTCTGTTGTCACCTGCACTCTGGAAGTAGAAAGAGGGGTAGACGACTGTGGGTCTAAATGTGTTCCTCAAAAGTTCAGGGGGAGGGAACGTGTTAGCTAGAGCAAAGGGTAAACTACAGTGGCTATTCTACAGGTAGAAAGAAAGCTCTTGTTAGTAGTTATGGTTATATAATATCATCAACACTGCCTTTTTGTCTTTGTTTTTGTGGGAAACAGCATGTGAGAACCGCTAATGGTCTTAATTTTGTAATGCTATATGAAGAAATGACTTCAAAATGTAAGTATAAATGAATAAAAAATGCGACAAAACTGAAACATTGTTTAATGATGTTATAGATCCTTGCTATTGACTTTTCTACTGGAGTGTGTATGCACAACAGAAACCTGAGAGTAGTTAAATCCAACTTTCAAAAGACTACATTTAACACAAACTAGAAAGTATGCAAGAAAGAAAAAAAAGAAAAAAAGTTCAATACGACATGCAAACAAAATGAAAGAACATTCGGGATATGAACACCAAAATACACAACAATGGAATGACAGTTGCAGTAGATAATTGGTGCTTTGCATGACTTTTTTCAGTTTTTCCTTGTTAGCGAGTACCTGTCTGACGATCAGCGTGCTGTCTTTGCAAGGAGTGGAGCCCGCATCGCTCTCGCCTTCATCATGCACGATCATGGTTTTCACAGACTCTGTCTCTCCATTGCTTAGTCTGGAAGAACTGTGGGACACAAGAGGTAGTTAATATGAGGTGAGGTTTAGGCTGAAATACGCCATATAAGATATATTTATATATATTTTTTAATATGATAAAACAAAAGAAAGGTTTTACGTGAACCATCATGCATTCAGGTGTTACCGACTTCTCTCTGGGTAATACATACACAGCTCTGGAGTCCTCTGGGCCAGAGGTTGATTCTTCCCCTGCCTCCTGGTCTACCTCTTCATCATCATCTTCATCTGTTGTGTCTGAGTCTTCGCTGGATGATGAGTAATCTGTCACCTTATTTGGTGGACGAACGTCGTCCACTGCACGCAGTTCCTTGGCCAGAGCCGTGAGGTCCTGAAGATGATGAGGAGGAAGATGATTTTTATCTCATCAAATTCAGTGCTTTTCAGCCTGCTGGAGTTCTGTCATATGCAGGTCATTTGCAAAGATGTTAGAATATGTTCTGCTGTTTTTCTTTAGTGAAGCAGGAATCGGAGCGCTCCTGGAAAGTAAGAGTGGTATTAGACGTACGCCAGCCAATGGGAAGCCAACATGAGAGGAGCAAAGCCAAAACAATGAAGTGAGGAAGGAGATGACTGCAGAACTGATGCTCTTCAAGCTACTGTAGGTAAGGTTAGTGGATTAATTCTAACAATGAATCAAGTATTAGAGCTGCAAAGATGGAAAAAAAGTAAACCATTTATCAACATTTAAAAGAAAGCAGAGTTAAAATGACAGCCACCCAGCCAGAAACCATGAAGTGTAAAAATCGTCAGCCAGTCAGCTCAGTCTGACTTCATCTCTCTTTTCCATGGTTAGCAGGTCACATGAAGCATTTTGAGGGAGATTGATTAGAGAAAAAGGAAAGAAAAGCGAGGAGAAAAGACCCACTCATGCCACGCCAAATTATCTCACACGTCCCAGAAATCAAACAAACCCGATGCAGAGCACCGTCACGAAGATTTCACAACAGACACTCTGTTCTAGCTCTAGATCTAGGTACACCGCTACAGATGCACATTACTGACTATTCAGCTTCAGGTCAACTCTCACCGCTGGTCTGTTCGGCCTGACCAAGTCCTTCCTCTCCTCTGGTTTTTTCCCAGCATTCTCTGGTCGCTGGAGGGGTGAACCCTCCGATTTGGAAGAGGCTAAAGGAGGTGGAGGTGGAAGGTCAGTTTATTCTAGAATCATTTTCTTATGTGTAAAACAAACCCTGCAAATTCAAAATGTGGGATTTCACATGAATGTTTATGCAGCTCCTTAATGAAAGCGGGATTATGGACAAATGTGCTTTTCTGTTTTGTGATCTCCTGTGTGCTTTCATGTGCTGATTTGTTAAAGTGTGCGTGGACTCACAGCGGGCCCTGAACCTCTCTCCAGAGCCGCAGTGAGAACTGGGCTGAGAGCTGGAGTTACTGGAGCTGCTGGAGGAACTGGAGCCTCCGCTGCCACTATTATTGGTCGTTCGGGGAACCAGTTTCTCCACTCGTTCCCACAGCAGCCGAGGCTCTGCTGAACTGCAGAGGCAACAGACACCAGAGTCAAAGACGTGCTGTGGAGGTATGCATGCTTTCTGCCGTCAGTGATGTCTGTGACATTACTTAGTAAATGATTTTACATTTACTACGTCAAAATGCAAAACGCTGATCATCATGGTATGGATTTTTTTTCATTTAAGATTGTTTTATCCTTTTCACCCTGTCTTTTACTCTTTGAAAGTTAAGACAATGAGAAGAATTAGATTATGTCAAACACACCCATGGTGGGAAGGACAATGTACCAGTACCAGTAAGTGGTCAAGTTATCAAATTATCAATATTTTATTTTATATTAAATAAATAAATAACTCTGAAATGATCATAAGATTACAATCTGTTATGAGAAGATCAGTCTGGATATGAATATTGAGCACTGTAGGTTTGTTACAAGGAACAGTAGAGAAATTAAACGAAAAAAAAAATCAATGTAAAGATTTGCGGTTGGTAATCAAAAACTGCATGTACGTGTGAGCCAGAACGTTCGCTCACAAAAAAAAAAGTAGTGACAAGGTTAAGCTGTCAGCGTTTCATAAACCGCAGATGCAAATGTGGGTATAGAGACTATACGACCACCACAGACGGTGACAGTGAATGATGTCAGATTCATCTCCAAACAAGACGACTGTTTTCCAGACTCTTTAAGAAAGTCATTCCTTTTCATGACTTTTTAATTGCATGGTTGAAAATAGAAGCCTGCAATTATGCTGTTTCATAACAGCCAAACTCAACAAAAGGGAGTTTTAATTTTTTTTTTTTTTTTTTTTTTGTCAGAATCATTCTATTTTAACATAAATGAACTTCACTGAAACATTATCCTTCAATAACTAAACATAATGTTCTCAAAGGTTTGAATCAAGGCGACTGGAACTAATTTCCTTTGTTACTGAAGATGCTTTAAGAAACCCTTGAAGAAGTGCAGTTGCTTTTATTCAAACCTCTGAGAGTTATCAGTGAGTCTAAACCAGCATAATAAACCAGCATTGTGTATATATATATATACATATATATACATATATGTATGTATACAACGTTACAAGGTTTAACAAATGTGCATTCAGAAATTACCAAATACATAAGTATGTCTTATAATTTCTAATAAAATTCAAATAATTTAAAGTTCTAATTATACATAACTAACAAATGCACCGTATAGTATATGAGACAATTCAGATGTTTTAGTAGTTGTAGTTATATTTATACAACCCCAATTGAAAAAAAAGCTGGATATAGAAAATGCTAATTTAATAGAAAAGTAAAGAGAAAAAGGCAAGAGGCTGAGGAGCTGTGATCTGCTCTCCCTCAGACAGCTCAGACAGCCAGCTGATGCAAACACGCGGGCAGGTGTCCACTCCGGGAAACTCCGGGCACTACAATATGAGGCAACATTAACAAATACCGCCTGCAATGTGACTGTGCAAAAAAACAAGGAAGCTTGATTCAGAGCAGTGTCAACATCTCTGGGTTCGCAGGCATCTTTGGATACATAATAACATAGTGGAAAACGTGTATTTTGGTTACACCTTTTTTTTTTTCCATAGAACAAATGGAGCCTGTTTGTTCTTGTCCAGAGTGAGTTCAGAGACAAGTTCAATAAACAGGCTCTGTGGTATGAGGATGTCAGATAATCTGGCAGCATTAATGCAGGAAGGTACAGTGAGATTTCAGAGCATCATAAGCTGCATTTAAGAGAGAAAAAGTGTACAGGTGCTGGACTGGCCGCTATCTTGCCATCCTGGCCTGCCTCAAGTAGAGACATTAGTATTTTTCCTGCATCCCAACTTTTTTTGATTTGGGGTTGTACATACATTAACCAACATCTGAACACACCAGAATGCTCTTTTGAACTCCAACTCTTTATTGACAGAGAAAAGTAAAAGATCAGGCTGAAAATGTAACACACAAAAGAGGCTTCTATGGTGTTTTTCTTTTTTTTAGGCGGGGCATGTGGGACCCCACTATAAACAGTTTACCTGCTGGCATTTCGGTTCACGGCATCTCTGCTGTGTGCGGCGTTGCTGTGATGAGGCGAGTCTCGCCTCGACAGCACTGGAGACCTTGATGTAGTTCTGACAGGAACCTTTTATAATAAAAACATTGACCAGCTTACACTTTGACATTCTGTGAAATAACCATTTTGTCAGTAAACAGAAAAATAATTAATGTTTCAGTCTCTCCAATGCAACACTGCAACTGCCTTGATGAGCACCATCTTCAATCACTGTAAAACGTGGCAAATATACTGCACAAAACCAGACTTACTGTATGTAACCGTCAGCAGAAAGCTTGAGTACACTGTAACAAATGCAGTTAAATACAGTATATGCATATAAAGTATATTAAAAAATACTGGTCTAGACTGGTCTTGTTTTAAAGTTTGAGATACAGACCATACGGAATGATGTTTTTCTCCCTGATTTTCAAGACACTTCTGACATTGTATAGAAACTGTATATAGACCATGAGAGAGCTGTGATTTGTGTTTGGCAGCAGTTCTGAATATGACAGGTTTGCTCTTCTGGTGCACGATTGGCTTTGCCTGCACAGACCAAATTTAGATCTTTCCTAAATGTCGGACTCCACCTTCCCACGTATGTGGTCAGTGCCAACAAGCTATTACATCTCTTATACGCTCAGCAGTAGCATCAAGCAGCCTGTGCATTTGGGTAGATCAACTAAACTGTTTTCCAAATACTGAACTTATCCTTTGCTCACGTTTTTCTTCTGCTGTGTTATTTTCTTTTGTTTGTTTTTTTAAAGTCTTTTTGTGGCTGAATACTTCTGGTGTAGGACCGAAAGAAGACGATGCACGTAGTCTTGTCTCAAATGTTCTTAGCATTGAACATTGGATCAGGACCCATGGCGGGACTTTAGTAAGCCGACTTTCTTCATGCCAACTCCTATTCATGGCACATTGCTTGACCTTTATTTATTTTGTAATATTTTCAGTACAGAAAACAAAATTGTATAATAATATAATCTAATTTCCTTCCACTAAACAAAGGGCCAGAATTACAACAGCCTTTGCACCTGTATTAGTGTTAAAGAAGGAAGAAAAAACATAAATATTAAAATAAATATATGCCTCGTGATAATGTAGCATGTAAAAGACCATGAACACAACGGATTTTGTGCCCGGCCTTGGTGCATATGTTTATGGGAGTTTCCTCTTCAGAGCACACAGTTTGTGAAGTGGCTCATTGAATCTGTAAAACGATTTATCACAACTAGCACCTACAAGAACTGACTGTCAGTTGTGCCATTATTTACTGCAGAGAAAGAGCATATCTTTAATGTTATACTCAACATGGCTGTAATAGCGGCTGCGTAAGAAGATCAAAAAAAGAAATGACTGCAAAGTCAAGTTAGTTAAGTTATTAGCACATTCATGCAGTTATTTACTGACTGGAGCAAATATAATTACTGGCAATCGATAACAGGTGCTAAACATGCCATGCCCACGTCACAAGAATATTTTGCCGTAATAGCGTAAAAGCTGTTTCCACATATCGCAAGCCGGGACAGTAAGTTGTGATGCTAGCTGACCATTAGGCAAGTCTAAACATTTTATTTTAACTAGTAATCAGGTTTATTCATATGATAAATGTTGATGAATTCCATATTTCTGATTATGAAGATGTCTGCTTATTGGAAGCTGTCCTACTCCTGTAAGACCATACTGGTCATTAATGGACTGGATTTTTTTTTTTTTTTGAGCCTGTGTTTGATCAGCTCATTCTCTGCAGAACTGGACACTCAATTTGTATAATTTGTGATTTAGATTACAATAATTTGCAGAGAAATTCTTGTAATATTTCTAGCTGAGATGCTTTAAAGTGGTTATAAATCATAGTTCCATAATTTTGAGCTGTTTTTTCTTCACTATAAGAACAAAAAAAAAAAATAGATGAAGATGAAGTTGCTGAGTAAAGAATCAAGCAGCGAGTGGGAAACAGTCCAAGACTGATTGATCGTCACATTTGATTAGCTAACAGAAAATTTTGACTACCAGGCTAGAGTGGAGGTCCCCTTCCTGTTCTTACCCTGGGTGGGGCCTCTTCTGAAGGAGCCTTTTCATGGGAAAAGGGTCTGGGCTGTGGGTGGGACTGTGGATCAGTGCGTGCAGGCATTGATGAGGAGGATGGTGATGACGATGATGATGGAGATTGAAGGAATTCATGGCTGTTGTGAATTTGAAGATTTTCAAAGCTAGATGCAAGCGGCTCACTTATGGATCGTGACACAACAGGTTGGGTTGAAGTGGTGAAGTTAGACGAGGACACGCTGCTGCTGCTCTTTAAGGCAGCCAGATGTGAACGGACCTTCCAGACAACAAAAACAGAGCACAGTGGGGAGGGAAGGTCAGTCTGCATGCAGTTAATCCAAACAAGGACGGGACCTTCAGGGCTGTCTTTAGGGGCTCGTCAGATAGGAGTTATATATTTTATACCACTGTCTCTGCTACTGTGACACCTGAATTCCCCTCTCTGGGCGATCAATAAAGTATCAATCTGTCTATCAAGGAACTTGAAACTTTAAAAGATTTGAGAAATACTTTACGAGCTTCAACAATCAGCCTGCCTGTTAAAGCAGAGCTTGATAAGTTAGATCAACTAAGCCATTTCGCAGTTTCATGAAACTGTCATGAGGGTGCACGACAGCCTACAGGGAGGATGCTTTGGAGGCAGAGCTGAAGCACAGCAGAGAGGGCTTGACCTCTAAGTTGTGTTTTGGTCATTTTTTCCACTTTCTTAATCTTCTAAGAGATTGTTTTGGCATTCACAATTACACTAATTGACATGCAAATAATTAGCCTAATAATATCAAGGAAGGAGTATGTCTTTTTTATATATCAATAAATCTATTGAATTTTGATTTAAAATAAAATGACAAGATGTTACACTGAGACTGTCACTTAAGTCCGAAAAGCCGTCATGCTTCATCTGAAGGGTTTCGCTCTATATTCAGAACTTTCCTCCTCCAGCTAGCATGGAAGAATATTTGACAGCATAATTAAATGATGTATTTATTACAGAGCCCTTAAGTAGGATGAAGAAGATATGGATTTAATCTCTTTGGGTATTTAACCTTTTGCTGCTCCAGTTTTCTTATTAAACTGGTGGCATTAAGTTTAGTCTGTGAGGGGCTTGCAGGGATAGTGAAGTTCTTTCAGCTCCGATGCACTGATTTACAGTCATGGTTATCCGTGGCCAAAGCTCCTCTGCAAGCTTTTTAATCAAATCAGAGTGCCAGGAATTATTTATTCCGAAACTGACACAATATGTTAATACAAGTGACAACCTGGTGAAAAGTAGAAACGCCCCAAATACAAGAGCGGAGGCTGGGAACCAGTACAGTATAATACCCACTAGGATGTTCTACTGCTGTGGAATGAAAGAACCTGGAGATAAATTACATCCAGTGACTTGCTGTAAAAATGATATAACTCCAAATCTTTGCAAAGCCCCAAAAGTACTCAGTGTTCAACAGAAAGAGAATTAAAAGTAAACAGCCTGGATGTGACAGTTTTGGTTTCTAAGAGTGACACAGATTTAGACTAACAACACAACACAGAGATGTTTGATGAAGGTGTGAAGTCAAAGAGGAAGTCAAACTCTTATTATCTGTCACTTCTGCTTTATGTCCTTTCTAATTGCATTTAGGGGATTAAACATTGTATCGTCAAAAATGTTTCTTATTACCCCAGCAAAGGCAGGTTTGGTTTGGTTTTTTTAAGCATAATGGCGGGCTGACATGCAAACATGCACATATGTTTAACAGGTCTGTCAGCATCAGGTCAGCATGCACGCATTCATCAGAGAGCAAAGCATGCATCTTATTCTGCAGTTAAGATGCCATCTTTCACCTGAAACATGAGCGATATCTTCCTTAACTTATCTGAAGTAGCTTTAATCGTACGTATTCAAAACAGACCACCGGCTGTGTCAAGACTGTTCTGATGTGTATAAATCTGAATCCAACTACACAAGAATATGTTGGACATCCATTTTTGGTACAGTTGTGAACTCTGCATGACTTGTTGGAAATCATTTTTATTGAGTTATCGCTAATCAGATGACCTCAGTGCAATGTTAAAACAAAACTATGTCCGGCCATATGAGCACCCACAATTGAGATAAAACTGATCGATCCACTTTACATTAAACCCTATGCTATTATAATACACTAATGAAGAACACTATCACCTGTAATCCCTTTTACCCCGTCACCATATTGTTTCTGTATAACCTAATCCATGTGGCATGTTCAAAACTGATAGACTTCAATTAATTTTGCATGCCGTTATTCATACAGAGTGAGTTTAATGCTACACTGGGAGGAGACTAATAACACCGAGATGCACTGCTGCAATCCTTGAGTTACAAACGGTTATGGCAAGGTACGTCTCAAGGAGCAGAGAGAAGTACAGACCCCGACGTACAGTGGATCCAGTTAAACGTTCCCATGATAGTATCACTGTGATCACATGATAATTATCACATAACTGTGATCATGTGGGCCGGCAGTAGCTCAGTCCACGGCTGAGTCCCTTAGTGTGTGAGCGTGCTCGTGAGAAAAAGAAAAGAAAGAAAAACACCCTGCACAGAACCGAAGGAAGAACTGCATAAACTAAGAAAGCGCTGCATGAACGGGTGAACACGTAAACGTGCTCTTGAGTAGTCAACAAGATAAGAAAAATGCTTCGGTGCCGTACATGTCTCCATCCGGAACCATCAGCTATTCTTTTAATCTCTGGGAGCAAAGATGAGTGTTTCAGGGTTTCTGTATCAACCAGTGCATCCAGATAATAGATGCGCATGAATGCAGATGACCTTTTAAAAAGGCTGATGAAAAGATAAATCATCAAATCCCCATCAGTCGTGGTTCAAAATTACATCTTGACCAATGTGCTCCTCCTCTTTTGTTCTCCACAGATCCTCAAAGTGCATGCAAGAAATCCTGTTGAACATGGTCGGTCAATTCCACATATGGAAATGGAAATGACATAAAATCTTTTCCCTCTGCCTGCAGATTATGACCACTGATATACAGTTATGGTCGCACTGATAACTACATGTGACAGAGTCTCAGAGATCTCCATGGAAAAAACCTAGGAATCTCCTAATTATTATAGCACCAAAAAATTCTGAGGGAAATTACTTTTTTTCTATTTTAATGTAAAGCTCTGAATTTCCTGCTTCTGAATCTTAATTTCAGGTATCACAAAAAAACAATTGCTAACAGTAATGTTGAAACTGAATTTAGACAGTGTGTGTAAACTGAAATAGAAGTGAAGACGACCCAGAGACAATCCAACAGCAGCACATTGTTGGATTCCTTGTGCTCAAGAAAACAACCCAAATGCGTTTAGCTCAGGATAATATTCAGCATTGATTAAAAATCACAGAAAAGCAAAAGAGCAACGTTAAACCTTTCACAGCAATAAACAAACTACATGAAAGATCATAAACCACAAATGTCACAAATATTTTTGTCCCACTGAGCAAGCTTTTTACAGAATGCTTCAAAATGAGTGACAGTATTTTAAATCCCGTCACTGTTTGGTTTCGCCATTTTGGGGAGGAAACACTGCAGCAACAGCGTAAAGCTAGCTAATTTAGACTTGTGCAAGGAATAACAACGACAGTATTACAATCAAACCAATAAACTTTTAGAGTTAGGTGCCAAGGCATCAGTGTACAAGAACGTTTCCGTAAAAGTACCGAGAATCAGACCATTTCGTATTTATCACAATGGATTTTATGGTCACGCTGCTCGACTGTGCAGCCCTTCCTGTGAAAGTAACATTTCAGCAGAAACTTACAATGTCATTACTGATCCTGTTCAGAGAAGAGAAAAAAACAATCAGTTTTAACTTCTGCATTTTGTAATTACAACAGTGCCAGTAGAAATTCACATCAGGGAGAATGCATCTATGTTTACTTTGTGGTTTGAGGGGGGAAAGTATCACCACGCTACAACTGGCGGCCAACCACAAACGGAGAAAGTGAATCATTTCAGAGAATGAGCACTTATTGTTACCTGTGGCTCCACAGGCCGGTGCATGGCAGGTGTCTCAGATGCAGCATTTCCGTTAGGATATGAAGACTCTGAGCGTGGTGGCACCGGAGGCTGCTGCGCTTTGGTCTGAGCAGACTGAGGAGAACCCTGGATGTTCTTCCGATACCTCTCATCAGCCTAAGGAGAACAAACACAGAGGTTTTAGCGGCGGTAGGACGGTACAGGTCAGTCTGTGTCAGTACATGAAGAGGACAGAAGGCTACACATGGTAGGGTTTGTTAGTCTTCTCCCAGAAAGATGAGACGATTTGTACTGCAAGTAGTACTAGCACAACAGAAGGGCCTCTGGTGATGCAGGCACACCAGTATGAGCAACAAAACGCCTTCTGAAGGGCAGCCATGTTATTTTTGTTGCAGCACTCCCACATCTCTGCTAGAAGGACGACAGCACCCTGACCAGTGAAGAGGGTCATGCATTATTTATCGGGGGACAGAATGTTTACTGGGGAAAATAGAGATGTTAGGGCACACACATCCAGCACCTGATTCCCAGACTGAACTGAGTCGTGTCAGTGAGTTTGTTATTTGTCAAGCTGTGTCCTTGCCGAGTATGTGGAGCTGCTCAGATGCAAAATCTCAGTAAAGAAATAAAAATAGTGACAGCTAGTAATGAGCCCTCCACCCCCTCGCCCAGCCCCGACCAAGCCTTCCATATTCTGACCATCCCAGCATTTACCTACACCTGTCGACTAGATGCCGCTGTGGAATACCAACTAACATGGTCGACCTGCAGTCCAGCCCTCCCACAACCACATGCTTATAGAGTTTGTGCCTCTCTGTCCCCTAATCCGCTTTTTCCCGTCTCCCTCCTCATTTCTTCCTTTACCCAGCTGGCTTTGAATTGATGTTTTTTAAAGAAGTCAAAAAAATTATTGTAGTATATAGTACATGTACTATATAGTATATTATGTAATTATCGTAGTATACACAAAGATGTATACATTTCCTTGGGATTTGAATTAATAGCTTACAGCATTTATCTGACTTTGGCTGTATTACATTTATCTGTAAAGGTATCTGCATACAAATGAACAATATGTAAATAAGAGTGACGATTTTTGACAGTGGAAGCTTTTGTCGGCCATCTGTAAGCAGATACACCTTTGAATCTGCAGAACAACACTCAACACTCAAATTCAGAGATCTACTTGACTTTAAAATAGCACAATTTATGTATAAAATAATCAATCAAAAGGTACCACAAAGTATCCAGGGGTTGTTTCAGTTGAGGTAAAGTGCATATTCTTTACGGTTTACATGCATGTTACGAGCACCTATGATAAGAACAAACTCACGGCATCATTGTATTACATCAAAAGGAGTTAATTTATGGAATAATCTTAGTGATGAAATGACATCATGTGGAACAATTAGCAAATTTAAAAGACTTTTTAAAAATTATATATTAAAGATGTACAAGATAGGATGCACAGCATAGGATGTATGAATTTGGAGTGTCCAGCTTTGATGTGAGATATATGGACAGAGGCTGTTTTTCTACTATTATTATCCTTGTTATGAGACAGTCATTTTATTTCTTGTTTATTGAAATAGAGTACATTTGTTGATTTGAAACCTGCCAACTTACGTGAGGTAAACATGATTGAGCAGGGGGCGGGAATATATATAAGTTAAACTTCATCCCGCTCCTTTTCGAGTATGTTTTTTTCCTTCCTTTTTAGCCATTGTATTGTTTTTGTTTGTTTGTTTGTTTTTAAATATACTCGAAATAAATAAATTAAATTAACAACAGCTACAATCTCAGGAGGACAAAGTCAAACATTTTCTACATAAGGATTGGATGGTTGAATTCTGACAACTTGCGGGGTGGATACGATATTCTCTGTGATGTCACAGTACTTGAGGATATGCACACCAAGTAAGTGGTATGACAGAAGGAAAAAAATACAAACATGTAAGAGCATTTGTGAGTTGTGAACTAACAGGATTCAAAAGACGTTGGGGTTATCCTTATAGCTTAGAGACTGGATTATCATCAACCGTTTTGTATGCTTCTAGAAAATAAGTAACGATTCTGATATTTCCTCTTAATGTGACGTTGTACATGTTAACGTCCTCTTCTCAAGCATTTGTCAGTATTATCTGCTGCTGGAAAGAGACAAATACAGGGCTGCTTTGGTATATACCGAATTGGTTCCTATTCACGGGATAGTGAAAAAGGTGTAAATATACACAAAAAAGTACAGTTCTGAGTAACTAAACAATGAACTGCTGGAGTTGGACTTCACAAACATATTTTTCGAAATGAGTTGAGCATGCAACTGTAACTAAACATGTTGTTTATGCCAGTGTTTATAATTCTTTCGAGGCTTCTTATTAAAGAGTCAGCAGAGATACATATAAACGTACTTGAGGCTTGTTGCCTTTGGCCCAGTTACTAAATGCATAACAGACCAGTGTAAATATTGTACTTATGAGTTATAGGAAAAAATAATACTTTCTAGTTACGAAGCTCAACTACAAAGCTTTCATTCATCCCACATCACCAGTTAGCCGTCACCATGTAACACACAGCACACCCAAAGTAGTGGAAGAGAGTTCACACAAGCAAAAGAAGCGCTACAGCAGTCAGGGTGGCGGCATCAAGTTGCAAGGTTCACCTCTCTGAATGGCTCAGAGTCAGTGGCACGGCCTTGGAGGTCAGCGACAGGTAGCTGGGGTGCCGTAGTTTTTTCCAGACTGGAGACTGGACTGGGCCGTGTCTTCCCAGAGTCAATACTCTGCGGTTGCTTTGATGCATCCAAGTCAGGGGTCTGCAGGGACTTTTCCCTGTCTGCTTCAAGGCTCTGTGGGGGTTTGCTGCTTTGTTGCTGGACTGTTTTGCTACTATCCAGGTTCTGGCTTTGTTGTAGGGAGAGCAGGTAGGCCTGCTCCTGCTGCAGCTGTCTCTGGAGTTTCTGGGCTTGCCGCTGCTCCTCAAGCTCCCGCCATTTATACTCCTGAGTGCAAGGAGGGCCAAGTTGAGCCAAAACCACTGACTTGAGAGAGGCTGGGCAAGGTGTATGGCTTTCACAACACTGTTTACCCCTTCAAATGATACTACCAGTACTTTAATTAGGACTGGGATCCCCAAGCATTTATATTTACCAGTGATTTGGAGTCACATGTTAAATCCAACTATTGATGGCAGCTATGAAAGTAAATGATAAGCATGTTCATCGAAAGCACATGAAGTAAAACTACCCATTACTAAGTTAACTTTTTTTAACAGTGCAGTTGAATCTAGAGAAGATGAGTGTTCACCTACTCTGTTTCTGCTGATGAAATGGTAATCAGATCTATTTCTCTATCACGCATTACTTCCAAGGTTGTTTTTTTTTGCCTGTCCGGCTGAAATGGGACAAACCTTTCTATCTTTCTATTTAAAAAAAAAACTCAAATTAATTATAATTTGGTGTATTTTCAGCACCTCTCTTTGACTATCTTTGGTGGAAGTTCCTGGTTCAAGGTCAGGGGGCAGCAACAAGGCCAAATCCACTGGGGGTGTACAATTTAAGCCATCTGAGTCAACCATGAGGGAAACATGTTTCTGAATGGTGACTCTATAGGAACCTGAGAGGACAAACAATGACTCAGCGATGGTGTGAACCTGGAAGTGGCAATATCTCTTTGTTATGTGAACAGCTTTTGTAACCCCCGGTGGACCAAGATCCTTTAAAAATCAAAAACACCAAGTAAGCCAGCTTATCTATACGAATCCACCTAGAATATAAAGGGGAAACCCTCTCTTCCTCTTCAATGACTGGTTTCCTGGTGATGACATCACAACCACAAAGGGCCTTGTAAACATCCTGACTTCCCCAGCTAACTCTGAGAACCCTTATAAAGTTTTGACCTCAGCTGTTAATGATTCCCCTCAGATCGCTAAAAGTCACAAGCTAGTCCCAAAAACTCCACTCAGTTTATAATTGAAGGCAAATGGACTCAGGAACGCTTGTGTAATGGAGGAATAATATGTACTCGCACGATTAAAAACCAAACGACCTTGGGAGTTGTGGAAACTTAAAACATAATTTCTTCCGACAGGGAAACAGGAGAAAATGGCACAGTGACAATATCAATCTATAAAGACAAGGAACAAAAATAAAATTGTTGGGGCCAAGAGTAAAACTATGCATGAGCAGTATTCAAGAGATGTCCTGGGCTGAAAACAAGGCAAACACTCACCAGTAGCATGGCCTGTTCATGGAGGAGCTGCTGTTGCAGGATCTCCAGGTGCCTCTGTTCCTCCTCCAACTGGCGGCGGATATACTCCTGTCAATCAAACAGAGTCCACCTTTAGTCATCTTCCCAAAAACCCAAGCATCAGGCTAAAAATATCAAACTGACAAATAAATCAATCATAATTTAAATTGGCTACCATTACATAGAATAACTGTGGCAAGAGGGATTTACATCCCCAAAATACATTTGGAAAGAATATTCATGGTTGGCTGCTTTATTGTCTTTTGGAAGTACTAAGTAGCCAAAAACAAAATGTTTCCCAATTTTCTTGAAATGACAACGTAGAACGGAATAGTAGAATAAAACAAAGTTTACTGTCACTGTACACATCAATCGCTCATTGAAACTGGTGGAGCATATCCTCCCCCGCGCACTTAGTTTTAGTTTTGATAAATAATGAATAAAAAACCCGTTAATGATTATTTCACCAGTGATTGTCCAAATACCAGTTGAGTCGTTCTTATGAGAAGTCTGATTGCCCACAGATAAAAATCAGTTTTTAAACCAGTCCAACCAGTCTAAGACTTGCAGCTTCCTGCCAGAGGACAGCAGCTTGAGGACAACGCGTGCGAGTTGACGGACAGGATCTTTTTAGCCCTGCTGAGACCATGGAGGTGGCAATGTCCTCCAGGGAGGGCAGGGGGCAACCTATTATGTTTTGTGCTTCTTCTATGAGTATCTGCAGTGCTTTCCTGTCCCGAGCTGTGAAACTGGGATGCCACACCGTAATGCAGTCCACCAGTACACTTTCTATTGTAGACTAATGAGAGTCTTCAGCAGACCAGCCCTTTCATAGCAGTCTTAAGTAAATGCAGTGTCTGCAGGACCTTTTTGACCACCTCCGATACGTCGGTGGACCATGTTAGATCATCACCAATCTGTGGTGGAGCAATGTTTCCTCTGCTGAAGCCCGTCACCATCGCTTTGGTTTTGCTTCTGTTCAGCATGAGATTGCTCACTCAACACCACACCTCATCCCTCTGGACCTTCTTCCTGCATGCTGTTTCATCGCCGTCGGTGATGAGATCTGCCACTGTTGTGTCATCAGAAAATTTGAAGATGATGCTTGAGCGGTGGGAGGAAGCGCCTGAGCTGAGTGTTAGGGTGGAGGATCTGTGGGGTCCTACTCTCACTGTTAGTGGATGCTCCATCAGGAAGTTCCTAATCATGTCACAGGTGAGGGGCGGGAAGTCCCGGTCAGTCAGCTTTTTGTCTAAAATGTCCAGCAGGATGGTGTTCACCACCGAACTGTAGTCGACTGAAAGCATCCTGATGTAGTTCCCTGGTTTCTCCAGGTGGTCCAGAGTGCAGCGCAGTGGTGATGGCATCAGCTTTTGGCCCGTTTGCCCAATAAGCAAACTGGTGCTGTTCAAAGTTTTTAATTCAGCCTTTTAACCTTTTTTCCCCCACAAAAGGCCCTAGCTTTTTAAAGTTCTCAATAAAATTTAATTCGATTTTATTTAAACTTTGGTACATGCACTTTCTTGTCTGTCTTTCTTCATGGTATTTCACAGATTTCTTGGAAAAAATATTTAAAAAAAAATGGTGATGCCATGCATGCACTCATACTAAAATAAAATAATAAAATAAGCTCTTTATTTAATCTTGAATGTCAGTGAAGTTCATGAGTATCTGTTATCAGACCAGTCAGACATAGACAGCAGAACATTTTCTTACATTTTTTTCTTTTTTTTTTCCCCACGCTTCCCTATGGTTTAGGTACCTGTTCTCGGTCAGCCCTCCTTTTCTCCTCCTCTGCCCTCCTGCGCTCTTCTTCCTCTTTGCGGCGTCGCTCCATCTCTTCGATGCGTCTCTTCTCCTCCTGCTCGCGCCGGCGCTGCTCGCGCTCTTGCTGCCTCCTGATCTCGCGCTCACGCCGTTGTTGCTGCGGGCAGAGGACTGGATGTGAGTTGTTGTTTTTTTTGTTTTGTTTTTTAAACAAACAAACAAAAAGCACACAGAAAAAAAAAACAAAAAAAACTCTTTCTAGAACCAAGTTGTGACTTTTGCTTCATCATATAAGATTGTCATGATGTGCTTTCACTGTCACACCAGAAGCTGCAAAGGTAGAAAACAAAAATAAAATACTTTTAAAACTGTAGATATTTAATTTAAGTTTAAGTTTTATGTGAATAATTTACTTTATGCCACTTCAGATGTATTGAGCTGTAGAAGTTACAGATGAAACCATTAACTCCTTAATACCTGGTCTTAAGTCACATTAAAAAAATGAGTGTGACTGTGAAATTTCCAGTGTTTAGTTTAACCTGATTTGATGGTGACAAATCAACCCCCGTCAGAGCGCTGATACATTTGTCTCAGTCCTACAACTCCAAAGCAGGTGGAGACGATGAAGTATATTTGAACAGGGATGACTGCGTGACTACTTCAGCAGTTCACACTAGCTGCACCTTTGTATAAATGTATATAAGAAGCATTTAGCCACATTACTGTAACCATGTTTCCAAGTGTAATTTATGAAGTTTTCGCATCACTTTCAGGACCTTGTTGCACAGTTGAAAAAACAAAAACAAAAACAAAGCCATCTTCCCTCTGATTGGACAGCTTGATTTCTGACCAGGTCACCGTCTAATGAGTTTGAGGTGCTGGTTCAGAATGTGAACAAAGTGTGGGGACGTTCAGTGCCGAGTTTTAGACAGTGTTTTGAATCTGTGAAGTTATATTAACAAATTCACCTAAGTGTCTCCAGCTTCATTTTTTTCCCCCCACAAATCCAAATCTCTTTTACATGCATACAAACTCTTTTCTTAGCATGCAGAAACTTGAATTTCCCATGAAGACTCAGGACTCTTTCGAGAACATTAATTTACAAGCTCAAAGTCTTATTGACTCTAAGTTGAGCCTGTATTGGATGAGCTGAACTAACGAGGAAAGAAGTTAACATGTCAGCATTTCCAACTCTGCTCCAACAGTTCGGAAGGTTGACCTCTTGTTATTCAGTGAAAGCAGCAGGGCATCAGCTTCTTTATCGTGTTTTAAGAAATTCTGTCTACACTCAACATTCCATACATGGGAATCTATAAAAAAAACAAGACAGGTGTAAACATGTATGGCAGTATTTCTCGAGACACCACAAACAGAGGCTCTAGCTGTAGGTTCTGCGGTAGACGGGAGGAAAAACAAACATTTCTCTCTCTTGCCACTTGTGAGATGCAATGAATTTTACATCTGTCAAATGTCTGTTAAACCATGTTCAGATGGGCTGGAAGTTACTAATCAGGGCCGTCTCTTTCCTTTTCCCTCCAAAAACGCAGTGCCGCCCAATTATGTCCACATTTGTATTACTCTTTGTCCTCGTCCCTCCGCTGTCCTTTCTCATTTATCGGTATTCTCTTTTCTCTCCTCTGAGGAGGAAAAGCAGCAATGGTTATGTAAAGAACAGATTATGACCGCAGCTCGAAGAGCTGAAAGGATAATTACAAAATGGTTTTTCAAATTTATTCTCTGGGGAAAAACTAATTCATATTTTACAAACAGATTTGAGCAGTGTATGAGACTGGCAATAAATAAAAGAAATGATCAAACAATCTGACCATTAAGTTCCAAGTCAAAAGTCTCTAATCTCATTACAGAGTTTCTCATGATTTTAACTGTTGGCAAACAAGTTGTGGCTCGAGTGGATTCCATACAGTGAAAGATACTTCCCAGTGAAGAAACACAGACCCACAGGACCTGTGGTGTCTGTTATATGAAGACACATGAAATAGCGAGTGAGAAAAAATATATTTATCTCCAGTGTATCTGGATGGAGAACAATCAGATGATATGGATGAAACTGAGCCTATAAATGTGGTTTGATAAAGTTAAGGCAGTTTTTTTTCATGTTATAAAGATAGAAGGGCTACAACAGACTCTGACAATCATGTAAAGCAGCCATGCACTCAGTGTTCATCTAAATCTTTGTTTGGTTATAATTTACTGTGAATGTCTGCTGATAAGTTTTTCATGTTTAAACATGCCCTTCAAATAACTTAAACAGGGCAACAGATGTTCCAAAAGGGTTAATATGACTTATATAATATGTAATTAATTCCACTAAATTGTCCTAACTTTTTAAGGTGACATATATCAAAATACCCCTCCTCAGGTGGAACTGTAGTGTTCTTGTCCCAGTTCATTCCCTTCTGGGGCAACACCACATGTATAAAAGACCCTTGTCCTGCCCAAACTTTCCCTCTTTCCAGTGATGTTCTGTGGGGAAAGGTGAGAGTCCATTTTTTTCCTGTTTTATTTTTTTATATTATTGCCATTAATTTAATATTTTTCTGATTTATATTCATGCGGTGTCCATCTTTTTAGGGTATAAAGCTTATAAGAGTTTAATTCTTTATCATTTAATTTCATCAGGAATAAAGAGCTTTGAGAGAGCAGCGGTGTCGTCTCCATCTTTTGAAAGCAAAACGCAATGTTAGAGGTTTAGCTCCGGTCACACCAAATATGTTTAAAAGTGTCATATAAAGTTCACAGTCCAGATTTACCCGATTCCAGAGTAATTGGTGCATTGGGGTAAATGAGGTGATGCGCCCATCATGCTGAGTGCCTACCTTCCAAGCCTGTGTGGGTAAGTCCAGGTTCATAAACTTCAGATGCCCACAAAAATAAAGTCACACGACAAACCTTAATATATTGACAGTGTCAGGATTCATCAGGCTTAAATTAAGGAGTGGTTGCGGGAGCATGAGAAAGCAATTTCACACATGGACTCACGACCACACAGACCAAAGCATGGAAAGAAAAACGTTGAGATGTGTTGGAGTCGACTTTACAGAGCTGCTCGACTTTCCCATCATCCCATCATCTTAGAGGAAATGCAGTTCCTTAAGGAAAACAACGCCGTGACACGGTGAATGTGCGCTGTAATCAGAGATAATGGTGGTGCTGTCTGGTCAGTGTATGAGACTTGAGTGCTCACCTCCTCCAGCCGCCTCCTCTGCTCCTTCTGCTGCTCAATCCTTTTCTGCCTCTCCGCCAGCAGCTGGCGTTTGTACTCCTCCTGTTCACGGAGCTGCTGCTCTTGGAGGAGCTGCTGGCGGCGCAGAGCCTCCGAACGCTCCTTGTTCTCCTGCTGCAGACGGATGAAGTCGCGGCGCAGCGTTGACTCACCCGGCACGTTGACTATGGAGCTGCATGGATGAGCCAAT
The DNA here is from genome assembly GCA_037176975.1 of Arrhamphus sclerolepis. NCBI lineage: Eukaryota > Metazoa > Chordata > Actinopteri > Beloniformes > Hemiramphidae > Arrhamphus > Arrhamphus sclerolepis. The sequence continues at coordinate 1,481,376 of JBAMYA010000014.1, forward strand.
GAGAAGAATAAGCTGACATCATAAAATATAAAGAGCAAGCTATTTGGAAAAGAAGTAACTTGCCCAACCCCCCCAAAATTTAAAAGTTTACCTTTCAAATGTAAGAATGTTTGGAGTTTGATGTTTAAATGGCATCACTGTCATTTTGGTAAAATAAAATCTACTCTGCATTTGTATGCATCTTTAGAAACAGTCTAATTAAATATACACATATTCAATCAGCAGTATTTATACTCCAGCAGTGATTTGTGGTAACAGTAAGTACCTTGGTTCTCCTTCTTGCTCAGAGGCTTCTTCCTCCTCTTCTTCACTGCCACTGTACTCATACTCAGTTTCATCTGTAAATTGTAAAGGAGAAATATAAACAGCCATTAAAACTTCCATCCATTACATTATCTATACCCAAGTATTCTTATTTAGGGTCACAGGGATCTGCTGGTGCCCCTGCCTTGAGGTAGGGGTACACACTGGACAAGTCAGCAGTCCCCCATAGATCATTAAAACTTTAAATAAGAAATGAGAACAATGTAGATCAAACACCTCACAGTTACCCAGCACAGAACCCAACAGACCTTCCTGGACTCACCTTTCTCCCCCCTCTTCTTCTTAGTTCTGTCGATGTGGTCTTTGAGCTGGATGCGAACCTGCCTCTCGTTGGGCTGGTCGCGAATGAACGGATGTTTGAGCAGCTGCTCGGTGGGAGGTCGCTGAGTGTAATTCTTCACCAGACAGCCCTCGATGAAGCTGAAGAACTTCTTTGACCTGGTACAGCAGATAAATGTGATAAATGTGTTTGGAGTTGATGGATATGTTTGCATATTCAGCTGAGGGTATTTTGTCAATATAGGAAAATCAACTTGGAAAAAAACCCCAGAAATCTAGCACACCATTTTTTGGACTTGAGACGAGGAGGAGGGTTTCTGGGGATGAGGAAGAGGGCTCTCATGGGATGCATGTCACACAGAGCTGCAGCAAAGAAAAAAAGACAGGTGGGAGATCAATAAAAGAAAAATCACCATTTGTGGATCAGTAAAAGCTATAATAAGCAATCATTTAAAATGTTTTCTCTGAGAGAATATATTTGAGTGTCTGGAATGAACAGATCAAAAACGATGCTGTCCTTTGTGGTTTTGTCGATAAACTTAAAGATGTGTCACTCAGTGAGCCACTGAGATTCGCAGGTAATGTAACATTAGACCCATATCAGAGTAGAATAACTTTAGCTGTAACATCAATTTCAGATGTGCCACAACTTGGAGAGATAAGGAGTGGAGTAAAGTGGCTCATTCCATCTCATAAAACCAGTAACTATGAACAGGTGCAAGGTCATGGTTATAAATGGAGCTTTTATATCCTGTGTGCAGTAAGTTGTCTACAGAAAACAGTCATTACGATGTCAGAAACTAGCTTCCATTTAGCAGAAAATGGGAGAATTTTCCTCCTACTAAAGGTTAAGGAAATATTCTTGACTAGCAGTATAAATGGTACTTACGGGGAGCTCCCTCAGCCATCTCTATAGCTGTGATTCCACAGGACCACAGGTCACTCTGTCGGACAAAAAACGAGATCAGGCATGTACATTAGTGTGCGTGTGACCATGTTTCTCTTGCTGATACATGTATGTTAACTATTTAAAGTTTTGGAAGAAGACTGATAAATCCTTTTCTGACTTTTACAAAAAGGCCGGTGATGAAGTCACCCCAAAGCTACTTGCCAGCAGAACGTGTAATAAGATAAGTCTCGACTCTGCTTGGGAAGCCGAGGTGAAGAGAACAAACGCAGCTTTCTTTTAGCTTTAGTCTTTGTAGAATAAAAGTCAGTGAGAAGAGTTTACAAAAGCTCATTCTCCGGAACAATTGGCAAGAAACCTTTCGTAAAATTGCTTTCTGATAGTCTTTTCTTAATTGTAAGAATAACAGCTGTTTGAAAAGCTGGTTTGTTTTTTGTTTTCTTGTCACACTATTGAATTTAAAAGTTTAACATTGTTGAAAAATGCATACTTGTAATACAAGTTAATTACTTCAATGTGCTATTTTGAGTGACTTTAAAAAGGTATATTCATATAGTCTTAAATTAGAATTAAACTTGTATTAAACCCCACCTCTAAGAATGTCTTTTAAAGCATTGTAAAAAAAAAAAAAAAGGAGTTTTTCCATCCTACAGTGACAAAAAATGGGATGTCAGCATTTTCAGAATAATAATACAAACAAGCAAAAAAAACCTTGCACAGCTTAAGACCCTAAAGATCTTTAGAAGATGATCATGTCTGGTTGTGTCCACCTTTTCTCCCTCATCTTCTAGAACAACCGTGCTTACCCTGTAGTCATAGGTAGCATCAGGGTTCTCATCACAAGCGATGACCTCTGGAGCCATCCAATATGGCGTGCCGATGAAGGTGTTCCTTCGACCTACTGTCCGGTCCAGCTGAGCACTGACACCAAAGTCAACTGATGGAAAATCGTAAAATTTAAATCAATGACAAGTGCCCGAGAACAGTTTTCTTTACTGGATTAAATGTGCGCAAACAGTTATCGACAGTTCTAAGGTGCATAACGGCTTTCCAAAAAATTCAGTTTGCAAATTTGATCAAAACTTATATCTTATTATAAAGACAATTGCTTTGATATTAAAATAATACTTTAATTGAAATGTTAATCAAAAGAGCTTGACGTTTTTAAGTGAAACTTTATCCAAACTATTTCTAAACTACAGTTGAAACTCAGCGTTAAGGCCCAGTCTGGAGATGAAGATGCTGCTACAAAGCTTTGATGTGTGACCACCGAGCTGTACTCACAGGTCCTAAACACTAAATGATGCTTTGAGCCAAAATCAGACAGACCTTCCATTAAAATGTGTCCTATCAATCAATATCTTCATAGTCTGAATACGAAAGTGTCCCAATAAACTCACGACACTGGCTTTGGTGATGACTAATATGATTTTGCAGAAATTAACGCACTAAAGCTCTATTTCATCCCACGTTTCTTTTGGTGAATATTTCCCTTTCATGTTTATTCACCTTGATTTCTATTGTGCATATATTTTGCTGAATAAAAAAATTGTGACAGATCTTTTTTAATTTGCTTTTTAATTGTGGTTCCTCCTTCCTTTTTCCCCTTTCCTTGTAATCACACCTCGTTGCATTTAGAGCAAGAACAGGAAGGTCAGATTTGATCACACAAGAAGCATTAATAATCCTTTACTGATCCCCAGAAGATTTTCAAGAAACTCACACAAGCCGGCCAGGAAATAAAATCTAAAACCAGGTTTGTTCTTTGAGAATTAAATCATCTTACACAGCTTATTTATAGAGGACAAGCAAAACTGAAAAGTGAAGTGTGTACAAGCATTAGACTTCAATATGTGAAAAGCATTGAAACTTCCGGTCTGGAGGTTCAGTAAAGGTGAGGAGGCTCATACCCAGTTTGACTTCAGCGTTTTCCGTCAGCAGCACGTTTTGTCCCTTGATGTCACGGTGGATGACATGATGAGCATGCAGGTGAGCTAATCCCTGAGTAGACAAATGAACAATAAAATAGTGTGTTACAGGGTTTTCTGCTGCATTTGATTTGGGTCTAAAACAAATAAAACTTGCGTATGTAGGCCACAGTATCATCAATACTACCTTTGCCAGAGTTCAAAGCAATAAAAATAAACAAAACCAGTAATTTTGGGAGTTTATACGATGTGAATAAAAACTAACCCTGAGGATCTCTCTGGAGATGTAGGCGATCCAGTCCTCCTTCAGCGAGTTACCTTTTGTGTTCTTCACCAGATCTGTGATGGAACCAGCACCACAAAACTCCATCACCAGCTGGAGGAGAAAAGAAGAGCCATTCAGAAAACTGTGGACATTAATGGCGCATGTAAATACAAGTAAACACACACTATCACTCTGCCATAGGTGCATCATTAGCATCAGTAAACCACTTCTTTCTCAATCTTCTATTGCAGCACAACTGTTACGGGCAGTTGGGTCCAGCCTGAATACAAATGTGTTTCAAACTTGTGGTAACAAGAAATAGTTGGAGGAGTCAAAAGCTGGTGGAAAAATCCCTTCCACAGAGGTGATTGACACGGGAAGCAGCCCTGGTTTTTGAGAAATGCGGCCTTAATGTAAAAGTGAGCAGCATTAACACAACCCAAGTCAACTGGGATGTGCTCCTGCGTACAGTAACCCAGGATGGAGCTCTTTCAGCAGTTTGATGTATAATATGAAATAAATATATAGCAACAGTGACAGTGGAACAAACAGGTGAGCCAAGCTGTTATGCCACAAGAGCCAAATGAGGCATTTTAAGGGCTTATATTTCAAAGTATTTTCATCAGAGGGGGAGAAAAGAACCTAAAACAACATGTCAAATACCGAAGCTAAAGCTAACTTCACTGTGGTGGCTAAAATGATGCACATGTTTGTTTGCATGTGGAATGAGAAAGTCGAATCTGATCATCAATATTTTTTCGAGATGCACATTCTAATGCTAATAAGGTTTAGCATTTCTAATAAGGTTTGAACTCAAGTGCTAAATGCAGGCGACTTGAGAGTGGATCTTTTCAGAATGTACTTTAATGCAGTCTAAACATGGCCTGTCATTTATGTGCACACAATTTCATGACCATCAAGACCAGTACAGAAGACGTAGAGAAGACTCCTGATTAATAAAAGTAATTTCCCCCCACAGACCATCTTTACAGTCTGTCTTTCTCTGGGGAGAAGTAATTATTCTTTGATGACCAACAACTGTTTCTATTTAAAGAGAGTAGAAATATGAGTAAACAGCACTTAAGGGGAGAGAGAGTGTTGATGATGTTAGCAGGACAATATTATTCATAAGACTGAACACGGGAGCAAATCCTTCCACTAATATGCTGCTGAATTGTACATTAATCTTTAATGAGACTGTGGTGGACTGTAAGACACTGTAAGGCCAGAATGTGGGCAGAATGTTTAACACAAAGTTTACGCATGCCCTCGGTAATTCCCTTTTTCACGTACTGACGAAGCGGGCAACATGAAACTGTGACTGTTTGGGGCTGTAAAAGGGGTCATAGAAGCAGCTGTGATGCCATGAAGTGAGGTTGAGAGCTCTCCTCGAGATACAGCAGAGCCTAAGGGTCATAAAGGCCGCCTTCACCAACCTGAGCAGCTGTAATCCTCTCCTCCTGCTCTAATTTCTCTGCCTCCCCTCTCCCTGATCAACTTTGCTTCATTTGTTTTCTTCATTTCCTCTGAAGGTCTTCTTCCTCTGACTGGTTTTTGTGCTGCAGTATGTCCTAATCATGTGTCACACTTTAGATACAGCAACTTTTGGACCACCTGGAGGGTTTTCAGAAGCTGATCTGTCTGACATCACTGCAGACAGTCAAGTGCTAGGCTGAAAATAGATGCTATCTGACCACAGGAAACTTTGTTTGTGGTTCTGAGAACTATGGGAGGAAGTTCTCAACCTTTTCCTTTTGTAGTCCACAGAACAGTGTTGTAGCTCTTTCTTTTTTTTTAAAGTAGAAGCTTTTCTAGCTTGAGGGAAACCATCCATGTTTTTTACTGCTGAAAGCTCTGGGCTTCAGGCAGGTCAGTGCAGCACCTGCGCTGTTGTCCTGACCTGCTGACAGTTAACCTGATTAGCTGTCAAATGCTCCTCCATTTGTTTCTGATTTGCGCCAGTTACTTTTCCAGCCTTTTGTTGCCCCAGTTCCAACTTTTTCTAAGATGTGTAGCTGCCATCAAAGGCAAAATGAGCCAATATTTTCCTTGAAATGGTGAATTGTCTCAGTTTCAACATCTATATGTTCGACTGGGACTAAAATATGGATTTATGAGATTTGCAAATCAAATTTTACACAGTGTCCCAGTTTTGGATCAGACTATCAGTGTTCGTGGATAAGGGCGGAGAAGAGTATCCAAGACAGAGGAGTAGCACCAAGATTACGATGACCAGCCCTCCACAATAGCAATGACCAAAAGACATTAACCAGAGCTGGATGTGGCACATTAAAAGAAGTTAAAGATTTTGTTTAGGGGTGACAAGGATGGCTAGAATGAAGAACAAGTGCATCAGAGGGAAAGCCAAGGTTAGATGACTTGGAGACCAATAAAAATAGGTTAGATTAAGATTTTTTTGACACATGAGGACGAGGGGATACAGAATACACTGGAACAAGGATTCTGCAGATGAAGCTGACAGGGAGTCGAAGGAGGAAAAAACCAACGAGATATGGTGTCGTGGATGTGATCAAAGAGTTTATGATTGGTGGGTGACAGAGAGAGATGGAGAAGATGGAAGCAGAGGCTCCACTATGACAACCTCTAAAGGGAAAAGCTGGAAGAAGAATGAGGGAAAAAAAAGAAAAATAACAAGAGAAAGATGACTAATAGGAGGGGTGCTGCTTTGGCCAGAATCTTGAATTTATTATTTATGGTAAATGCTTTTTTATAATGGTGTAAAGTCTCAAAACATTGAAACAGTGTTATTACCTGTTATGACACTGATTTTCCTTCATTTCCAGATCAGTCATGGGGCCCATGAAATTGTACGTTGTGGCTAGTGTAGAGCTAACGCTCATGTACTCACTTTGTGAGTTAGTGTAATACTTGTTATATCCAAATAATGCACACTCGCTATTCAAGAAAAAAACAAAAACAATAACAAAAAAAAACAAAGGCTACATAAAAATACTGTGTTGTGCTGCCATAACAGAAAGGTCAGTGGTGTGAATAAACACAACCAATCCACCTCCTTTTTGAAGCTGGCCTGAGAGGGACTTGCAACACAAAATGTCAGGGACATTTTATCTCGTTTTCTGAAGTTACCATTGTTGGTGGTGTGATGAACTCACCCAGAGCTGGTCATCATGTCCTGGTGGACTTTTCTTGATGAAGGCCCCATAGTATGTGGCAATGTTTCTGTGGTGGGAGTACTTCTTCAGCATGTTGATTTCCAGCTTTATTTCCTCCTCTTCATCCTGTGTGAGGTAAGACATTGTTATGGCTGGTGAGACGGCCGGGGAACAGTTGTGTAAATGAATGAAGTGAATCAACAAACACACACAAAAGTCAGTTTTCTCTCGACAAGCTGCTGAAAAGATTTAAGACTGCAATACTGAAAATGTTTACTGTTGCGTTTTCGTTATTAGGTCCACAGGGATCGTAGAGACAGCAGCAGGTCATTTTTCTTGCTTTTTCCTGCTATAAACATCAAACTCAAGGTTGAAAGCATCCTTGTAAATCATTCTTTGCTTCTGGATGTCATGTGAGAGTTTTGTCGATTTGTACTCCTAATAATAACCTCGTAATAACATTCTGGCTTGCTCGTTACCCTCTTCGACTGCGGTTAGTAAGAAAAGAACACATACAAGTATCCATTTTACAGACTATACTGTTTATGAAAGACAAGGGAAGAAATTGTGACCAAGCCGGTCAAATGAACGGATATCACTCCAAACAAACATGCAAAACGAGCCTGAACCTAAATGATAACGGAGCCAAACAAACCACCACCTCTCCTCCTTCACAGCACAAACACATTACAGATCAACTGATTACTTTTCACACGCTGCCATGTTCCTCAAGCTGTATGACATTTACTTTCGAGTGCTCCAGTTGATCTCGATCATTTGATCCGGCAACCCAACCGGGGCTGACATGACGTGACATTTTCACTGTAACAACAGTCGATTATCGCGAGCACCAGCCTGCACTCCCGAGTACGCTGCCGCAGCATCCGCAGAGGAGAAGCTTAGCAAAGCCGAGAGGGAAGCTGTCTCACTTTTGACTCTGATGTTTGGGACTTTGAGGCATTTTTCAGCACTCATGTTCCATTGTTTTAAAGGAAATAACTCCAGTAAATATTCTGCATAAACCAAGAGTGTGCAGAGGCTACTGGTGTAATATAAAGTAGATACAACAGCATTACATGATGTCACTGCGATGAGTAAACTGGATGGAGATTAAAGAACGGTCAGATACAACTGGGTTTTGGGGAAAGTCAAGCACTTGTCCAGTGTTTGACTGCAGCAATGAGTGGGTCCCTCCACATGTTGACTGAATCCAGCTACTAGAAAACGGATGTCGACCTCCACATGCACATGAATGTTGAAATCAGTCTAAAAGATCTGAGAGAAACTCTGAGTAAGGACCAGAAGGAATGTCCACAATAGCCAGAAGACCTGGTGCCTGTGACTTGGAGCCTGGCATATGAAGACTTAACGCCAGGTTTTCAAGGGACACATCGCTATGTTTAGGCCTGAAGTTCACACCCTTTTGCCAAGACCAGAAGAAGACTGTGATTTTAGGTCAATAATGGGCAGACTGGGGGTCCCACAAATCACAAAGGAAGAAAAGTCTCTGCAGCTTCCACTTCCTGTCTCAAAGTAGAAAAATCTGATCCTGTGTCATAAGACGTCATCTGTTCAAAATATACAGGACATAATTACATTCATCTAAGGATTTATTTGTGCACAGATTTTTCTTTGCATTTACACTCAGTAGCACTTACGTATATTAGGCTGGTATTATCAGATTGATATAATTGGTGCAAATTAAGCTAACAGTAGACTCAGTGCAGCAAAAAAAGAAAGCAGTGTGTTTACAGTAAGGGTCATATCTGTTAATACAGCAGGTTCAAAGTATGAAAAGTAAGAAAATGTTTACTTTTTGTTTCAAGTGAAACCAATAATCAGAATATGCTGATGAAAACAAAGTAAAATAATAAAAACAAGTCAGATTATTCCAAATATTGCCAGCATGTTATCACCAAGCCTTGTCCTGCCTCCTCTGTGTCTTATTTGGAGGTCTGGGTTTGAATTCTGGTTGCGTCAGGAAAGGCATCCAGCAAGAAGCCTGGGCCATCAAGCTTTAAACACGTTCCAAATCAATCATGTGGCTCACGCTGATGTGGCGACTCCAAAAAAGAAGTAGCAGCAACAAGCCGCCATCACTGGGTCAGCAAGCGTTTACAGAGGAATAAACGTACACAAACCATCTTTGTGGTCTGTGCAAAGTCTAAAGAAAATTAATATCACAGTTACCTTGATCATGATTAATAAGCAATTACTTAAGTATAATTTTATTTTTTTGCCCTCATATATCACTGACAAGGTTTTTGCTGCATATATATATACATATATATATATAAAAGCTGGAATACTTTTCATATAAAAGAGTATGTATCCATTATTTTAAAAGAAGTGAAAGAAAATGTAAGCAGTTTAACTGTATACAGTCATTTAATGATCATTTCAAAGAAGAAAAGTAACTGAAATAATTGACGTGAGTAAATTTACATTGATTTTTTTTGTTCGGAGTCTTGGATTAATCACCCAGCCCTAATAATGTGTATAATATTTATTTATTTTGTTCTGTGAGCTGATGTTAGTAATAGCAATCAAAATGATCTTTAATAAAAATAAAAGTAAAAAAGGTATTAATAGGAGAACCGGTTATTAGCAAATGCATTTTACAGTCCTTCTATTTGATTATTTACCTTCAAAAATACACGTTTCCACTGACAATTTGTGATGTTTCTTCTATGATAAGCAAAGATCACACATAAAACTTGAAGCTGGAATAAAGAGGAATTTCTTGACATAAAATGTCATTATTCATCTTATATTTTATGTGTGTAGCTATACTTTAGATCACTTGTTATATCTGATTATTGCTTTCATCCTTTTAGAAGAAAGTGGTACCCAATATTAGCTTCACGTGCCAGCCAACACTGGTTTACGAGATATAAAAGACGGACTAGGAAACAAAAAGAGATTAAAGCGAGTTGTTTTCCTAGTAAGTGCTGTGGTTTGCACAAACTAATCACAAGTTGAGCTCTATATTAAAGAAGCAATGAAAGTCCATGCTTCAAGGGCAAAAGAAAACACTATCACACAATGTGACTGAAAATGGTTACATAAGATCTCAATGTGGAGAAAAATCACAAAAACATCAGTCTTTTGACTGAGGGCAGCATGTTAACCATTGGTTTTATCCTACTAGTGAGTGAGCACTACTTCACAAAAGCCGCATATTATCCAAGCTTCACGTTTATTCCTGCAAGTCTGATGCTTCACAGCGTTTCTTAGAGCAAAGTCTGTGTTAAAAGAAGAAGAAGTTAAAAGACACGCGTCTTATCAAGCGCTGCAGCTGAAGACAGGAGGCTGATGACTTCGCTGGCATTTCAGAGTCGGGCCCAGAGGTTAAAGGGCAAATCCTCCAAAAACGTTGATGTTTAAAAGTAAAAGAGTCGCTATCTTCAAAGTTTATAAAAAAAAAAAACATCTAATGCAGCTAAGCTTTACTATCTCTAGAATACAGAATATCTTTTCAAACCTCAAGCTGTTTCTGTGCTGTCAGTCATGTGCAAAATATTACTGCTGATGTTTCCATGTATAATTACATCCCGGACTTTTTTTCAAAGATTTAAACTGTTTATAAGTTAAGCTGATCAAGAGAGCAATTCCTGCTGTTTACTGCAGCTAAAACTAGCTTATTTTATTCTCGCCGCAGGTTTTGGTGAGGAGACATCGATGTGAACCCATGACTGCACCACAATAACCAGTTATGGAATGGCTGTAGCTCAGGAACTAAATGGGAACGTCCATCATTCAGAATGTTATTTGTTCAAGCAACTTGGAAGTCATTTTGGATAAAAGATTATTCGAAATTAATGTATGTTACCCGTCTGCCTGTTATTGATTTTGCTTCACTTTACTGAAGCTGTTCACAGACTTTAGCGTCATACTCTTGTAAAGATGGCAGGGTCAGTCGGTCAGACAGTCAGCCAATCCCTTGAGTCACCATCAGTCAGCCGTCCAGCCGGTTGGTGTCTGCTTCAGGGACCAACAGGCAGCCAGTTATTTTACCAGGCAAGTAGCCAACCAGTCAGCCAGGGAGCCAGCAAACCAGACTGCTGGCCAGCTCATCCTTCTGCTAATCCACTCATCAGCAGCACACCATCAGAGAGCCAGCAGTCACCCAGCAGGTGAGCTGGCTGACATAGCAGTCAACCGGGTGGTCAGCAAAATGAAAATAAAAAGCAGAAGCATTACAAAAAGAAAAGAAAAGAAAAAACATAAAAAGATTTGAACAGAGCGAACACACAGACAGCACTACCTTCTTTGGTCAACAGGGCATCCTATCGCCCTCAATACATCAGTCATGTGAGCATTTTTGGAACTAGTCAGAATAATTACAGACGCCGCGGCCAGAGTGAAGGAGGAGAAACACAGCAGGAACATTCTTACACATCATACACCATGAGCCATAAATACCAGCTCTGACAACAACAAGCAGAGAAGACCAGAATCACCCCAAAGTCAAAACATCACAAAGGTTTCTTTCTGTTATGCACTTAATTATACACTACACAAATCTGCAAAAACCTTTGAGAGATTTTTCTTTCAGCTAACATGGGGTACCTGCTTAGAGCTGCACACTTTAAGAAACACTTAGTTCCACTAATGACATTATGGGATGACAGAGTTTGCATGTGACAAGACTAACTTACACCCAAGAGCTGAGATCATGGTACTGCACACTAACTCTGGCAATGAAATTCAAGATTTTATTCCATGTGTGGAGCTGTCAGCAACTTTGAAATTGCTTGAAAAAAAAAATCACTGAGTGCAAAGTCAGCATTATATTTTGAGCAGCAGAGCGGCTGTGAGGACTAAAGTAGAAAATCATGTCTGAATAGCTCAAAAAGCTAAAGTAATGTCCTGAAAAGAAACCCAGCAGCAAATGTGTGTACGTCTGTTTGCTTGAAGTAAGATGCTGAAAGTGAATGCAGAAGATAAAAATACTTAAAAATATATATATATATACATACTTATATATATATATAAAACATGGTAACATGTTGGCACGTTGCATTGGGTTGCAGTACTGTTTTTAAATCACAAATTAAGTTACCAGTGTTGAATGATGTACGCAGACAAACAACCCTAGTTGTTGACTACAACACGACATAGTGACTAGAATTGAAGATAATAATTGAAACTGTTATTGAAACAGATTTAAGACTCTACTAAAAGACAGAGGCCAGGGGGTATAACAAAAGGAATTATTAAAGTGTAAAATTTATTTTTTTTTTTTTTAAAGGTCTGTGCCACTATTTCAAAAACAGAAATAGGCACCTATGAGACTGGATATTTATATTTTCTGGAGTGGGAGTGCACAAAATAAAAATTTGATTTAGTCATGCATATGTCACCGTCAAGGCGGTTATTGTTTGGTAAACTGTCATATAGAATAGGCTTAGTAAATAAGGTAAAAAAAATATGTTGTGACCCAGAGGAGCACCCAGAAGTGCAACAAAAATAAAAAGGTATAAGTCACTTATTTGTTAATATCATACATAGACTTCACACTTACTCCAGTAGATAACTGAACAATTGCAGGACAACAATGCGGTTGATTGGTTGATGCATACAAACACAAGGCTGATGTTAAGTGGTGGGCAGACAGAAGATGACATCATCCTCTCTCTGTCACACACTTACTACATCTGTCTGTCTCTCTCTACATGCGGCTACGGTACACTTCTATTCTGTCCCCCTCGTCCTTGCAGCATCACTTTCCTTTTACTGTCTCTGCCGATGACTTTAGTGTCGCACACATACGCACGCACCGTTACAGCGCACGCGTTCACCTCTCCTTCACCATCTCTGTCTCACTTTTCCTCAAGTGAGTCAGTTTTTCAAAACAAGGCATCCTGAAGCTACTCATTATCATTCCTGGGCATGAAACGGTGGGCAGACTCAGTGGCGGCCATATTGTTGCTAAAGCATTACAGCACACAATGAGAGCAGGGCTAACAGAACCACGACCCCAGGGGAGTGGACAGCCACAAAATGGAAATATAATAGAAAATGGAGGCCTTGGCTTCTAGAGACCAGGAGGCGTTGACATGTCTCTAACAGGCAACTGGGAACCCTGAGGGACTTGTCTGAGACATAATTCTTAACTAGCTGTCAGTTTTCTTCATATATGATGAAGCTGCATGGGTCTATTCAAATGTGAACACTGCTTGTTTGTTTACAAAAATGCTTTTCAGTATTCATATTGAGGTCAATATATTGTTTTAATATTATATTGGCTTCTGCTTAAATCCAAATCACATTTGCTGACCCCGTCATTTACATCAAACTGCCTGTAAAGATCTTCATATACAATTTAATTGCCCTTTTGTACAATGGTACACACATTAAAGTACTATAGTGCAATTCTTTTCAAATTCACCAAGACATCAGTCCTCTGAAAATCCAGAGAATCTGCTCCAAATGTTTTAAATCATTCAGCAACATCCTCAGGCGTTTAGGACTTGTAGGTTAATTCTAAACTGACCACAGAGGTGTGTGTGTCTCTGTGTGGCCCTGTGATGGACAAGTGACTTGTCCAGAGCATACTCTGCCTCTCACTGGCTGACAGCTGGAAAAGACTCCAGTAGACCTCAGTGACACCAGATAAGACTGAAGTGGAAATGGATGGATGGATGGATTGATGGATGGATGACTATAAGCAGCCTTAAAGTTTATACGGGTGCATTTCTGCTATAAGCATCTTCTAATACACTATAAGGACTATAAGTGTTTTTTCAAAAATGTTGGACCTGGCATCAAAAGACTTAGAAAAAAAACTATTGTGGAACAACAAAAACTAAACAGAAATAAACAAAAATTTTATATATCACACCTGAATACTGGTATATTAACTGACAACAGTGTTGTCAATTAGCTCAACAATCTTACATTTTATAGCATCATTAAGATGAAGATCATTAAGAAATTTCTGCATGCATGGGGGCAAGATCGCATGAGATCATGATGAGTCAAAGACTAACAGATCCCTTTGCAAACTAGAAGTTTTGGCATCAAAAACAAAGAATGATAAAACTGCTCTGCTTCAACATGTTATTTTGTCTGGATGCTTTTCCACAAATGATCATCTTTGAATGATTTACAAGTCATTTCACTTTGTTCTGTGTTATATTTTCAGGCAGGATTGTACAAGACTGTGTCTTCCTCACCTTTTCAAGCTTTGGGTTTTTCACATCTCTACAAAGTGAGGAATGGAAGGTGTTGGGAAGTGACACACGGCTTTAGAGCATCTATTACATTCCATGTTGAAAAACCCCCAGAGGGAGAAAAAAAAAAAAGTCAAGATAAGTAGACAGTTCCCAGAGGAGAAATGAAATGCAGAGAAAACCATGCTTGCTGCAGAGTTTTCTCACTAATCAAGATCGATTTCTTTCCAGCTGAAACCCGGCTGCATTACATCAAGTCTCCAGCAGCAGCGAGAGATGCAGAACGCAGCTGTTGCAGTTACATCTGTCTTCCTACTTCTGTTTTGCTCTTGTTACCTATTAAGGATGACTTCATTCCTTCTTTTGTTGTCACATGTTGCAAAGAAGCACAGTTGAAGAGAGATGGTGGAGTTGGAAAGAGGAAGAAAAACAAGCAGAGTTTAAACAAGTATGAGGACAGTGAGGACAAATGAAACAAAGAGGGGTATATTATGAGACAGGGAGTAGATCATTGGACATTGGAGAACTGAAGAGAGAAGCAGGCGAGCACTTATAGCCCCTCCTATGATCCCACTGCACTTCAAATGAACCTTTTTAGAGAAGGAAAGTAAGGGAGGAAAAGAAAATCATTTTTTCTCCTCATCTAAGCGCTCATGCTTTATCTCCGTTTCACTCGTTCTGCTCCTTCCCTTCTGCCCTCCCCTCTTACAGCCGTCATTAGTGCCGGATGATTGAGATCTCAAAAGTTGCAAATTGTTGCATGCGGGAAAGCATATATATAATATCCATAGGCACACTGACAATCCAACACACACTAGAGATAAATCAATCAAACGCAGCTGCACCCTGAACTCATTCAACACCAGCCACACTGGTCTGCTTTTGATTGGACACAGTTAAAGATGAACTGAGGAAAGGAATTAGGCACTCAAAAAGTGAATATTGCAGACATTTATATGATATTATTATATAATATTTAGACTTATATGATATTTATACGTATGCTCTCACATCTCAAATGCTAATAATGTGTTTTAGGGATTATTGGTCGAATTGAAATGTATCTCTGAGGATGCTGCTGGTTGGAACTCCAAGGATCATACAATTCATGTTCCTGTGGATTCCTCCTTCAAAAAAAATAAAGATAGGATACCAAGAGGAATGGCAATCTTAACTGCTTTGGTGGCAGTCGCTTCTTTGCTGACGTTCGCTGGACGATTTTCTTTACATGCATGTGACATTTGGATGACTCGTAGTCTTTACGTCCAGAAGTAAGTCTGACTTGTGGCTTCGCTTTCCATTAATTTTTTTTTTTTAAATAAATTAGAATAATAATGATAATATACAAATAAAATAACCTTTTCAGTTTCCAGTTGCTTGACAAGTGACATCTGTCTTTCTGGACACACACATCCTTTAACTCCTCTTTTCACACAAAAAGGTAGAAGGCTTAAGCCCGTTTGCAGTTTTTCCTTTTAGATAATGGCACAAAAGTTCTGGGCTGGTGTGATAATCTGGCGATGCGCTTGTGTTTTACGAGAAATGGACCAAATAAAGGATGAAATGTATGTTTGTAAATTTAAAATTATGCTCAGTTATTATTTATTTGTTTTATGTACCTGCTACAGTCGCTGTCAGAGAAAGCAAACTGCCCCCCACCCCCACCCCGGTCGTGGTAGTTCTTTCATACTGCTTCCCTCATGTCAAAATAACTTCCACAAAAATGACAGAACCATAAATTTACAGCAGTTTGTTCCACGTCGGGGAGATTATCAACATTTTCACTTCATCTGTCTGGACCGACGAGTATATATAAGGAGAAGAGGCGTTTCTTTGAGCAGTTTTGTATTTTTTTACACTGAATGTTATTTTAATAGATTTTTTTTTGCAATTTATTTCTGTTTTAAGGCTATTTTTGACACTCTTCCCTTGTTAATAGCTTAAACAGAAAACTTGATGTCAATGGACACATCAACGTTTACACAACTCATTTCCGTCTTAATCCTTTTCCTTCCATAAAAGTCCATCTTTTTCATCGTTCAGCCTCTATATTACTACTCACTACACAGAACAGGAAGTGGTATGTGGGTCAGAGAACATATGCAGAGATGTGCACAAGACCCAAGAGTGGCTGTGCACTTGCATACACACAAACAAAGGAAAAAAAAAAAAAAAAAAGATGGATCTGTGACATGGAAGAAAGCTCCTGACATTCCTTTCACAGGTCTCTCACAGACACAAATGTTACACATGAATTTGGAGAGTGTATAAACAGTAGGTGCAAAATTTTAAGTTTTTCCAAAGCAGTTTCCTCCACCCTATGGTCATTCCTGGCAGGCGTCCAGACGAACTGAGCATGTTTATTAAAAAAAAAAAAAAAAAGCAGCTGAACTGAGTGGAAAAGGGATCACTGTAAACATTTTACTGAACTACAGAAAAAGCTCTGCCAAGTCCTGAACTCCCAACATGTGCACTCCTCTGCAGCGATTCAGTTTGTATTAAGATATAAACATGTTCCAGCAAAAGTCAATTTTCCCTACTGTTTCCTCTTTGATCTCGATGGCTGGAAATCCAGATTTGATCCTGGAAGCTCCTAAAGCCCCAATAGGTTTTTCAATATTTGACTGTCAGGTGAAGTTATCAGCAGGACACCTAAAAAGTGAGTCCTTGGATCCTTGGAAGATGCAGTTTCCACAAAGATTTAATATCTCTGCAGAGATCAACTATTTTATAGTAAACCCTGGCCTATTGAATTTCTTTACCTAATAACTCACCATTGACACAAGAGTATCCCGATGATACTCTGTTATCAAACTCAGAATTCTGTAAATTATTATGATGTAATATTCAGACGGCAGTCAAACCTTTCGGGTTTCCTTCCACAAGCTTCTCACAACAGTTCACTAGAATTTTGCTCCATTCTTCCTGAAAGAAACTGCTAGAACTGACTCAGGTTTGTACCTTTTCAGCTCTGCCTGCAGATTTTCTAGAAGACTGACATCAGGGCTTTGTGATGGCCTTTCCAAAAAAGCCACTAAAAACTAAACTGGTATGCTTCAGGTCAGTTTTCGAAGATCCATTTCCTTTACGTTCCTGGCTGATGTATCAATATTTCTACATAATGTTCCTTTCCTCACGATGCCATCTTTTTGTCAAGTACGACAGTCCCCCTCCTGCAGTTAAACAACCCCACAACATGATGCTGCCGCTCCCGTACTTCACATTTGGGATGATGTTCTCGGGTTTTTCCTCCAACTGTAACAATGGCCGTTTGTGGCCAAATAGTCGATACGCACACGTTCATCTGTGGAACAAAGAACCAGTCTTCTTCCAGAGAAGCACGACAGCTGGACATTACCATCGTGTTTATACTCGTGTGTAACTGTTTGAACAAATAAACGTGGCACCTTCAGCCATCTGGGAATTGTACGCACAGATCAATCAGACCTGTTGAGGTCCTCAGAAATCCAACTGAATACAAACTGTCATTTCATCTTGAAAGTTCACTACATGCAAAGGGAAGACACATTCTGTTTTGTTTTTGTTTCAAGTTTTTTTTTTAAAGTGAAGAACTTTAGATGAAGTGTCAGGGGTTTTTATGGATTGAGCTAAAAGCAGAGGTCCCAAAGTGAAAACCAGACAGCACAATCTTCTTCTGTGCGATGGTTAACCCTGATTAAAGGACTGTCCGTACACTTATTCCACATCTGCAGGAAACAAGTCAATGACCTCAAATATGTGTTTGTGAATATTTTTCTAACTGTCTCACTCAGCTGCTGGTTCAATAAAGAGTAACACACAACACATATTTAAAAAAGAAAAAAAGAAAAAACAGATCAGTATGATCTGCAGTTCAGTGAGACAAACAGAACATTTTCTGGATGTGTGCAGATTAAGAAACACGGGGTACAAAAACACAGCTAGAAACAGCCCTCTGGGTCCTTACTTAACTTTGTCGAGCCCAGCTCCAAATATACACAGAAACAAACAAAGTCTACCGGCTAAACTGCCCTTAGGAGAGTAAAATGTGTTTAACTCAGAAGGCAAACTCAGTTTATCCAATGAAAAAATAAATAAATGGAACTAAGGGCACTGGAAGCCATGTGACTGAATAGTTTCAGAGAAAAAAATGTTTACGTAAGAGTCTAGAATAAAGAAGCTAGTTAGTCTGGGAAACATGTCATTAGATAAAAATGAATGCACATTTAAGCTGCCAAATGCAGTGAAAATGAAGTGGGTATCAATTTAAAATCTTCATAGAATAAAAAGGGGGGGGGCTTCTTCAGTTTAATGGTTTTGAACTTTTACCAACAGGTGTTCCCGATAGAGAGAGGCTCATTTCCAACACAAAATCCCTCTAATTCAATTTTTTTTTGGATGCCGCAGAAAGCCGGCTCATTGCTTCCTTATAACAGAAACTTTATGGCACAAACCAGATATGTCGCAGAATAAAGAACACCCCCGAAAAAGCAGTTTGGTTCATATTTCGTCGGTGTTGTCAGAACAAGAAGCGCTTCCATAAACGGTTCCTGTTTTTCTCAACTGTACCAGCTGTGTCGGTGAAACAGATGACTTAAATGTCAACTGCCACGAACACGCACAATTCGCATCTGAACATACTGTTTAGGTGCCACCGTGAATCATCACCTGACCTTTTTGTGCTCAATAAAGCTCTGTTGTAATAAACCAGGAAGCCTCATGTTTAACTCTAAAACAATGTGATGTCCACATTGGTCTCATCTGTCCACAGGACGTAGAGTCAGAGAGACGTGCACTCGTGTTGATGATCAGTTCATCAACGGATGGTGATTAGCAGCACCTGACTGCAACTCACCCTCATCAATGCTATGGAAGCAAGCAGGGTACTTTTTACTTTTGGGCTTTCTTTTTTGTTAAATAAATAATATCACAAAAAGAAAGTTATATGCTCTTGCAAAAAACAACAAAAAACTAAAAGAAATAACTTCATCCCTAAATGATCCCTAATCTTGATAGAATTGTGAATTGTTAGGTTGCGTAGTCTGTCTGGTTTCTCTTTCCCGGGTTCTTACGAGCGCCCCTCCTGGGAGGTTTTAAATGATCACAGTAGTGCTGAAGTTAGTGATGGCTCAGTTGTAGAACATGTGCAAAGATGGGATTTCCCACATATAAAACAAACCTGTGACAGGTGAAGAGTTTATATTTCTCAGCCCGATTTAGGACATTTAAATTTTCTTAATGTGTTACTGACCTCGGTGACGTCCATAACCTTGATGGCTGCCAGTTGTCCCGTCTTAACATGGCGACCCTGGAAGAAAACAGGAAAAAGGAATTGGTGAACTGGAGAATTGGTAATCTACGTTTTAGGTCCCCAACCTGCACTGTAAAACATTTACAATATTATTGTAGTTTCTATATTCTTTAAATTCTTTAAAGGACCAGTTACTGGACAGTCGGTCCGCATGTGACAGTAATGACACTTTTCTCCCTCCATTTTTGTGGACAAATACAGAGAATGACCAATTTCCAACAAGGCCTGATTGTGCAAATAGAAGAATTGAAAAGCTTTGCAGATGACAGGCTGAGTAAGCATTCAGTGTTATTCAGCCGGTCATAGAAGAGAGAAATTACATTCACAACAGGTTATTTGCCTCTACAAAAGCATGGAGAATCACAGGCAACCGTCCAAACTTTCAGCATTCCTTAACAGCCTGAACTCAATGTTTCCAGTTTGCACTGGTGCAAGGAAAAGGAAACGCATCCGAAACCCAAACAGCATGAAATCCAGTGTGTCCATCTGGCCTGCAGCTGCATAACAATTCCAGTTGCTTCATCTAAATTGTTTTCATCATCACTGAAGTTGAAGCACACGATGAGAACTGATGCACAGTTTGCAAATTTCAAATGTAAAAAGTTGTGAAGGGGACAGAGAAAAGCAACTTGATCGAGCCAAAGTTGAAGTTCATTAAAAAAAAATTTTAATATTATTGTTATTTTTTTTTATCTCATGAGTTGGTTCAGTGAATTAAAAATGAACAAAGACAATATATTTTCACAGAGAAGAACAAGGAAAAAAAAGAAAGTCTGCATCATGTTTGTGGACTGCATGCATATGATCAGGTTTCCCTTTGTGAGAAGAGGGGCTCTGACACCTGAGCCACCCGCCCCTGGTCCTGAATCAGTCTGCTCAGTCCACAGTCTGAGTGATGAGAGATTAACCCATTTTGGTTTAGCCACAGGGGACGTGGGTGTGTGTGTGTGTGTCCAAACGATGCACTGTCAGGTCAAGACTGCTGGGGAGTGGGGGGGGGGGGGGGGGTAAACCTGTTCTAGGAAGACAGTTCCTGAGAGCAGTGACATCTTTATAAAGCCAGAACGCGTGTGGACACACAGGTGTAAACACACTCAGGACACACTTAAGTTGGATAATTCAGATTAATTAGATCCTGAGCTGGTCTGGAAGACATTCAGCTACACTTTTTATAAAAGCGTAAGCGCTAATCTACCCTGGGCCACGATGAAAAAAACATGTTTTTCAACTCCAACTCTGTCACAATGATGCAGTTTTGCTTTTAGTTTTCTCTCATGTCACATCTTTGACATCACAAATAATGTAGTGGTATTCACGTCAGAATGTTCTTAACAATGTAGGTCAAATCTGTGTGTGTGTGTGTTTTTGCACTTTAAAGTGCAACGAATAAAGATAGAGGCTGCAGCCTTGCAGTGATCACTGCCTCCAGGGTACCCCAAAACCTTTAAACTGTACATCGAGTGTTCCGCCCTACCAACACGGCCAGGACTGCCATCACTCCACCTGACTGTGATGCACGCTCACAAAAACGTCTTCACCATATCAAGTTCCAAGAACATGTATTCAGATAGTTTGCTGTATGTATTTTTTATAAATATGGCACGTAAGCACCATTTATGAATCCGGTCCCATGTGTTAACTGACTCAGAAACACGTCACCCTGGACGCTGTGGTCCCCAGATGGAAAAATTCTAAAGTATTTATAAACTAATTAGTTAAAGACCATCACATGAAAAGGTTTTACAAACCATGCAAGTAATCAAATGTATCTCGAACAGTGCAGTGTGTGTGTGTGTGTGTGTGTGAACAGGCTGACCTCCTCCTGCCTCCCTTAAACTGAAGCATCCCCCCGATGCAGCACTGCTGAGTCATGTCTTCTGAACTCATGACACACACAAGCTATTTTGCGCACAAAAAAAACACAAGAGACAACACACACACACATCACAGAACTATACTACCCTTAATGGGGGGAGAACATACACCAAACATACACACTGACTGACAGGCTGTCAAGTGAATGCATGTTCCATATTCCCAAAACACAGACACACACACACACAAAGGCTGACAGGCTGTATAGAAGCTGCTGTATATAGGAGATGACATCATGACAGACATTAATGGGTGAACGTTTCTTTTTCCTTTTCTGGTGCTGAGTTTCAGCGAATGAGTCCCTGAAGTGAAAAAGCACACACTCCCGACTCCCTCTGGCCAGAAAGGCTGTCTATGACTGCGCGTGAAGGTATGATGTATCTTAAAGGAATTACCGACAGAACGAGGCTGTATAAATTATTAGAAAGTTTGCACGTGAGTATGTGTGTGTCTGTGTGTATCCTCTGCATGTGAGAAAGGTGACCTCAGAAAACGAACCCCCTCCACTCTGCCAACACAAAGAAAGGCATACAGCCGTTAAAAAGAAGATGACATCATCCTCTCTGGTTCCTTTGTTCAACCACAAGACACACACACACACACACACACACACACACACACACACACACACACACACACACACACACACACACACACACAC
>JBAMYA010000014.1:1506936-1540611 GCA_037176975.1 Arrhamphus sclerolepis
TTACATATACACTGTATATTACCGTACACATTACAGTAAAATACTGTCCATATTACAAAATCTGGTTACAGTGTGGAGGACTTGAGACTTCTGCAGGGCACTACAAGAACAGCATAGTCCTCTGAGCTCGTACATGACCCTAATCAGTTATAGTTACTAGAAAATGTGGTTTATAAGAGAGTATCCTGTTCAGGCCTTTTTTTTTTATGTGTGTTTGTGAAATGGATCCTGCTCTGCACCGGGTTCAGTAAACGAGACAGACTTTCAATTACAAAGCAGTGAAGACTGCAACAGAAAACAGGCAAAGCATTTGAATTGTTTCTGCTGCATCAAAAGATTGATTCTTTTTTTAAAAAACTAAGTGCTGCTTTGGTTTTTACAACCAAACCAAAGTTTTGTTGTCGTTTTTTTCCCTCGTGTTGTTGTTTGTGTTTTGATTTTCTTTAAATGAGGGGTGAACCCACAAAAAAAGAGGAAAAGAACCTATCAGATGAGATCCTTTCCCGTGGACCGTAACAGCGTGATCAATTTCGTTGCAGCAACGATGACAGACACAGAAAGGGAGCCATCATTAACTCCAACAAACGTACAGCTATGACACCAGGACGAACGGCGTTCCACTCACCCTGAGGCTGTGGCGGACTGCAGTTTCTGGTAACAACCATTTCTTTTTCTCCCTCTTTTTCTGTTAAATAGTTGGGCTGCTTAGTAAATGTGTGTTTTGGGACAGAAGTGACCTCTGCCCTTAAGGATAAAATTAGAACGGGCCCCCGTTACTGTTAATCAGCGCTGAAGCCTGTAAATACACACAACTGATGCAGAGTCATGAGATCAGGAACCGGATGTCCGTGAAACATTTAATCAGCATCCATTTACATTTAAAGCCAGTACATGTAAGGAAGTGTTGTTTTTGGTTTGTTTGTTTTTTGGGGGTTTAGAAAGAGAAAGATAAAAAGGGCGACGCGTTAATTACATCTGACACAAGCAATTTCTTTCTGCTTATGTTGGAGGTACTGCAACTTGGAATTGATGGAAGCCTGATAAAAGATATCAAAATCATGAGTTTAATGTACTATGTTCAGATTTTATTTCTTTTTTCTATTGTTTCATATTTCTACATATTAATTATGCCTTTTCATTCAGTTTTTTTTAAACCAAACCCTAAATTGTGATGCTACAATATAAAGTAAAACGGCACACAGCTTTCATTTTAAACTGCTTTAAGATTTCTAAACCGCTGATATTCCCAAACAACATTTACAGAAACTGCTTTTAGAAGATTTTCTTTTGATGCTCTGCAGCTTTTATGAGCTGCTCATCAGTAAACTGTTGGGTATGAAAAAAGGAACGTTTTCATCAATGAAGCCACGGCTCACTTAAATCGACCACCTCGGTCCAAAAGGATGAAGCAGCTGAATATAGTCCGAGGCAGAGTGGTTCTACCTTTACTGATTAACATGGCTCAGAGCTACATTAATCCAAATTAGCTTCTTCTTTTCTTAGACGACTGCAACCTCAGGCTCACTTTGTCCACATTTTGTTGTGGTTTATGATGAGCCACCTTTGGTTTCCTGCTTGGTAAGGGTTTTCTCCTGGCAGGAGCCAAGGTGGGTCCTCAGAGAATGTTCCTCACCTGGGTTGTGGGAGTGGCTAACACGATAAAGAGACTGCTGACGTTTTTAAAAAGAGGCTCAAGACCTACTTTTTTAGTTTAGCTTTTAACTGAATTTTATTTTATCTTATTTTATTTTTATTATTCGTATTTTATTTCTTCTTTTGGTATTATTTGATCTTTGCTTTCATTTAAGTTTTATTTATTTATTATTTATACCAGTATTTATATATTTATTTTAACTGCAGTGTTGACCTCACAGGGATCATTCACACTGGGGGCTCTGCCTGTTCTGTCTAGGGGCTGTTGCCATGGTGATCACACTTGTCTGGGTGGCTCAGGGTCCTGCACTGCAGCCCAACAACTGTGGGGTGGACCCTGGCCTGCCCTATCCTGGCTAGTTGCTATGGTGACGGCCTCTGTGGTTTGGGTGGGCTGGTTCCTGGTGTGACCAGATCCCCCAGATATCGTTTCTCACAGCAGTGCCAAGTCAGATATTTAATTTATAATTATTTTACTTATTTATTTATTTTTAGTTAATTTCTAGTGTATTTTTATACCTATACCTACTCCATTTAAGAGACAGAATAGAGGAAGTTTATGTTTGTGTAGAACTGTGTGTGTGCGTGTGTGTGTGCGCGTGCGGGGTGGGGGGGTGAGGAGGCTGCTTTCTTTATGTTTCTAATTGGTATTTTTGCAATATATATCCATTGTTTTTATTATGTAGAGCACTTTGTGTTGCCTTGGGGCATGAAAAGCGCTTTATAAATAAAGTTTGATTTGATTTGATAATAGGTGGTAATAATGCCAGCTTTCAGCTAGTCAGCATTGTTTTTTTTTTTTCAATTAACCTATTAAGCCTCACGCTAAAGCAACAGATAAATCTGTGTTAGCCGGTGGCAGCAAATTGGAAAAATGGTGAGTTGGACAGACATATAGCTTTGCACATTCCTATCTCCTATGTGCTTTAGTTTTTATCTTCCTCTCTAAATTGTTCAGCTTCTTTCTGTATTTCTGGGCCAGAGGGACGGGAACCGTGGAGCACGTGAAGAGCACAGTTGGAATGTTTTCACGCTGGATTAGCTCGACTCTAGCCGCATCATCTGGGCATAAAAGTCTGATTAGGGGAAGTTCAGTCTAGTTCAGGCTTCAGCGGTCATATCTGCGTTGTGCTGTTTTAACAACTAGCATTTCTTACAACAATACTGTCCCCGTCAGTCTGTGGCCGAACTGTAAATGAGGGAAAATGAAGCCATGTGACACTAACGTGGTCACAATATACATTCAGAAGAACCATTAAAACTGGCTGCTTTGAACAAAGCTGTAAATAATTGGCTTAAAGGAAAGCTATTGTGCTGTATGACTTTGCTGTTTTGACTAAAGTACATTTCATTTTGACCTCTGGAAATTTTGTCAGCTTGTGGGGAAAAAAAAAGCTAAATTTAATATCTAAATTTGATGTCAGTTTCTTCTTAGAAAAAAGCAGAAACTGAAATCTGATGAGGCTTCAAAGCTGTGAAAACAAACGCCTGCCACATCACTTTCAGCAGGGTTTCTGAGAGGCTGGGAAACACGACATCTGCAGCTGGTCAGCTATTCACATCTCTGCTGATCTTCTTATCATTAATACAGCCTTTAATTTAACCAGTTTTCCCTCATTTAATAAAGCACAAAAAACCAACACTGTAGATGTGATAACAGATCTGTGTGTTTTTTTTTAAAGCCTTGTAAAGGTCACATTTGCAGGGAGGAGGGTGGCTCTTCATTATGTCGCCTTTTCTAAAAAGGTTTACCAGAGCAAACCTCTTTTTGTGTTTGTGGCGACGGATGGATGGGCTCGCGTTTCCAGGTTGCTGGTCAACGTTGACTCTTAAGTTGTGTATCTTGTATTTGACTGAGAGCCAGAGTGGCTCTGCTGGAAAAGACTTGACACTTTTCCCACCTACAGAAACAACATGGGCCGTGACAGAGCAAATATGACGTGTTTGAAACGTAGACAGGTTTCATAGACTGACATTATAGTATACTCAAACATTAGTGTAGTAGTGATTCATATTCCTCTCCTTTTTTTTGAAGAAGATACTAGAAACCTCAGAGATCTGTCTGCTTTCATCTTGCGTAGTCATAACATTAAAAAGCAGTGTTTAGATGTGGTAATGTGGGCGGATCTGGCTAACAATGCTGCCTCAGATAGTCCAAATGCTTTGACAGATTAAAGTAAAGTTGGGCTGCTATGTAGAGTTTGCCAGCTCCCATTATTTTCTCTGTTCCTGCAGATAGAAAACCACAAAACCATTAGTACAAACGTTGACTTGGAGTTTTGTTTGAAGAAGCTAAATTTAGTGCAACTCTTACATTGTTTCTGACATGTTTAAGACTAATCTGGTGTTCTCTGGGAAGCATGATGCTAATACGTTTAGAGGTTTTTATTTTTTTTAATTACCTGAGAGTACAATAAATGCTTTAATTTGTAAAAACTAAAAGAGCAAAACCTCACTAAAGCGTCAGCTAGAGAGTAGTAATTGCAACAGCACAATGCGTAATAGCTGCCGTCTGGTTCCAGCGGTGTTCCTAGAGCTTCAGCAGATGTTCAGGATCCAGGTGTTTGTGGTCTTTCTTCATTTGCCTGAAAATTAAAACATGCACATTCTGTTAAGCCCTTTAACTTTATCTGCGTTTAGGGGATCATTTTAATTCTCTGAACATGTGCAGGGCTGATTGCAGCTGCAGAAATTGACGACAATCCTAATTTAACCGATTTCACACAGTTGGATTTGAGCATTAACGGTAAATTATTGGCCTTTTTAACTGTCAACTGGACAGAGAAACATTTCTAAACACATTGAGGTCCTCCTGTTTAAATGGGTTTGAGGGTCTTCGTACTTCTGTGCTTCTAAGTGCCTTTTTTTGTTTCTCTGTATTTATTTATTTGCAGTGCAGCTGTGCATGGTACTCCATGTATGCCTAATGTCTGTAATGAGTCACACAGACAGGATTTATTTTTTTTTTTAAATATGTAGTAGTGTGAAAAAGAAGACACAAGCTTTAAGGTTTTACACATGGGGATGGGACAGAACAAAAAAAATCATTTGGTCCTTACAGGTCTGAAATTTGGGTCATTTAGGAAGCGTTGTGTGAGAAAGTACACTGTTTCAAAACCCGTAGAAGCACTTCACCAGCAGTAACTTGAAGTAATAACTTTCTCTATGACGAATGATCTCTCGCATCATTGCGGAGGAATGTTGGCTCCATGGCAACATTGCTTTAGTTTATTGAGATTTATTGGAATTTGTTTATGAACAGTTCTCACTCTCGCCCCTCCAGTATTTGTTGAGGACTTCTGTAGGTGAGGAGGACCTCTGATTCTACTGAGACACACTGCTCAGTTGCTGAGTTCTTCAAATTCAATTAAAAATAAATGAACAAAAAAGCTCAATCTCCCAAAAACAATCAAAATACAAATGCGAGTCCTTTGCGGTGCATTGCATGAAGAAGCAGAATGCGGTACTTCGTCAGTCCTCGCCACCGAGGAAAATCAGTGCAAGTAATCACATGAAATGATCCATTTTAAAGTCAGTGGAAGTGCATCCACAGAAAAATCCTCTTTGGTCCCAGGAACAGGTTCTGAGGTTCTCTTCCTCAAACACCCTCTGCTCCTTGCCCCCCAGCCAAACCTTCCTTGATTTTGGGCTTCCTATTTATGTTCACCTGTCCCAGAAGCTCCGCCCCTCATCATGCCAACACACAAGATACTATTTCAGTTCGCTAACTTGTTTTGAATTTTTTTTTCATTTTTCCTGGTTGAATATTTGGTTTTTACATAAGTTGGCAAAACCATGTGGTCCCATCCACAGCAAACAAAAACATGAACTGTTCCCTTTATAACAAGGCACTGTTTTATTCAAATTAAATTCACTTTTCATATTGCAGTGTCACACTTTGACTGGACTTTTGCAGCAACCTGTATTCCTTTATTTTTCAGCCATTCAATTGTAGATTTGTATTTTGAATAGTTTTTCCTCTTACATGACCCACTTTTTGCCAAGCTGCAGCTGTTGAGCGGATGGCCTCGCCTTTGTCTCTGTATGTAGTATATATCTGAATCATTTTAAATAGCATAAGTGACATAAGGTGTCTGTGTTTTGTCACCTCCACAGGTCTCCTGGTGGGGGCGCTAGACACAGTGCTGGATTCCAATGCCAGGGTCACACCCTTCCGAATCCTCCTGCAGGTTCCTGGCACTCAGATCAGCTGGGTCATTGCCAGTGGTGAGCTGAACCCCCAAATCTCTAATTTTATTTGTGTACCTTTTTAGTTTATATGGGGCTCTTCTCTGGCCTTATAGATCAGACCCACATCTAGACAGATGCAGGATATCTAAATTTGCTGGCAGTACTCCTAGATCTCTGGGCTAGCTCTTCTCCATTTTTTGTCTTTGTGTTCATCAGGAGCTGTCATAGAGGAGGTGAACAAGCACTGGGATTGGCTAGTCCACAACCTCCTTCACTCTCTTTCAGTGTTTGAGAACAAGGAGGATGCTGCCAGATTTGTTAAAGGAAAAGTTAAGGTCTGAAGCGCTGCGATGCAGACAAGAGTGAACGTATCTTTTAGATTAAGATTTATTCCTCTCTGTCTTTTTTTGCCTTAAGTGATGAGCTAATGTTCTTTCCTCTGCAGGGCCTCATTGCAGAAGAGGTTCGGGGTCGCCAGGCCGCCCAGGAAGAGGACCCGGAGAAGTTCAGGGAGGCACTCTTGAAGTTTGAACTGCATTTTGGCCTTCCTTCATCAGAGAAACTGGTGACGTACTACTCATGCTGCTGCTGGAAGGGCCGGGTGCCTCGGCAGGGATTCCTCTACCTCAGCATCAACCACATGGCCTTCTACTCCTTCCTGCTGGGCAAGGAAGGTCGGTACAGCCAAATGAGAGCTACTGTTTTTCAGGACAAAAAAAAAAAGTGAAAATGAAGTATATATGAAGGAATATTCATCCTCATAATTTATTGATACTATCGAAATTCCCAGCCAGTCTTTTTATGTTTTGCTTTTCTTGTCAAACTCATTGGATGTTTTCTACTGGTATTGAAAAGGTTTTCACAAATCTTGTCTGTGGTTCACAGTTCAGGGGGCTCATTTATAAAACTGTGCACTAAAAGTCCACAAAAAACTAGTACCGTTAAATCACAGTCCACCCAGAAGTTTGTGCAGGTGGATTCGCAGCACATTACGTCCTCAACACACCCACATTCTACCATAAATGGTCAATGCAAACGACCCTGTGAATGTTTTCTGCATATAAACCAGCTGCTGCCAGTCATCACACGCCTGCACCTGCCAGTTCTCTGAGCCAGGCCATTGTGACACTGAATATATCAGAACCACGTCTGAGTCAACTTCTACACTGATCATATGTACATTTATACGGGTCATATAGACAAATTCATCCTCACTCGGAGTGCTTACAGCAACGCGACTTCAGTCCAGTTACGTTTGTTAAACTCAAAATTGTTGTAAATTGTCTTGTTGTTCTCCCACACTGTAAGGAAACTGGATGGGTCAAGTCCAGCTTTTCCATCTGAGACAACTTACCAAAGTTGATCCATTTCTATCTCGGCACTCAGCATCATTTTGAGATTTTGATCAATGTTTTTATCACAACTCGTTTACATTATTGTTATGCACTGTATTTTAGGACGAGCCAGACACTATTTTCATGACTGCAGCTGGTTCAAAACGCTGCAGCTCTTCTTTTAACTGGAACTAAAAAACATCAGTTCTTTCAGGTTGATTTTTAAAAATCTGTCATGCAATTTTAAATATCTTCATTGCCTTGGCCCACAGCATCTGTCTGTCCTGTTGCAGCCATACATACCCCTCCACATGCTCTCAGGTCAGCAGATAAGTCGTTGCTTGTTGTCCCAAAAGACGAGGAAGAGAAGTGATCGGACATTTTCAGTCATTGCCCCAAAACTTTGGAATGAGCTGCTTCTGTACACCAGACTGACTCACTTCCTGTTTTTAAATCTTCTCTCATAAGGTTTTATTCTCTTTGGCTGTGGCAGGTCGAGCCACTTTCATTTTTGGTTATTTTATCTTTGCTGTTTCCAGGCAGGCTGACCCAGTCCTCTTTTTACATTACTGTTCTTACATTCTTTTTATTGTGTGCTTTTTTTTAACTCAGTTTTGGTGTTGCCTTTTATTCTTTTATTGTTTTTATTTGTTTTATTTCTTTTGGTGTCTGGCATTTTGACCAACTGCATTGATTTTAAAGTGTTTTATAAATTAAATTGAGTTGCGTGTCGACTGGTTATATTAAAAATGCTATCCAATTTAACATTATTTAATGTTAATCAATGAAACGCATATCTGTTGTTTAATTTCTGCTGCAAAGAGCTGTGTAGCAAGTACCAGCTACTGGGGACCAGGCCAGCACAAATACCCTGACAGAGCTCGTTTTATTCAAGTGCAGAACTGGCTGCTGGTCTGGCAGTCCTCCCCCCCAAGAGCCAGACTGCTACTGTTTAAAAAGAGGGACCCTGACCCAATCAGTCCCTCTTAGGTGCTGTTTCCTGAGCTGCAGTGTCACCTCTTATCTGCAGCTGTGCAGAATCACACCTCATCACCACAAGCTGGTTTTGCCAGAAACTTGTACATACTCTGCAAAGGTGCAGTTTAGTGGGTTGATCTGTTTAACACTGGACCCAGTTCAGCACATAGGTCCAAGAGCAATGATCTACTAGCCAGTCATCATCAGGGTCCTGGAAATTTTGGTGGTCACTAAAACGCTATCTTGATCCATTAATCCTCCAGGAGTGCCAACGTAAAACTGCTTATTTACTTAGTGATTAGAATGATTGAGATGCACATTTCAAGCAGTGCTTTCCACTGCTATAGAATATAAATTGATTATGGAAGTATGATGTACAAATGTACTGCACTGGTTTGTTTATGGAATAGTAATGGATCACTGCAGGAGCACATCTGTGATACTGCAGGCTTGGCTGCTTATCATTATGCAGATCTACAAATCTGATATGAACTGAAGTTAAAAGTATGAGATGAATGTGGCTTCAGTTCTACGCCTCACCATCTGTGCTGCCCCGTCTCCAAAATGTACGTGCGCAAGGTACAAACTTGGCGTAGAGGTGCACACATTCTCCTGTCAATTTTTTTTTTTTTTTTTAATAGATCCTGAACTTTGGAAAGTGACTTACGCAACCTTAAGGCCCTGTTTTGTGTGTACACAATGTTTATAAATGGAGTTTATGATTGAAATTCATATGTTTCATATTCCTCTTTCTTTCCCAGTCAAGTTTGTGATTCCCTGGGCAGAGGTCAAGCAGTTGGAGCGAGTGTCCACCGCTCTCATGACGGAGGCTATTCGGGTGAGCACACGGCAGCGGCAAAGGGAGTTTTCCATGTTCCTGAACCTGGAAGAGGCATTTGGGGTCATATGTCAGCTGGCTGATATAGCCCTCAGACGGCTGTTGGACAGCGAAGGCCTGGAGCTGGACCGAGTTCTGCAGCAGCCGACGTGCATCACAAAGAGGTCAGAGCTGGTTCCTGGTTCTGGTATCTTTTACCAACTAAAACTTACTGCATCATTTTCATTCAGTTTAAAACTTAAACTAGTAGCCCAAATAGGAGAGACTTTTGCTTCAGCACCTGTATCTCACTGAATGTTTGAGTTGGAGTTCTCAAACTTTTACTTGAAGTACCCACATTTGTCGACTACAAATGGCACGAACCACCTGCAAGAGTATTGCAGACCTTGTGAGTTGATGGTTCAGTGGCCTCACTACTGGGCTAGGTTGTAACACCAGACAAAAGAAGAAAAAAAAGAAAGGCCGTGCTGTGTGATAGTCTTCAAAATGAAGTTTATTAATATCACAGAACAATACAGAACTATGCATGTCTCTTTCTTACTGATCATAATTCTAATCCAATGTCTTTTTAACTTAGGGGAGTGTGTGTGTGTGTGTGTGTGTGTGTGTGAGAAATAGTGTGAACATCCTTAGCAGTATGCATGCTTAGTGATCACTCTACTTCAGTCCTGTCTAGTTTGCTAAAATGATTATGAAAACATAAAGATATTTAATGTATACTTCCTAAATTTGATGTATTTTTGGGGTTAGGGTTGTTAGCTTGTGACCTTTATTGACAGATAGGAAACCAGAGCACTGTCACAGGCTGGAAGTCGAACCTGCAACCGCTGCAGGAGGACTGTAGCCTCTGCATGTGGGCCGCCTGCTTTTAACCACTGAGCTATCCAGTGGCCCACATAGGGAAGTTTAAACTTAGGTCTCTCTGGCGGAGTTTATCTTGGCCAACCATGGCGGGCATTGGGTGTCAATGTTAGGAGACTTATTCAAAGTTAAGTTATGTATAAATCCACTTAACACAACATTATGCAAGAACCTCTCCCATGCAGAGGGATGTTGTTTCTGAATACAACTTAAAACAGAAAATGTGTACTACTTAAAGTATGCTAGTATCAGTTTCTATTTTTTGGAAAATACTTTTCATCACACACAATTATTCGTTTTTAAAAACCTTTTTAATTTTAAATATTTTTATTCAAATCAAGCAACTTAAAACCTAATCCCGTGTAGCCCATTGAAACACTGGTGCTGGTGAAAAACTGGGTTTGATGAGGGGTGACAGGGGTTTTCAGCCAATGGGGTCCGATGTAGCTCAGACCTCAACTGGAGTTTCCCCTTGTGAATTTCCTTGCTCATAGATGGATGCAAAATTGCCCAATTCACCTCCATGAAGGTTGGGTTCTTGATACGAGAGGTGTTGGCCCAGTTAAATGCTGCAGTTTCCCTTTTTGAGTTGCCAGCAATAACTTTTTAAACTTTTATGTTTCCCAAAAAAAAGAGGTTGGAACAGGGGTATGTTTATAACTATATAAAATGCTTTGCTTGAATCCTTTAAAACTGAAGCAGTTTATCTCCCAAATGTATAGACGGCTGTTAACGAGGAGGTTTGTGGAAGTGAAGAAACGGTGGTAAACTTGCCAGCTCATTTTGAAACCTGTTACTTCCACCAAATTCAAATCGAATCAAGCAGTATTTCAAAAACCAGGTTGTGAAGTTCAAGATGCTGTTTGTCAATAATTTTCAAATAAGTAATTTGATAAGTAATTTTTGTGTTCAGGGTAGATAACTTTGGTCTCAATGTTGCATAGCAACAATAACAGAAAGTGAAAAAAGGAAGAAGGCATAAAATAGGCGATGCCACACAGAGTTCGTGTCACTGCGCTAACAAAGCTTATAAAATCCAGTAAAACACAGACCAAAAATACAACATCTAACACCTCGTCTTAGCATTTCTTTCTTTCTTTTTTTTTCTTAAAGATAAACTCTTCTTAAAATACCTTCTCTTGCTGTTTTCCCAGTCACTTGTGTCTGGTACCCTGGCCCATTCACAGCCATTTTCACCAGTAG
This sequence comes from Arrhamphus sclerolepis, assembly GCA_037176975.1. Taxonomy (NCBI): domain Eukaryota; kingdom Metazoa; phylum Chordata; class Actinopteri; order Beloniformes; family Hemiramphidae; genus Arrhamphus; species Arrhamphus sclerolepis. Next base: position 1,517,995 of record JBAMYA010000014.1, read on the forward strand.
GTAAGAGTGGGCTTTATGGCTCATACAGGGGCGTTCAGAAGCCACTATTCAAAATAACAAAGATAATTCAGATTTGCTAACTGGATAAGCAAGTTTTTTTACAGCAAAAATCAACACTAGTCATTCCCTGCTGTTCCCACTCCACTGCAAACCATTTTTTGATGTTTTTTTTTCTTGGTTTTATTCTGGTTTTTGTTCTATCTCACATGCTTCATTTCTCTGATTACTTATTCAGTTATCATTATTATAGTTATTATTTTTTCATGTGCCCACAGCTCTCCATAGCGACTCTTTAAAGTGACTGCATTACTGACAGATGTACTGCAATATTTACTTTCACTTTTGGGATTAGTAAAGTTCTGTTGAACTGAATTGAATTTACCAGCCTTTTTCTGATAATTTTATTTCTTGGATTTAGCTTTCTTGCCTGTCTGGATATAAAGGTCAACCCTCCTTCCTTTCAGTTTTTTGTGCCCTTTTTCATATATTTCATCTCTAGAAAATTAACTTGTGTTATGTGGGACCCTTGATGTGGAGGAAGACACCCATTTGAGAGGAAAATGAGAATGTTTTGGGTCACAGTTTAGAGGAAATAGATGTTAAAAATGTATTTGAACTTCTTGGGCACAAACCATGTTCTGGCTTCTAAGTCATGACAGCTTGGAGAAAGAACCCCCACCCCCCCACCCCCGCCGAAACCGCCTCGTATCCATCCATATGTACACAGTGGGTACTTTTCATAATTCAGGCTTTTGCTCTCTTCTCGCATGACCTGAAAATGATCCCTTTTCTACAAGCGTGGAGGATCTTCTATTTTTTTTAGAGGATTAGAATTTTTGGAGTTAATTTTGAGTCTCAAGCCTAATGTTGTTGTGTCACAGATATTTTCTTTAACAGTTTCAGCTTCTTGCCTTTCCTTAGATTCCCTCTTAGTATCTGTCGCTAAACTCATTGCTGGGAGAAGCTAAAATACAAGGAGGGCATGTGAATTAGGGAAATAAATACATACAATATAATAATACTTTTGGGAATTTTAGAAAACTTCACAACTTAAAAGAGAACAATGGACTTCAGAAGCGTGTTTGCGCGTGCCAACGAGGAGATTTAGCGGGTGCTTGCTCTGTCGCTCTTGTTTTGGTCTCATGAGATGAAAATTGCAGAGGAACTCACTCTGCAGCTATGCAGTAAACCCCACCAGGCAGTGCAATTGTTATCTGAGCCCTAGCCTTGTACTGCAGTAGCTTATCAGGCACAACAACAAGCAACGAAGAATGCACACTCTTGATTTATTTGTTGTGACGGTGCATCCTGGATATGACTTCAGAGTGGACTCAGCTTCTTCACGTGTACTTTGTGATAACAGTTGCCAACAATTCTTCAATTAATTGCAAAGTAGAAATAAGACAGATATAAAAATGACCACTGGACACAATTATTGGCAGCTTTTTGATGAATTTAAATGAGTTCTGGCACTCTTTTGCACTTTATTGAATTACTTTTGTATTTCATATAATATGAATTTGTTGTGAGCAAGAAACTGAAATCAAAAGCAATAAAGTAAAAGCATTGAAATGAACCAGATGTCTAACTAAAGTTTAACAGCTTTAAAAGCCTGAGGCACATAGCCTCTCGTTAGGGTGTCTATTGATTACATTCAAAGTATTAAAGGGAAAAAAAACCCTTGAACAGTCTGGCTGGGATGGGCTATGAGAGACATGTTGAATAGTTAAAGAAAAAAAAGGCTATTGCTACTGCCAACTCAGAGAGCTCAACAGGACAAACGGGCCAGAAATAAATCCAGTTCAAGGGAGTCCCCCAAAATTGCTCCACAAGACAGTACCTTGGTGGCAGAAAGGGGCTTCTACAGCGTTTTTCTCTCTAATGCAGTGTTCTTTAATCCAGATCCTGAGGGTCTCCTGTTCTGCATGTTTTAGATATTTCTCTGTTCAATCACTCCTGAAGTCTGTCAGTGACCCACTGATTCGAGCCACGTGAGATTGAAGAACACTTCTGGAAACAATTTTATTTGCAAAAAAGCTCATGAAGTCATCACTACTGAGAGTGAACATGACTCAGCAGAATTATTAGGATTAGTCAGCCTGGCAACAGAGCTACAAAGAAACTTGGGGCTATTCTGATATTATATATATTTTGTTTTTGGTATTAATGTTGAATAATGAGCTGTTCTGACTTTGAAATGAGCTCTTTTTTTTTAAATTAAAGGCCTATCTTCTCAGATCGAATGGGATTCCTCCAGCGCAGCAGAACACCACAGTCTTTCCAACTTTCTTGAAGGATGCTTTAAAGTATGCAACTCTGAATTAAACCACAGAGCTCAATTCCTCCGACCGATTCTCTTCTTTTTCAGAAGGGAAACACTGAAACACCAAAAAAAAAAACACCTAAAAAAAAAAACACTCAACCTGCGCAGAAATAATGATGACGTCACTAGGATTGTATCGTCTACAAACAGCTAAATTGGATCTCCTCCGCCCCTTGGTTGCTAGGCATAATGTGTTTATCTTGCTTAGATTTTGATGTAGCTGCACAAGAAGCACTGTAGATTGTATCTTTTAACGTTTCTTTTTATTTAACATTTTTTAATCAGGACTTCTTCCTCCATCATCTCCTCTGCAGGATCCTAGAGGAACAGGCATTAAGAGAGTACGTCCTGGCTCTGTTCCGGCTTCCTCGTGCAGAAAAACTCCACGAAGTGGCTTCGTGTTCAGTGTGGACGCCACACGCCCGATGCCACACGGCCGGGACTCTCTACACCACGGACAATTATTTGTGTTTTTCTAGTCGAGAGGAAGGAAGCTGCATTCTGCTCGTACCCCTGTCAGAGGTACAGTATCTGCGCTCATCTCAGTCTCACTGAGAGTAATAATTTAACAGGTGCCAGGGTCATGGGATTGGTAACCATAGGAGGACTGAAGGTTAGTGGGCTGAAGCAACACATTCTTGTCTGTTCAGGTAATTTATAAATGAGCTCATTTCCCGGTAGTTTTCATCAAACGTAAAAGCTCTAAATTTATACCCTTAAAATAAACTTTTAATTAGCTCAGAAAATGACAAAGGCCACAATAAACGGTTAAATTTTAATGACAGTGAAGTAGTCTGGTTTCACTTTTGTGGTGATTAAAGCAGGTAAATATACTGGGATATTTTTTTTTTCTTTTAAATCTTTAGATTTTTTTTTGTTTTAATTAATATCTGAATTTCTCCATACCATGTGTTTTCTGCGTTCCATGTGTCATGTAGTTTTGGAAGAACATGTTTAACTGTCGGTGTCTAATTTTCCATTGGCTGGTTAAAAAGTAACTCCTGGACTGGTTTTGTGTGCTTGGCAATGTTTGCACACTAACATGCTGCAGTTCAGTTTTTTTTTTTATATCATGTAATAAAATCTCAAGAGCTGGATTGCATCATTGTTTCTTAAAAGGCTCATTTCTTAAAAATCCAGAATTAACATTGCTTTTAAAAGAACTTGGGATCTTTTGTCAGGATGAATCTGGTGAATACTGATAAAAACTGAATTTTTTTTAAGGCAACAGATTCAACTATCCAATTCCAAACATTGTAAAAGATTTGTATACTTAATATAATTCTGTTAACACTTACTGTAATGCTTAATAAGTAATAATTTTACTTCTTTTTGAAACGAGTAGTTGGTTGACATAACAGGTCATTGATGGTGCACCTTTGTTACCACCTTCTCATCAGGTGCTGTCTATAGAAAAAGCAGAAAGCACCAGCGTCCTCCCAAACCCAGTAATAGTGAGCGTTCGGACCAAAAAGGCCTTCCAGCTGATAGAACTGCAGGACAGAGACGAGCTGGTGGAGCGCATCAACTCTAGGCTCCGAGCCGTGCAGTGGAAGCGGTCCATGTTCCGCAGGAAGAGCGACGGCAGGAGAAGTGTGGTACGTGTCATGTCAGAAAGCTGTTTCAACATGAATTTATTTAACTTTGCATTGTTATGTTGCAGCGTTAGTCAGCAAAAAGAGCACAGTGATCCTCAGCATATTAACCTATTTTAACTCAGTTTGTAGCATTGGAAAACAGACTTTTGCTCCATTTCAGGCTCTGGTTGCCTGCAGCTCTGGCCGGGGGTCCCCTCTCCCCTGGGCCACCCTACAGCGGTGGTGTTTGGCACTCTGCTCTGCCTGGGGGGGGGTTTGTGACCCCCTGCCTGGCAACCAGACACCTGGATGTGGCAGCTGCCCCCCGATGTAGACGGCTCCCCGTGATACTGTGATAGTACTCCATCTTTGATCATGTATCGTTGATAGGGATTGGTGCTGGAGGGGAAGGGGGAGGGCACGTGGGTGGTACCTTATAAAGCAGTTGGTGTTGCATTTTTATTGTATAAAAAGAGGTATATAAATAAGGTTTTGATTTATTGATATCATTTGAATGACAAGCAGCAGCATTACTTTCTGAGTATTGATTAATTTCAGCTGATGTCTTGTTTTTTCATGCCTGTTAGCACCTCCGTTTCTTCGTGTGCTTTATACTTTTTTCCTGTATCAAAGAAGTATAAAGTGAACATCTGGTGAAAGTTCCATGTCAATTGCACCATTTGACTGAAGAATATTTTTCTAAAAACAGAAATAGTGTTGAAGTAAACACCACCAGTCAGTATTGTCATGAACAAAAATCTGTTTTTCCTTTCATATTTCCTTCAGGGGTCCCCTGCACCGTACTACACTTTTTACTATGATACCGGGCACTCTGATGAAGAGGAGATCGAGGAGCAGGTGCTGCGCAACACTATCAACAGTGAAGCTCTCATGACGGCCTTCCACCAAAACCAACCAGGAACCGACGACAAGAAGGTGGGAAGAGTCTGATAAGAAATATATGTTTGTTTTTGAAATGTCTTCACTAAATCTAGAGTTTCAGAGATGCAGCTTGGGGTTGGATATGAGTCAGAATCATTTAAAAAACTGGAGCACCAGAAATGAGCAGGTTCTCCTCCCTTGTGTTTGCGTCAGAACATGGAGCAGGTGAAGCAGCGACTGTGGGAGGATCATTTTTCAGAGTTTGGCCATGGCGTCCACATGTTTCGCACAGAGAAGATCCAGAGACTGGTTGCCATGGGGATACCAGAGTCACTGCGGGGGGAGCTGTGGATGACTTTTTCTGGTAAGAAACAGACGGTGGCAAAATTAAATAGGGCCTTTAAGGTAATCTCCCATGATGTTAAACCTCACCTGAGGACTCGAGGCACTTACTTATCTGGACTTACTTCGCCAGTAGGACAAAAACAGTTTGCATAAACAAACAAAGGAACACAACAAACACACAAAAGTGTTTAAGCTTCCGATCCTTTCCACATGTTTATCTGATAAACGATGTACATTTATAAACTCGAACTGTTGAGGCTTCTCTCATTAACCATCAGAGGTCCATACATCCCAACATGTCAGAGACATGTCAGACAAAATGAAATCTGTTTATTAAATTAAAATTCAAATGGGAAACAGCGTGGTGACACCTGAAGTCAAATATCAGCCACAACTGGTATAAAAAGCGCAGACAAGTTGAGTATAAACCAGGCTGCAGTAGCTCAGGTGTGTTTGTTTGAACTCAGCTCAGGCTTCACATCCTCTTCTTTCCGTTTGTGGTGGCTCCAAAGAAAATCCTTTTCAGCCAGTACTGAATGTCTGCACATTTATTTTTGGTTTTGGTTGGTTCCCCTGCTCAGTCTCACTTCCCCGTGGCTACAAAGTTGCCGTCTCCAATGAAGGAGAACAGGTTGTCAGGACAAAAAACTGGAACTGAGTAGAAGTACCTGTTGTGCCAACTGAAAGAGAACCTAAAAGAAGAAAAAAAGAAAAGAAATTGGCGGTGTTTCCTCCATCTTCATGTCATTGTGTAGTAGTGTGTAATTCTGGCTCTCGTTTCCCCGCACATATGTTGTGTGTGTGTGTATGTGTGTGTATTACTGCATTCAAGAGCCGCGTGTTAGGATTTCTATATTGAGACTGACTTGATTCACACATGAAATAAAGGCCCAGCATTGAGCAGAATAACAACTCAGTATTGTGCCTGAGACACAGTGGGGTCTGTCCTTTACTGAATTGGGGTGAACCTCTACTGGTCATTTTTCAATGAGGGTTGAAAAATGATGCAGTGAAGCAAAGCAGCAGAGAGAACAGACTGCTTACAAAGCCAACAGGACTTGCTGATGTGAAACATCTTTATGTCTGGTTTGTGCAGATGCTTCATCTGAGCTGGAGTCCCATGAGGGCTACTACACCAACCTGGTGCAGAAATCAATGGGCCACAGTAACTTGGCAACAGAGGAGATTGAGCGCGACCTGCACCGCTCACTGCCGGACCATCCGGCTTTCCAAAATCCCACTGGCATCGCTGCGCTCAGGCGTGTCCTCACTGCTTATGCTCATCGCAACCCGAAGATCGGATACTGTCAGGTAAACGCTGATAAGCAACGGTGATGCGGGATCACAGATCAGCGGACTGGCCCACTACGAAACTTATCACAGCAGCGAGGGCAGTAGAAGGAAGGAATTCTCATTGTTGCCGTTTTATACTTGAAAGTGAAAGAAAATAATTCGGTTATGTTTCCTTTTTTTATTTATTGCCTCACCTATAATTATACTTGTTGTTGAAAAAAAAAACACATAGTATCTTAAACGAGAAACCTTTGAATCACCTCGTGATCTTTGCGTGAATGTTACCTTTTCTCCATCTAGTCTATGAACATCCTGGCATCTGTGCTGCTGCTGTACGCAAAAGAGGAAGAAGCTTTCTGGCTGCTGGTGGCTGTTTGTGAGAGGATGCTGCCCGACTACTTCAACCGCAGGGTCATAGGTGAGAGGCCTGAAAACAGACGAGAGGACAAACACACATTCGCTGCCTCTTAAAGTAGCTGCTCCTAGTTTGAGCTCACAAAGCGATTATTGTGTTGTGACCTTATTATCTAAATAAGTGCTTTTCAGACACTTAACAACCCAGAATGCTTGTTTTTGGCCTCTAATATTAGAGCTTATTTCCTGTGTTTGTGAAGTTGATGTTTTTTTTTAAACGTGTAAGATGCATTTGAAACAATTTCCTGTTCCTTTTAATGTCCAAATGTTTGTGGGCTTCTTTTATCTTTGAAATAGAAATCATTGTGTTTTGAGAATCTGTACAAGGAGCTTTGATTGAAAAACTAGGACAAAGTGGAGTCAGTTTTAACCTAATAATAATTCATATAGATTTAAATCTGACTCTAACCTACCTGTAATAATCCACCTTTGTAACTTCTGGAGCAGATGCATCGTCATGAAAGCTTCTGGCTGGTTTTATAGTTCTTTAGCACAGCATCTAGTCATGGTGTTGTTACACAGAGACAGTGTGTCTCTTCTCTTCTTCAGTATTATTCACCAATTAATGATAAACTCAGTGAACAAAGAAAAAAAAGACAAACATCAGAAACAGCTAATAATATACACTGCCTGATCAGAAAAATGTCACTGTCTTACATTTTTTGGAAATGTTAAGTCCTCTCCAGCACATCCCAAAAGATTTTCCCAAAAGAGACTCTGGTGACCAGTCCCAGTTCACAATTTGGTATTATAGTCTTGGAATATGTCCATCCAATTGACAAAGAAAAAAAAATCTATTGATGAATATAGAACCTGTTCATTCATATTAACCAGAACGTTGACTTTTTTCTGGGCGCATAATGTTGCTGAACCTCTGAACACAGGCTGGTGTTTTAGGCACTTCATCTTCTGAGTCCTGCTGTCACTCTCCAGTAAGGCAAATCTGGACTCCTCAGTCCACCTTTGTCCTTTGCTCTAGAACCTGCTTCCTAAAAACTTAAAGCTTTTCTAATCATTTCTTGATATTAGACTCAATTGTGATTGTATTTATTTATTTGATAGAACTATGAATGACAAATACTTAGGGTTTAAAATCAGAACAACTCTGAATCACAGTCTATCTTTTGCTGCCATCTAGTGGTCCAAACCCTGCAAAAATTAAAATACTGTTACAAAAGAAAAACATTTATATGCTTTTTCAGCAGTTATTATAAAGGGAAATTATTATACATATTATATTCTATTTTGTCAGAGAAAATCTATTTTTCTTTTTCTTGTTTAGAAGTATTATTGTGGAATCAAATAAATGACACCGGCTCTTTGACTCCATTTCCTCCTGCAGGAGCTCAGGTTGACCAGTCAGTGTTTGAGGAGCTGATCAGGGAGCGTCTGCCAGAGCTTGCTGAACAAGTGCCAGACCTCTCCACCCTCTCCTCGGTCTCCCTCTCTTGGTTCCTCACCCTCTTCCTCAGCGTCCTGCCCTTCCAGTGTGCTGTATGTGTGGTCGACTGCTTCTTCTTCCAGGGAATCAAAGCCATCTTCCAGCTTGGGCTGGCTGTTCTGGAGGCCAACGCTGCGCAGCTCTCTGCATCCACCGATGACGGACAGGCACTTATGATTCTCACAAGGTAAAATGATCTACTTTGTAGAAAAGATATAAATGTATATCAGTCTGTAACCAAATTTTAGCAGCAAGCTTTGTATTACTTAATCTTTGTATCGTGGGTGACTGCTTGGCTGTTTCTTGACACATTTGATGATAACAGAAAGAAATGAATGCATTGTTTTGAGCCTCAAAGTGAGAGAACTCTTCCCTCTGTAGTTTTCTTGATCAGGTTGGAAGTGAAGAGCCGATGTGTGTCCCGTCCTCCCCACCTGCTGCAGAGGAGCACAGCTGCAGCGATGCTGGTGTCCCCCCCACGGGACACATCAACATCACCGTCCTCATCAATGAGTCTTTTCAGGTGAGGGACTATTATTCATTCATTTCTCACCTTGAATGGCCGAGTAGTCGCGTTTTTACACTATTTTAATTTTGCATTTTATTATTTATTGTAACAGCAATACCAATGCAATACCTTTTTTAATGAACCAAAATGGCTGAAATTCTCCATGAATTACATTGTTCTCTTATCTGTGCTTGCTCTTGTCAGAAATTTGGAGACCTGACTGTGCGGCAGATTGAGCGTCTTCGCTGTCTACACAGAATCCAAGTGCTGCAGGCACATGAAGACACCATCAAAGAAAACACTGTGAGCAGACAGAATGTAAACCATTTTAAAGTGGTGGAAGGGAAAGAAACTTTCAAGCCACATGATGCAGGAAATACAGATCTGCTGTTTTGACAAAAGATCCACTGACAATACCAATAGCACTTCCTCCTACAAAAAGTGACGCATGAACTTTTTTGTGGTGTTCTGCCACCATGTGGTCAGAAATGGTATTTCTACACAGAGTTTTGTTCACGTAAGGATATGCTTCGATTTCATTTGATCATGGCAGAGGCAACTAAGATGCTCAAGAACGTAATGACGGAAGAGAAATTGAGGGAGTGACCTATCAAAAATAATTTTTAGACAGCATTGTTAAAGCAACTTGCTATCCACCACCTACAGGGGGAGCCAAAGTGCTAAGAAAAAAAAAATCCTCTGTGCTGCTTTAAGTGCAAATTTCTGAGCTGCTATGTTCTATATTTCTATGAAATGAGTAAGAGAATTTCTAAAAGGTTATTGATTTATTAATTAATTTATTTTTTTGATTCAAGATTACTCAAAATCCTGTTTATTTGGTCATTATTTATTGATAGAAACTAAGAATCTTAATTTATTTATTCACCCCACAAATGGTAACATTTTGCCAGCATTATCTTCATCCCTCTTCTCTTCTGAAATACTCCTCTTTATCTGTATGGAAAGCGTGATTTATCCACCTCCATGCTTTACAGTATCAGAAGCGCCGCTCTAATGAAGTTCTGCAACATTTTCCCCCAAACTCATCACAGCCTAAAAGTTCTTAGAGAGCTCATATTTTGCACACAAATTTTGATCAAAATGTTGCGAGAAAAAAGAAAGTTCAGATTTTTTTTTTCTTCCTTTTACCTTTACCCTCTGCAGATCAGATCATCTTGAAATCTTGTAATCATTACTTTTTTCAAAATGATTGATATGTAGACCACGGATACACCAACCTTTGCATAGCCCTGTCCCTAACAGCTCACACTTAATTTGTTTTTCCCCTTTTGTGTAGCTGCGACTGGTGTCTCCAGATGTGTCCATCTCTCCAGAGAATCTGTCTGATGTCTATGACCTCTTTAAGGTATCTCTTCATTCTTCCACGTTACCGACATTTTTAACGCTGTTAAGCATTCGATGTCGTCACGGACGTTGTCATCATCTCTCCTCCATCTCTTTCCTTCCTGCTCGCTCCTCCAGACGGAGCACTTCATCAGTCTCTACTGGGGTGACCACAGCTCTGCAGCAGCAGCCGAAGCAGCAGCGTGGCAATACAGCGACTCCAGTCGTGCTTTCATGGAGCGCCAGTATCGGCTGGACCGACCCCAGTTCAAAAGCCTGTACGGGCTGCTGGCCCCGTGGCCCACCGGCTTGAGCCAACACACTGACACGCTGGCCAACCGCACCTTCACACTGCTGGACCAGGACCACGACAACCTGGTCACTTTCAAAGAGTTTGCCAGCTGGCTGGGTAGGTGAAGGGTGAACACATGCTCACAGCTGGATCAAGTAGTAGCAAAAATAATTTCAATGAAACTGCTGGGACTGAGGTATCTTTTGTAATTTTAGACACTTTGTACTGTGAGGAGCTGAATGAGAAGATAAGACTGCTGTATCGTCTTCACATCCCCCCAGGTGATTTAATTGAAGAGAAACTGAAATTTGAGCCGCTGAAAGAACTGCATGTGTAAACTTCAGCCCATGTCTCTGTGTCTGCAGCGCTAACCGAGAGCGAGGAAGACCCCTCTCTGATGAAGAGCCCCCTGCTGTCCACAAACAGACCTCTTTACGTCAACCTTCCCTCTGGTTGGTCCAGCACACTTTGATTCATCAGCTGAATTAGCTTTTCACAGCGACCTGCAAAAGTTTAGTCAGAATGTACAATTGGAAAGGTATTAATTTATTTCCAAAAGGTGTAAAAATGATGTTAACCTTAATCTCCAGTATTTTATTTTTGCTTTGGCATGTTTCTCTTTTGCGGAGAGAAAAAATGTCTTACAATTGTTTGGGCTTTTGTTTTAGCACTTATTCCTTTTTGGATCATTGTAGTTGCCATCCTAGTTTTACAGATGGTGTCATTTACATCCAAAATTTTTATTATTTTTATGATGAAAATTACAAATTCCCAAAACCCTGTCTCTAAAATCAACAAATTTGTATCCAGGATTGATACAGTATCCGCTCTCTCTATACCCAAATGGGAAAATTATTTCACAATCCTCCCTAGTTCCAATTTCTGGATAGAAATTTGTAATAACATCTTCTTTGTGACAAATTTACAACTCATTCAATACAAAATCATTCACAGATCCACACATCATTGAATGAAAAATGTTTAAAATGGGCTTCGCAGACATGGATATCTTCTCACAATGCACCATGGGTAGCACTAATGATTACTTTCACACTACATGGTCCTGCCCACCTGTTCATTTTTTCTGGACAATAGTAATAGAGAAACTCTCCACCACCCTGAGCTACAGAATCCCTTCATCTCCACCTTTGTGTTCACAAGATAACTGTTCTGAAATTTACACTCTTCATATTAACTACAGAGGCTTCACATGGCAACGCCGTCAGTGGTAAGAATTAACACTTGGGAAGAAATCCAAAACCTGTTTGCAGATAAATCACTGGACCAACCTGCTTATTAATTATATAACATTAGAAAAAAAAACATTTACCCAATGATCTGTTTTTATTGATACATGAAAATACATCCATATTTTCTTTTGTATTTATTTAAACACCTGATTCCCTCCACAAGTAAAGTGTTCCTTGAAAAACTGGCTGCAACATTAACCAAATCAGTACTGATCCACCCACTCATAGAGATCTTCTTTTCATGAAATTCTGCATGATCTTTTCATCCAAACATCTTTTTGACCATTCTAGCCCCACAGTGGGTTTTTAAAGTGATCGGTTAACAGGGATCATTTCCAGAAGGTTTATGCACTCACTCGTTTAAACATCCAACATTAAATTTTGTGGTGAAGTTGCAGCTGCTTTTATTCTGGTGATGAAATTTCTATCTGAAGGTTCAGGCCTTTGGGAGAACAGTGAACCATTTACTCATTTACCTATTCATCGTTACAAAACTTTTATGTAGTCCCAGGCAGACTTTTGCTTTTAACTGTTTAATATTAAAAATATGAATCCACATAAGTGTTATACAATTTTCCTTTTTTTTTTGTTTTGGCCTGATTGAAGAAAATAGGACTCTGTCCAACTGTTGTTCCAGATGGAGAGAGTGAAGTGAAAGATTACCAGGAGCAGCTGAAGCAGATGCTGCAAGATTTGGCCAAAGAGAAGGAGAAAGATGTGGAGAAGCCCCTGCCACTTATGAATCAGGTAACAACTATGCACACATTTAAGAAAGTGTATGACATTTTAACTTCTTAACTAGTTTCATCGTCTTTTCCACAGCGAGAGTTTATTCAGTTTTGTAAGACCCTCTATAGCATGTTCCATGGTGACCCGGAAGAGAACGAACTCTTCCAGGCGATTGCCACGGTAACCAGTCTTGTGCTGCAGATCGGCGAGGCTGGCCACCGCGGCCAAGCCCCGGCAACCGAGGTCAGCAGCCAAGAGGACTTGAAAGCGGTGGATCAGACTAAGGAGGCTGCTGCTGACAGCCGGCCTGTTGGCAGCAGAAGTGAGAGGAGTTCAGTCTCAGAGGACGAGTGGACGGTCAGCTACGCTCAGATCCTGGCATCGCTGCTGACCGAACAGATGCTGGTGAACTTCTTCGAGAAGTCGGTGAATCTGTCGGCAAAGATCACCGAGGCCAAGGAGCGTCAGTACCATCAGCGAGCAGGTCTGCTCACACTGCAGCAAGGGACCAGGTGACTCCAGCATGGACAATGAGCCACAACCTAATCCTATTTTCAAAATAAAACTGAAGACAGCCGCAGCATCAGTGGAATTTGCTGGAATGTGACTTCTGACTTTTAACTGACAACAGATTGGAGTGTTTCCCTGAATATTTTGAGCCAAAAAAATGATGACACTCCAACTCTCAGCAGCAGTCCATTTGATGGACGACCCAGTGGTATCAGACACGAGTAATGTCAGATTATATTTTTTACACAGCTATTATAGTTGTTGCCTTTTTACATCACCGTGAGGATGCCTGCAGTTCCACTGTGTTGTGGACACGTAATTTGTCACAACTTTCTAATCAGCCACTTGCTATGAAATGTTTACATGTGACTAACTACATTGTTAAAGGGTTGAAGCCTAAGGTAGAGTTAAGGAAGGTTAATGTCAATTCAGAAACCCGCCCTAACTCTTGCTATCCAAACTGCCTTATTAGGAAGTTTTACCCTCAAACCTTAAGACTGCATTAGGACGGCTTTTGTAAGCTTGAAGTGTTCTTGCTCTCTCTTTTTTTTTTCATAATTAATTTTGTTACTTTTGTTTCTTTTAATATAAAATGTTTCACGTGCTCACAGTTTTCTTGAATATATTTTAAAGCCTATTCACTTGAAAATAATGGACAGTGATAAAAATGGTTGGAGAAAACAGAAATGTCAATGATCCCATAATAAAACACATTGAAGAGAATCATTTCTTCTGTTTTCTTTTCTGGTAGAGCAAAACGGAACTGATGATCAGATTCCATGTCTTTATTTAGCTTTATGTTGTTTTTCCAAGTTCTTTCTTTTTGGCGACTTTAGTTATAAATCCCAGTGGGAGTGGACTTTATTTTAATTTTTTTTGTTCTTTCTTATTACTAATTTCAAGAACCTGTATAGCTAAGCTGGTCTGGGTCATACTGGCCAACATTTTTCTGTCTTAATTTGTCTTCATTGTTTATCGATACGTCGATAAATCATCAGCAATAAATCACATTTGATAAAATTTAATCACACTTTAAATAGAGGGAGCTCTATTGATTCCTCTTCTACTGATTTAATTAAAATCTTTAATTTGAGTACTGCTTGTTGGCCATTCGGTTATACAAATAAATCTCCCAATTTTACTGGATATTTTACAGAAATTGTAAACACAAGATATATAAATATTTTACGTTAGCCAAGTGAGCTTTCAGAAGAGAAACTGTACTGTAGATACAAAATGTTTGAGGCACCAGGTTTATGGATGTAGAGAAGTGTTGTAGTGTAATAGACCTTACAGTTACTGTGGGCTGGTTTTTAAAACTATATACAGTCCATCTATCTTGTAAACCTAATCTATATATACAGCTGTAAAATTAGCATTGAGCATGTCACAATTCAGAAAATATATTTCTAAAGATAATACTGACATGAATCTTTTGCTTGACGGTGGTAATCACCCATGCAATCAGCACATGCAAAGAAAAATAAAGTTGTCTTTAACTGAAATAGCACAGAGGAAAGGTATTGAACACGTGAAGAAAGGGAGGTGCAAATAGGCATGGAAAGCCAAGACATCAGCTGAAATCAATCGGTGATTAGAAAGAAATCCTGCTCTTCGTCGGTGCAAATTAATATCAACTGGTTTATTAATAACTGATGGCCTTTAGTGTCACGTAAGAAACATGATGGATAAAAGAAAAGAACTCTCTCCAGACTTTTGCAACCTTATTGTTGAAAAAACATACTGATGGCATTGGTTTCAGAAGGATTTCTGAATGTTCCATGATAGAACATAATTTCAGCATAAACTGGCTCTTCATGGGATTTCTGACGGAGAAGTGAAAAGAATGATCAGAGGAGTTGTCAAAGAGCCAAGAACAGGTACGATTGTTTCAAAGAAAACAATATCTAATGCTCTCAACTGCCATGGCTTCATTGCTGGGGGGGAAAAAAGCATGTATAAGGTAGTTTAAAGTTTTCTGCTCAACATTTGGATGAGCCGGAAATAACGGGAAACATTTCATTTTGAAGGCTCATTAATGCAACCATGTTCATGTTTGATCATCTGGGGCCGGTTTTTCAAAGGATTCAACTTTTTCATTTTCAAAAGATCCGGATAACTTTTATCCGGATTTGGGCATCCCATTTTTTACCATCCATGATCAGGTAATCCGTCTTATTTTTATCTTGGTTTTCCAAAGCAACATTGGATTGGATTACTCTGATCCAGATCCACACTTTCCAGGATTACCAAATCTGGATAAAAAGTATTCTAAATGGGACTAAATATTACAATATAATTTATATGAAGAATAACAGGTAGAATATTATGGGGTCACTCCCTAGATTTGAAAGGAAAAAGAAAATCCAACACTTAACAAAATATAGATGTTTCTTTTTTTTCTTTTAAACAGTCATGTGACCCATGAAAAAAATAAGTTGTTTCTCACAAATATATTTATAATTTATAAGTGTTGTAAATCACAACAAATGATAAATGTCCCATGGACAAGACATAAAAGTACATTCAAAACTCTTCATTCAGGACAACACCAGCAATTTGTGGTACCGAGTGTTTAAATGGAGTTCTGAAGAGGCGTCTCTGGTATTTATGAGTGGAGATACTGGGAGCTCCTGGTTCGAGCCTCCACAGGGGCCTTTCTGTGTGTAGTTTGCATGTTCTCACCGGGTACTCTGGCTTCCTCCCACAGTCCAAAGACATGCTCCTTAGGTTAATTGGTGTTCCTAAATTGTCCCTAGTTGTGAGTAAGAGTGTGAATGGTTGTCTGTCTACATGTGGCCCTGCGATGGACTGGCAACCTGTCCAGGGTGGACCCCTGCCTTTCCCCCGAAGTGAGCTGGGATAGGCTCCAGCAGACCTCCGTGACCCTGTACAGGACAGAGCGGGTATAGATAATGGATGGATACTGGGAGCGTGCAACATAATACTGGTCTGTATTGTGCCTTGCCACCAGACGCCATGTTCCTCTCTGTGATGATGTTTATGATGCACCTGAGCCTGCTGAAGACCAAGAACAACCTCCTCCTCATAATGAGGGACTGACTGGGATGCAATTGTTGGAAATCATTTTAAACTGTCCCTGTCATCAAAAAAATGAAAGTTAAATAAATAAAAACAAGTTTGATAAGTGTTTATACTACTTGATACAAATGTATTATTTGACCAGTTTTAAGTTAGTTTCATTACATTTTTTTTTTTCCTGGAATCCAGACTGAATCCAGCCTTCTCCTGAGGCCAAAATAATCCAGCTCTTTTGGATCAAATGTATCCCAAAACTACCTAAAAGCTTTGAAAAACACAAACTGATGGTTTGATCCAGGTAAAATCCAAGATTGGATTACGTGATCAGAGGGGAAATGTGTAGACAATAAAAAGGAGACTGGAGTGTTGCAGGAACTTGGTGTGCTTTATTAACTACTGATTATAGGAAGAGGACATGCCAGAGCAAGGACCTAAATAATCGGAAGAAACAAAACACACATTCTACTAGTGGATATTCTTCATGATAAAGAAAAGGTGGGAAGACTGAGGTTTGTCTCATACAACACTTCACAAGTAGTCTGATGACTATAAAGGATGATGGTACTGACTCTTTATAGTTTGATCATCAGAAGCTCTATTAAAGGCATAACTGGAACTATTTGAGCTCATCGGGCTCAAACTGTTCAGACAAAAGTAGCTTGGATAAAAATAGTATATTAAGTTATATCAAATTCTTTAAATATACAAAATAGTGGGTCAGGTTCTATGTAGGTGAGCCGTGGTTTTCCATGGCGGTGTCTTGGAACAGTTTAAACAATCTTAAATAATCTGTCATTCATAGTAGGCATGTTATGTATAATTAAAGTATTTATATGTGTCATGTAATGAAGCTCATGTCACATCCACAGGTCACAGGGCAGCAGTGTATGAATGACAACGGTCTTATCAACGAGAATTACAACACAATTCAAATACAGTAAGACAGCAACAAGAAACTAGAAGCTACACGTTGTGTTAACGCCACTGGTAGGATCACAGGAAGACCTGTGGATGTGTCTCGCCCACTCTGGAGGGATGATGGGCGGGCTCTGTCTTTAGATTGCTTCAACGTAGTTGGCAGGCAGCATGCCGGTCTTGCCGGTGCGCTGCACAGTGCCGTACATCCAGCCTTCATCAATGGCCTGCACGTTCACGATGACATCGCCGTCTTTGAATGACACCTCGTCGCTGTCAGCTGCAGTATAGTCATACATGGCACGCACAGTTTTCTGGAAGAAAACGAAGAGTTGCCGTTAATGGGTGTTTTGTTTTGTTATGTGGCTAGCCGCAGTAATTCTTTTTAGGTCTCTAAGATGTTTCCCTTTGCATTCGAGAAATTCTAACTCCTTTGGCTCATTAACAACTTGAAAGTGTTCCTAAAAAGCTACATGCTGGCTGGATTTGATGCTGTTAGTTAATAAGAACTGAGGGATGAGAGTCTTTTTGTTTCCTTTAACTTTCAGGATTACCCTGACCTGGATGACTGATCTTGGATTCAGCAGGTGGTGTGTGCAGTCTGAGTGTACGGTATGTCACTCACCCCAGTGGTAGATGGGTGTGAGGGGATGGAGGACACTGTGGTCTGCTGAGTGGCCACAGATGATGACCTCTGCTGCAGCTCCACAGTCTTAGTCTGCTGGTAGCCTGCAAATGTAAAAGAAAAAAAACAAAAACATGCAAGGTAAAGAGATGCATTTGTTGCATGTGTTTGAGGGAAAAATAAATATTTGGATTACCATCTTCATCTTCTTCACAACACCATATGTTTGTGGATGATGTGTGTGTATGTGTGTGGGAGGGGGCTGTAGATTATTACCTATAGAGCTAGTCATGAAGCCATTGCTGTAGAGGGACAGGTGGTGGTCAGCATCCTGAGACACCTCAGACTTTTCATCTGCCATGCCGCTCAAAGCGCTGGTGGAACGGGAGTGCTCTTTGCTGCGACGCTGTGCTTGCACTGTCGGAAAAGCAGACCCTTAAAATACAAGCAATGCTGGAGACACTGGTCCTGTCTGAGCTGAGTGTCTGGTGAGACCACCAGACACTCAGCTCACACTCATTTATCAGAAAGATGTCAAATAAATTTCAGAACTGGGAGGAGAATCTTGGTGAACGTGCTGCTAAAAGTGTTGAACTTTACCAGACATCATGTGAAGACTCCTGGACTGGATGTTGTCCTCAGCGGGGTCGTAGTCGAATACGGAGCCGGGGTTTGTGCGCCACACACGCAGATCTGAAGAGTCAAAGGGAATAAAGCAAAAATGATTATTTACTCAGCCTCGCTCTGTTGTGAGTCTCTTACAAAGAGCCTTAGAGCATTTTAGTATGGTAAAAAAAAAATCATACTGGACATCGAAACATTTTTGATTTTTTTGAATGACACGACTCTCCTTTGAACACTTAAAATCACACAAATGCTTGTCCTCGTTTCCATGTTAAGAAAAAGAAAATTCCACAGTTACACAAACTAATATCAGTATGAATGAACCCAACCAAGAACACAACAGTTGGTCCATCATCAACAAATATGAAGGACGGCATTTTTATTTGCCAACACACCATCAATGCTAAAAGATAAGTTCTGTATATGCTTGTGTTCCTACCAGTGATGGTCTCCTGGTCATGCTCGATGGCACGTCTTCTCTCCATCTCCACCACGCGCCTCTGGATGCCGCGGTAGCTGATGTCACTGAAGTCCTGCATGTTCTTCTTTACACGCTCAGTTACGGGGTCGGAGGTGGTGGGAGTGAAGCTTCCCTTGCTCTTCTCAAAGTCCTCATGGTACCTCACCTAAAGAGTTTTTATTTATTTATTTAGAATTCTTATTTTAGACTGCAGTTTATGACGTAGAATCAGTTTTTCTTTTCAACCATTCCTATGATGATCTGAGTCATTGCAAAGATATTAAACATAAACAGACACACTGATTCTGTCCACCTGCTGTTAATATGTCAATACACCAAGGCTAATTAATACTTGGCCTGTAAGAAAATTAATGACATAATCTGCTACCTGTATCTGTATACAAACTGCACCTTTTATTACAAGTGGAATCTTGTGTTTATGATTTGTTCATGAGATCTGACGACAGGAAAAATATAGAATAGTGTTGCTCCTAAAACAGACAAGCAGAAGGTACATTTTCTACCAAGAGAAGAAATCAGCCACACAGTTTTACCCCAGAAATGATACGCTGGGTCTCCCTGACACGCCTCATCTCAGGCGTGTCCAGAACGAAGGCTGCCTTGCCCTGGACCTGCTTACGGAAGCTGTCAGAGTACAAAACCTGGAGGGGACACAATGGAGGGAGAGGACAGGGCACACGGTGAATTTCTGAAAGGACTCTGAAATCCGCAGCCTTCATTAAGAAGCCATTAGCATCCACAGCAAAAAGAGAGATATCTAAGAGGACACACACATATATATACACACATAGAGCTGCTGGCAGAAAGAGCTTCAGCATCAACAGGATTACAGACAAATGAATTAGCAGGGTGATTTGTATTAGGAGGTTGAAGAAGTAAAACTGTAAAATAAAGTTATGTTCATCACATCTTCAGAAGGAGAACAGCAGGGAACAAGATGATGAGGAGTAGTTTGAACAACGGGAGATGTTAGCAATGATGATGTGCACAAGCACACCACAGCTGGTGGGATTAAACATGTTTAAAAAAAAGAGGAAGAGAGACAGCAGTCGGGATAATTAATATGAGCAGGGAGCAGAAAATAAGTCAGTTAGAAAAAGGTTAACAAGAGGTAGAACATTTCTGAAGTAGAAGATGTTCTGGTAGTGGTTCTGAAGGTACCGAGCTAATGTTCTCTTGGTTCCTTTTGACTCGCTCCATCTCTGGAGTGAACACCACAGGGGTTCCCTTGGCTGAGCTGTCTTTATAGAAAACCTACAGGACAGAAGAAGAGCGCCCCAGAGGGCCAGTCAGACACGCAGAGCATCAAGAACACGCACCTATAGGACTGTTTTCATAGACTTGGAATCTTCAGACTTGAACTCTTAAAAAGGAGATACAAAGACTGGAAATACTGAAGATTCATTGATTTTGGAAATGTCATTGCTTTCAGTTTGCAACTTTTTATTATTATTATTATTATTATTATTTCTTCTTGCTTCTTGTATGTATTTAAGCAGAGTCTGAGAAATTGGTCCTATAGAGTGATTTATCCTGGTAGCTCCTGCTGAACAACCAGGATCTGCTGTAGGAGCAAACAGTCTGCTGTGAAGTAGGAATCAACTTAGTAGCACACGCAGTTTTATTTGAAGAAAGCTGGGGCTGCGGGTTAGGATATGCTACTCAGAGATCGAAAAGAAGGAATTTATGGAGAGGGTTAAAGGTGAGAAAGTAAAAGGAGAAGAAGATGGATGGAAACTAAGGCTACATTAGGATGAAATGGCGATAACGGCACGGCCGGAGCTCAGGAAACTGCAGTCTGAGCTTTAGTTAGAGATGGATGAGGTGAGCACGAGATGACAGGAGTGTGAAAGATAGCAGGAAAGAGGAGAAGATGGTTGTAATGGGCACCACTGTCCACTCTCAACAGTTAGCAGCACACGTAGACTGGTTTTTGTTCCACTACCGAGCTGATGTGCTTCTGGGTTTGTTTGACCCGCTTCACCTCGGGAAGATCCGGTATGGCTGTGCCTCGAGCCAAAGAGTCCTTGTATTTTATCTACTCAATAAAGATTTTGGATTTCATGCAGAGAAAGTGGGAGAAAATAGAATCAGATCATTTACAGGAGGATCGAACTAAACAACACACACACACACACAACGAAACAAACAACAACAAAAAAAAAAAAAAACAACAAACATGAAACACACTTTTGATCCTGAGAATGAAGAAGCAGATTATGTTAGAGACACAGTGGCGTTTAGCTCACCCACAGGGCTCACTGCTGTTACACCAGAGTTTGACGTGACAAGTTCTACTCTCTAAATGACCAAGGAAGGGTTTTTTTTCTTTATTTCTTTTTTTTTTTTAGGGGGGGAGGTGATGAAGAAGTGTGAGTCAGAGGAGGAGACGAATGGAAATGAAAGTACAAGAAAAGGGAATGTGGGGCCACTGCGGTGGAGTACCGTGCTAATATTTTGCTGATTGCGTTTAACTCGCTCCATCTCGGGCGTCTCTGAAACTGACGTTCCGTGTCCTACTCCTTCTTTGTATTGACACTTTAAATGAGACAGCACAAAACAGTCAAATACGGTGGCAACACATTCTATGGTACGTTAGTTTGTTTGGTTTATTTATTGTGGAGGGAAAGATGCAAGAAAGGAAAACATTAAATAAAAATAGATCCAGGAAATCCAGGCTATTTAGGATAGAAAGGGAAGACGTTATGCTAAAATAGGGAAAAAGTTGAAACCAATTATGATAAAGAGGAATGATTTATGGAACGTAGTTAGGATGGAGTAGGGGGAACCAGCACTAAAAAAAAAAGGAAAAAAGAGGAAAGGTTTTCCAGATGATTAGAGTTTGGGGAATTATAAAGAGAAGAGTCACAGCAGTCCTTTTCGTCTACCAGACTTATATTCTTCTGCGTTTCTCGGGCCCGCTTCACCTCAGGGAGATCTGGTATGGCTGTGCCTTGACCCACAGTTTCCTTGTACTGTATCTGCCCAGTACAAATGTCACACAGGTAAAGAGTAAGACATCACGCCATGTTTGGGAAACAATATATCCATCCAGTTATGAAAACCGAACACACTTAAGAACAGCTGATAATAAATGGTTACTCAGAGATATGGCGAGAGAGACGGCAGGGTGTCAGTATGTAATGTAAAAAAAAAAGTTACCATTAATTTAGTTTATTACTTTTGAATAAAATTACTATATGCATAGTGAAAGTCCTAGCAGATGGAAAAAATGTTAACATGTGGAAACTGATAATGCAACTACAAGAGACCAGATCTATTTACACTAAAAGGCTAAAAGGCCAAAAGTCTGCAGATATCCATCAAATAGAGCAATATTATAATTTTAAAAGCCTGAGCCATTAATGTGCTGCTGGTGTTTATTCAGGCTGTCTTAGATGGGCCGAGTCCAGGTTCTGCAAGGCATGGGATGGTGTTGCTTTAGGGACTTTCTGCAATCCCTTCAAGGACTCGACTCTACAGTTCCAGATTATTTTATGTCCCTTCAAGTACTGAACATTGGTTTAGCAGCCATCAAACCATGAGAAACAAATCTAAACAGAAACTACAAAAAAAACAGTGGTGAACAGTGGGTTCTTCCAGATACTTCTGGCAATTTAGTGTGATGTGTAAACAATCTGAGGTCTTGTAGAACTGAAGATGAAATGTATCAGGAAACAAAAAAAAAAAGTTTTGGTCCTTTTCAGTTGTTAAAATTATGTTAATACAACGTCAGATAAAGGAAATCAAATGTTCTAGACAATGTTATAGAGAATCGTTCTTTTAAGAAAATCTAAACATGAATCAAAAACTACGTCCATACGCAGTAATGGTAAGGAGCAGCCAGATGCTAATCAAACTGGCTTAATTAATAGTGCGTCCATCTGTTCAACCATCCATCCATCCATCTATCCATCCATCCATCCATCCATCCATCCATCCATCATCTATACCTGTTAATTTCCGTGCAGGGCCACGGGGGTCTGCTGGAGCCTGTCCCAGCCATCTTCAGGTGAAAGGCA
>JBAMYA010000014.1:1546808-1567126 GCA_037176975.1 Arrhamphus sclerolepis
ATAGATAGATAGATAGATAGATAGATAGATAGATAGATAGATAGATAGATAGATAGATAGATAGATAGATAGATGCATATAAGGATAAAACTTTAAATGGAAGTGTGCAGAGTGTATGTTATTGTTTCATCATTGTCTCTTTGTTAGCTTATTCAGCAACTGAAATTATTAAAAAAACGCAGCTCCGCCGCTCTCAGTGTGACAACCCGCAGACGTGCACGCTTCAGCTTGACGTGAGTTGTGTACAAACCTGCAACAGTGTGTTTGTCTGGGTGAAGGGTTTTGTGACACCCTGAGTCTGTACCACTTACGTTGCTCTGAAGTTCAGAGGCCTCCTTGAGATGGAGCTGTTCTGGTGTGTCGGGAATCATGTGGTAGTGACCCTTACTCTCCTCAAATTTCTTCTTGTAGCGGTACTACATGGGATTCCCAGTAAAGTGAGGCAGTTCAGTTCAGTGAATGGGAAGAAAAGCATCTGTCCGGAGTTACTTTTATCCATTACACGGCAACAAAAGGATCATATTTTGTGAGAGACAACAAAAATCCTAACTCTAAAACTTAGATGAGAATCAAAAGGGGAAGTTAAAGATAAGATGGAAATGATCTAAAGATCAGTGAAGAAGGAGCAGGAGTCGGGGTACGGTTGTGTTAAGTGATCATTAATAAAAGACTCCTTTCCAGATTAGAGAAGGAAAAAGTGAAGCATTAGAAGTTATATAAGGTGACAGAATGAAATGGTCAAAGGTGAGAGTGGTAAGGATCACTACCAGATGAGGTCAAGATGTCATGGATGTCTGGATGATGGAGCTTAGTGGATAAATTCATTGTCAGGGTTCACTAGGCTATGTTGACTGTTACTGCAGTGTGACAGAGTTCGTTTGACTGAACACTCAGGGTGCTCCGAAACTGAACTGTATCACAGCAGCTGCCAGGGTGGGAGTGTGGGAGGGTTAAAGGCTTAAAGGCTCATCTTACATCGCTGGACAGTTTGCTGGTGCTCAGGCTGTGCTGCATGGACAGAGACTCAGCCATGTCGGTCACAGGTTTGTGGATCTTCTTCAGGTCACCCTTGTACTTCACCTGTGGGTTGTAATAACAAGGTCCCAGAATGAAAACAATGTAGATCATTAGTGAGGTCTTTAGGTGATGGGTAAGTCTGGCAGCCTGAGAAAGGCTTAGTTCAGTTTATTCTTCTTTAAAGGTTTTATTTTCTTATTTCAGGAAATGATTGACCTAAGAATGACCTATTTACTCCAGCATATGGAAACCACGTGTCTAAAAAAAAAAATAATAATCCAATGAGTGTTGGGGGAAATTGTTGGTTGTATTCTATTTTTTTAAACTCAGAATGAGCCAAATCTTGCCATATTTGGACATTCATTTTATATTTTGATGATTTGTTCTTCTTGGATCCTTACAAATCTGCTCTATCCATTCATCAAACCTTCGAGCTGCAAGAAGAACTTAAAAAAAAGCATCTATAAAGTTACAATGAGAAGATTTATGAGCGCCTACCTCACTAGCCAGTTCATTGGCATCCTTCAAAGTCTTGTAAATCTTACTCTCCTTCAGATCATATTGTGGTCTCTTTCCCTTCACCTCCTTATCAAACTTCTCCTTGTACTTCACCTGGCAGGGCAAAGATACACGTGAAAGTGAGTGTAAGCAGCTACGACAGCAGGGAAGACTCACCAGATGCAAAGTTACACACTCCATCACAGTGGAAACATTAACAAGAGGACAACACATTGTTTTGTTTTTTGACAGTGTATACAAGCAGATTAGTAATTCATTTTCCTAATAAATAGATTTTGGGGTTGGGCATGCTTGTATGAAATGTTAATTATTGACTTTGTAATTTGGTGAATATTTCTCCATGCACTGACATATTTCCCATTTCCAGTCAGCAGTCATTCTGCCAATCAGGTCCTGATAGTTGGGCAAGTTAACATCTGCAGTTTGGTTCCAAGAATGTGAAGAAAACATAACACTTTTTAATAATTTGCCGTTATTGTGCATCATCAGGGACAAAGTAAGTGGCAGTTTGTGCATACTGTTTGGACATACCCATATCACAACCCCAGCATCTGGGCTCTTCTCAGTCAAACCAAACTGGGCAGAATCAGGGCTTCCCCACTCAGGCCCCGTTCCGTCTATGCTCACATTCATTTAAGTGCAAATGCAATTCATACATCTTACATTCGTACAACAATGCATCTCACTGGTTTCACCACTTCATTTCAGAAATGTCATCTTAATCGTAAAAGCAGTGTTGATGTTGCTTCCAGTTCTGGAAAGCAGCTTCCGTAAACTCTGTCAAAGCTACACACCTTCAGTCCAATAAAACAAGATGCATTTTATTGCTTTAAAAGAGGTGAATGCGGCATCTTGTGATATCAGATAAAGTTAATTATGGGAAAAATAGAATCCATGCAGTAAAACAGATAATTATGAATAAACCTTCTTGTAAACTTGTATAAACGTTTACAAGAAAACACTGTGCAGTGGCTTGTTCATTTTTTAAAAAGTAATTACGCATGCATGTTCTGCTCTTTTAACATTCAGGTAAAAAAAACATATTGACCAACAGTTCCTTGGAAAGGTGTTAAACATAAATAAACATACAGCATTAACATCGGTGCAACTATGCATAGCAAAGAGCCACAGCTTGTCAGTGGAGAAAAAAAAAACAGGGGGTGCACAAAATGCTAAACGTTTCCTGCTCCTTGTAGTGTGAAATGCTCATTCAACCCTTTAGTAAAATCCAAATCTATTATTCAGTGAGTCTGGGTTGAAATGGAGGGAGCAGAGGAGACAAACAAGTACTGTAGCAGTAACCCCTTCAGTTTCAGTGCATGAACCTCCTTACATCACTAGTCACAGCACTCATTTTCTTAATGTGGCGCATCTGGGGGGTATCATACGAAGCAGCTCCATGGAGGGAGGTTTTGGCCTCCACCTACAAAGCGCAGTGAAATGGAGGGATGAGAATAAAAAGACAAAGACATTGTGGAAACAGAAGCAAAGGGAAAGAGAGTTGGAAGAAGAGTGAAGTGAAAAGGGATGAAGGAAGAGTAGTGTAGAGTAGAAGGACATGTATAAGGATGGAGTGGGACATGTACAATGATATTAACAGCTAAACATCTATATTTACATTCATGAAGTTACAATGACAGAGAAAGGCATGGATTATAATGCAGGATGGCAGGGGAAGCAATGTGGAAAAGCTGCTAGTTTTGCTGCTAAGCATCTACAACAGCAACACTAGTCTGCATATATTAGCTTGTGGAAGCTGATCTTACAATGATACCAGGCACCAGGTATAATGTGACTACCACAAACTGATTACAGCTATGTAATAAGTAAGTAAATACGCATTTTTTTTCTTCCTTTGGGGTTCAGTGCAGCAATCTAACCACCACCCCAGGGTTTCAGGAACCAGATGGTCTATTTGGTTTCTTGTACCTGGCTGGTCAGCTGGGACACATGTGTTGCCAAAGCAATGTCTGGGCGGTTGGCCAGAGATGCTCCACGGCTTGCCGCTTCACGGGCCTTTTCACGATACCCAATCTGTTGGACATAACGCCAAGCAAGAATCAGTGGACCATGAGCACACAGCGGTCATGGGCATATTCTTTTCATCTGTCATTGTTTTTTAGTCAAAATGTTGACAGTAAATAACTCTATGCTGAAAAAAAAAACATTTCAAAATAATGATGCATTTTTACTAAATATATGTATCCTAAATACCTGATTGATGCATTATTTTTTACTTTTTGTGCAGGTTTTATTCTTCAAACAGCAAATAGTTTTATGCACATATCTGATGGTTACCTCGCTGATGAGTTTTGCAGCCTGTGTGGCCTTCTTGATGTCTGGACGGTCAACTACAGAAGTGTAGTGCAGGTTGGCTTTAGCGTCTTTCTTGTAGGCAACCTGTGGGGTTGTAAAGTGTGTCCCAAATCGTCAGTAGCACATAAAAAGCTTTATAAGAGAATATCTGCACATGAACAATGATATATTGTTTCTTAAACCAAATTTGCGAGAAGAACTCACGTTGCTCTGAGTCTTAGCCACGTCCATGGCATGCTGAACATCAGGTGGAACGGTCATCTGGTTATATATTGACTTGCCCTTTTCTTTCTCAAACTTTTGTTTGTACAGTTTCTATGAAGAGAGAACATGGTGTCAAGGGCAGGTCCACAGAGTAGGTCTTGGATATGGGATGACTGAGCTATTCTGTCAAACGGAGGTTAGACAATTGTACCCCGCTGATGAGCTTGTTGATCTCCTTGCTGTGGGCGGTGTCACGAGTCTCAGGCAAGGTGCTGAATGAGGCAGACTGCATGATCTTTTTACCTGCCTCTTTGTATTTGCTCTGAGGATAAATATATGGAAATCGTAACTTGCAAATTATTGTCATTGCACCGGAGTTCATGTGTAATATATTTCACTCCACGTAAGGCAAAAGTAAATTTCCTGCTGATTATTTCTTACCTCTGATGCCAGAACACGCACAGCCTTGGCGTGGAGAATATTAGGAGTATCCAGGACAGGCACGTAGTGGCCCTTTTCCTTTTCGTACTTCTCTTTGTACTTCACCTGGAGAGGGTAAATGAATAAAGTGCACATCCTGTTGAGCAACACTTCTATAGACCTTAAAAAAAATGCCGTCTATTATGGTTTCAAGTGAGAAAAAAAAGGGCAAAACTCACCTGACTGGCCATCTCAGCATTTTTCTTGTAAAGGAGGGTGTACTTGTCATCAGTCACAGGTATCACACAACCCTTCAGCATCTCTTTGTCATACTTGTACTCAACCTGTGGGTGAAGCAGTGCAAGAAAAGTCATGGCAAATGTGTTATATCTACATGGAATCTAAGACTCAGTCATTGGAAGAAGAAAGGAATAAGCTCACGTCGCTCTGTTGCAGGGAATTTTTGGCAGCATTGACAAAGTCGGGCCTGTCAGCTGTCCAGATCCACTTGTTCTTAGTTGCTTCATACTTCTTCTTGTAGTCAAGCTGGAAGTAGAAAATATTGTATTAGTTTGCCAGTATTGCCAGATGTTTTGAGTGCACTTACTTTCAGTCAGTGACGTTCACTGATTCTGTAGCTAAAGTTGCTTACGTTGCTGATGTTCTTATAGGCCTCTTTAGCAGCACGGATCTCATGAGCCTCAGGGTCCATGTTGATCTGGGCCTTGCTCTTCTCATACACCTCTTTGTACTTCAGCTGTAAGAAGCATAAAAACACACCGTCATGCATATATTTTTTTTTTCATGTCTTGGATTTACACAAAAGACCTTTAAAAGTGCAAGTGTAATGTCAGAGTGGGACCTACAGTGCTGGTGATATCCTTGACCTTCTTCATGTGCTGCTGGTATGGAGTGTCGTAAGGCAAAGTGTATCCCTTTGCCTTTGTCTTGTTGTACTCCATCTTGTAGATGATCTGAGAACATGAATGGAGGAAAATGTACAGCAGTCAAAAGAAATTATAAATAAACAATACATCATAATGAAGAAATGTCATATAAATGATAATTAAATTTAATGAACGTATAAGAAACTTCATTTTGCATGTAACAGAGTGAGGCAGATGTAAAACTTACATCACTGATCTTTTTGCTGCGTCTGTGGGCTTCATACTCAGGAGTCTCCAGAACAGAGGTAAACTTGTCTTTGGCACGTTCATACTGCTCTCTGTACTTCCACTGATGGAGGAGGGTGATGGGTGAAAACACACACACACACACACACAAAGTCAGTATCATAATCAAACTGACAGCGTAATTTCTTACTTATTAAAAATGTTCTTTGGGAACTTTTACCTGCTTCTAATTTGAAAAGCTAAAGAGAAAAACTACCTGAATAAAGAGTAAATCCTTGAAAGGATAAAGTGAACTACTTGTGAATTTTTATTTTTTTTCTTGTGTTTAACACAACAATAAGCAGAATTTTGGTAACAAATAAGATCCTCTTCAGAAGTGGTTCAGAGGAAGACAATGATGCTTTTAAATTGGCATTTTCCTCGTATACTTGACAATCAGAAAGCAAAATTAAAAGCAGGTAACCAGAGTGTTATGGTGTATCTCTGACTAAAGACATGACAGTATGTCTAGTGAATAAAGAAGGAACATGCGGTATTAGATAAAAGCATGCTTTAAAAGAAATGCACACAAGCACAGATGAGTCATTTTCCAGGCATAGAATTAAGACAAGGACCCCGTTACCACCAGTTGATCATGAGTCTGCAGTGTCCCGTGGTTCACAGTGACCAGCTGTCCAGCTTAAGCTATTTCATGTTCTCTGAATTGATCTGATATACAGTCTAATGTAGCTTCAATGAAAATTTACAGAAAAGATGGCAGAAAAAGTGACGTAGCTGAAAAAAATTTCCACGGCTTTGGTGGTTCAGTAGCATAACTATCGTGATGTATGTAAAATATTATTAACTTATGGAAATCAAATCTCCACACCAACTTTAATAGAAGTCATCCATCAGTCATATCTAAAAACTGAGAATTTAGATACGTTTGTCCAGAGTTGGGCAGCAGCTGCACTGCATTTTAAGATGAGTTTAAGCTTCATTAATCAATGAGAAATTATAATACTTGATGGAGGGATTAGAGCATGAAAGAAAAGGATGAAATGTATGGAAGTTAAAACCACTTCTAAGTGGTTGATGGCATGGAAATATTTCTCTACATGATGAGACCTTGTCCAGAAACACCAGAGAGGAAATAAAATTGTGTGATTTTCTACTACAAAATCACACAATGTTTATTTTCTGTGTGTTTGTGGACAGGGATCAGCTGACATGGTTGGCTGATCGCTGGTTATTTACCTTACTGCCCGTAATGGACTGGCAAAGGGCTGTGAGGATGTCAGGGCGAAGTAACTCATTGCAGCCGTTCTTTAGAAGATCCTTTGCTCTGGATTTATACTTTTTCTGTCCGCATACACAACAACATACACACACAGCATGCCATTGATGAAAACGGACAAAAACACAAAAGTAGTGCTGGGAAGAGCTCTGGAGTGTCACTGGAGTTGTATATCCTCATCTGTTCCCAGAGAGTGGCAGAAATCACCACTTTCAGTAGCATCACGTTTGTGTAACATGAGGTTTTCACAGAGGATTTTTATTTATTTATTTTTGACATGTTTGACTATTAAAAAGAAGATTTTTATAATCTGTGACAAAGGGTGAAACTGTCTCTGATGGAACAGATGCAGGGTTTCAAGCACACTCAACATAGCCTCCAGCTGCTATTTGAGTGGCCTCATTCACAATAACCTGTGAGGAACAAAAAGAGAGAGGAGGAGTGAGTGATAGAGGACGACTGTCACAGCCATGCGACGACCAGCACCAGTAGGTCTGTCGACAACCTCATGCACCAGTGTGGGAGGTCTGGAGGACCCGAGTGGAGGTAGCAGCAGGCCGCTCGCTCAGCACAACCAGGGTGTTTACCTGGCTCATCTTCCTGTTCTCCCTGGCCAGTTGGTACCTAGGATCCTCTGTAGTTATGGTGAACTTATCCTTGGTCTTCTCATAATTAGCTCTGTAGGCCCTCTGCTCAGAGCATCAGAGGGTAGTTAAGCACAAAATGTCTAGAAAACACTGTCTGTGTCATGTGACAAAAGGTTTAGGAAACAAAGACAGGTTGATATGAACAACGATGAACTGAAATACTTTGTTCTTATCATCACACACACACACATATATATAAACACTATAGGCAACAATGAAAAGTACCAAAATTTCACGTAGTTTTACCTCCAACCTGAGAGTCCAATAGAGATGCACAAAGACACATAAACATTGCTGAGTATTTCAGTGTACATTTTATAAACAGGATTCATAAAATAGTAAATAAAGTGTTTTATATCACATTGGGTCAAAAATGAAGGACTTACATCATTGATGAGAGTGGAGGCGATCTTGGCAGCCTGGAAGAATGGAGTGTCGCAGGTGTACTTGAAGTTGCCTCTGTTCTTCTCAAAGGAGGCTTTGTACAGTCTCTGTTGGGGGAGGGAGGGTGATTGAAAAAAAATAAACACATGTTGAAATAAAATCCATACCTTTAATATGCATTTGGTGCATTACTAAGGTGATACATCACCTCACTGTACAGTGTCTTGTTCCTCTCAGCCTGCAGCAGCTCAGGAGTGTCCCACACAAAGCATCCAATACCCTTCAGCCAATCCAGGTCCTCCTTGTACTTAACCTGAAAGAGTCATGAAACAGAATTAAACTAAAGTTCGTGTGGCCCTTCCACTGGAAATATTTTCACAAAGGATGTGATACTGGAGTGCAGTTCAAGAGTACTCACGTTGCTGATGTTTTCAGCAACCACTCTGTTGAAGAAGAACTCAGGACGGTCGGGGATGGACTTCCACGTACCCAAGGAGTTAATGTACTTCTCTCTGTATTTCACCTTTGGTGCAGAAAATGAAGAGAATAATCAGAGGAATGGAAGCACAGAACTGAAAATGTGTATTCGTGTGGCTGCAAAATGAAGCAGCTAAATTTGCCCGCTAACCTCGCTGATGTCATCGGTGACTCTGCGGTGGTAGATGATGTCCAGAGCATCTTTATCTGTGTGGTAGTGGCCCTTGGAAAGCTCAAAGGTTTCCTTGTAACGCAGCTGAAGACATGAAAAATACAATGTGTGAGATTTAAAATCCAAGAAGTACAGAGATATTTATAGAATTTCTTTCCTGTCCATACTATTCCCAGTTTTTACAGGTAGCATTTTGTTGCACAGCAGCATCTTAAAATTGGATAAAAACAATACTCTGACATAAACTCTTTGAAGCTGAACATAAACATCTCAAACTTATACTTAGTTGCCATTTTTTCTTACTTAAATCTCTGAAAAGCAGAGCTAAGAACATATGAAGTTAATGAATGAGCACACTCACATCACTGGACTGCAGGTAGGCTTTCTTAGAGCGGATCAGCATGGGTGTATCAGCAATGGCAGTGTACCTGTGCTTCATCTTCTCATACTGCTCTTTATATTTGTTCTGAGGACAGAAACAATGTCATACAAAGTGTAAGAAGTTTGTTTGAGGAGAGTTAGGTCAACCTAGTTAAATGAAACTCGCTGAAAACATTTACAGTTTTTTAGGAGAATTAGGCTACAGTATAAAACACAGTGTCACAAAATGAAAATGCTGTACTCTATACAGATATAAGAAAACTGAGGTCGAAGGAG
This sequence comes from Arrhamphus sclerolepis, assembly GCA_037176975.1. Classification (NCBI taxonomy): domain Eukaryota; kingdom Metazoa; phylum Chordata; class Actinopteri; order Beloniformes; family Hemiramphidae; genus Arrhamphus; species Arrhamphus sclerolepis. The sequence goes on from JBAMYA010000014.1 coordinate 1,556,031, forward strand.
ACTTACTTCACTGAAGACCATTTTCATTTTTCTTGCATGGGTTATAGTTGGAGTTTCGCTTTCTGGAGTGAAATGAGCTCTCTCCCTGGCAGCCAGATCTGTGTACAGGTACTGCAGAAAACAAGGACAAAAGCATTCATTTAGATTAGAAGGAAATATTACGTACACTGAATTCTTCCAATAACTAATGCTGTGTTTCAGCTTACCTTGTTAGTCAGTTGCTGTGCCCACTTGACTCTTGAAATGTCCAGAGAATCTACAGTGGAGGTAACCTTAGCCATGTCCTCCTTGCTCTGGGCTTTGTAGATCAGCTGATAAGAGTTTAGCAGTAAAAGGTCAAGACTCATAGAAAACTCACATCACTTTTATCCAGAAACAAGATCTGGTGGGCTTATACTACTGTTTGGAGAGATAAAACAACTCACATCACTCATATGTGTCTTCAGCTCAGTCACACGCTTGTACTCTGGAGTATCCAGAACTACAGAGAAGTTAGCAAGATTCTTCTTGGCCTCCACTGGATAGTTTGCCTGTAAAAATGAAAAAAAAAGAAGAAAAAAAAGGTCAAAATAATGGAGCTGCTGATGATGGTATAAACAGAACACGCACTGAAAATATAGGCTTAAAAAAGGCCTTTCTATCCAGAGAAACACGTACCCTTAATTTGGTTATATTGCGGAAATGAACCATCTCTGGGGTGTCGTACAAGAAGCAACCAACGCCTCTCAGCCACATCAGATCTTCTTTGTATTTCAGCTAAAAAAAAAAAAAGTAAAGCAGTTAAAAGACAAAATGCTTGACAGAATGTATTTTTTTTCTACCCGTAATGAAATGTAATTTATTTTTTAAACGAACCTCGCTGTTGATCTCATTGACATGGTAACAGTGCATAAGTTCAGGTGTTATGGGCAGAGAGATCAGCTGGCCTCTGCTGTTGTAGTACTTCTCTTTGTAGCACAGCTAAAATGAGAAAGAAAGAAAAAGGTGGCCTGAATAGCAGATACTCCATCAAATCACAGGACTGCTGCTTATAAACTGTGCTTCGACGCTTCTGTACATCACTGAGATTCTCTTGGTTCATCTTGACTTGTCTGATATCAGGGGTGTCATAGGTGGTGTGGATCTTGTCCTTTTGCTTGTGGTATGTCTCACGGTAGAGACGCTGGGGAAACAAAGTGGTCAGATGTTAAAGCTTTACCCGTAGAAAGAATCCCAGTGGATTAACATAAACTTTCATCCGTCACAATAATGTGGGTAATGAGTTATCTTACGTCATTGATGATCTTATGAGCTTTCCTTGCATTGACAAAGTTGACACCCTCTGGATGAAGAGTGTATGCCTTGGCTTTCATCATCTCATAGGCCTCCTTGTATTTCACCTGCACAGATAGGAGCAAAATTGTGTAATTTCAGTGCATCATGATACCATTAAGAATCATAATGAAAAGACTTCAAAGAAATAACTTACATTGCTGGAGACAAGGCTGTTCATCTTAGCCTGCTTGATGAGTGGAGTATCTTTGGGCAGGGAGTATCCAGTGGGCATGAAGCTCTTGTTGGCCTCTTTGTACCATTTCTGAGAGAAAATGGCACACAAGGTTGAGGTGGAATGATTTTCAGCGCGGCAAATACACTGTACATAAACGTTGTACGTTTCCCTTTTGTGTCCTTGATGTCACTTTCTTAACATTTTAAAAAAAGAGGGAGGTTAAATTAGGGAAATCTTTTCATACCATATCACAAAGTTTCAGTTCAATTATATAAAATAGAAGAAAAGGTTACTTTAAACTCCTTTTGGAGGTTTTGTTTACTTCCTGCAATTTAATAGAGTGAAAAAATGAAAATGAAAAACTGACCACGATATACCTATATTACAGAGTAAACTACAGATTTGACAGTCTAAGCATATAGGTGATTCCAAAAAAGTACAATGATTGTTGAGTGCAATGATTAAGGAATATTAACTTACATCACTCTGGATGTAGTTGGCCATCTGTACCCTCTGTGTGTCAATGGTGACAGCAGGGGAACTGTTGGTGCCCTTGATATTGGTATTGTAATCATAGTGGTAGTGCAGCTGGAAAAAGGAAAAGACAAAAATATGTCATGGCCAGTGAGGATTCATTTCCCTGTAAATATATATGGATGTCCAAAAAGCTTAAGAGTTCCATACATCACTGAGGTTCTGAGCATTCTGCTTGGCTGTCTCATACACAGGAGTGTCCGTCACCACAGAATACTCCTTGAATGCCTCAACACCTTTGGCTCTGTACTTGATCTGGGGTGAAAACACAACAATCAGCACTTAATCTGGTTGAAAACACTTGAGGCAGTGGCTTTCGCTTGCCTGCCATGCAAACAAAAGTGCTCCCAGTGATGAAAATAGTAAAAATGTTCAAACCATATTCAAGAAGGAGCAGAATGAACATATCTGAATGGGCTTACCTCGCTCTGAAGGTTACCAGCATGTTTGACACGGAGGATCTCTGGAGTGTCCCAGGCGTAGCAGCCAATACCCTTCAACCAGTTCAGATCATCCTTGTAGAAAATCTGAGGAGAAGCCGCAATTTGGTTGAAAAGCCATTCCCACTAAACTTAAATATGCTAATTAATATAAAACTTATGGCAGATAAAGTTCAAGTTGTCACATTAAATGATCTAAATTGAAAAAAGACATACAGATAGGTAGTGGATGAACAGAAATAACGTGCAAGAACGTAGCTGTAGGACTGTGACTCACATCACTGAGCTGCTCGTTGACTTTGCGGGCTTGGACATACATCTGCATGTCCGGCAAACAAATCCACTGATGCAGATACTTGCGGTAGTTGATCTCACTGACGGTGGTCTGGGTGTTGCGAGCAGACAGAATCTCCAGCATGTCTGGAGGAATATGGTTCTTGGCCTTGTTCTTTTCATAGTTTTCTTTGTACAGACGCTATGGAGATGGACAGCAGATATCACATAGAAGTTATCTTAGCATCTTGTAGCAATATAATGCCTCAATAATATATGTATACAGTCAGGGGCCTCTAATCTTCCAGTCTATTTAAACACGTAAAAACATATTTCACTCACATCTAGCACCAGCTTCCCGGCTTTAAGGCAACGAGCAGTGGCAGGATCGTCTTCAATTGACTTGGGCAGGCTGTAAAGGGATTTGAACTTCTCATAATCCTCCTTGTACTTAACCTAAAAGGGTCAAGAGGTTTCATAGTCAGTTCAAGATCAACAGTCAAACTCATATCTGAAGCTAATTCTTCCATGGTGATAACAAGAAGGTTGTGAATGGAATTAAAATTTGAATTTACATGGCTGAGAACGATCCTCTGATTTTTGGCATGTTGCAAGGCATGCGAGTCGTGTGGAATCTGGTAGCTCTTTGCTTTGATTTTGTCCCAGGCGGCCGTGTAGTTTTTCTGTGGAAAGAAAAACAGCAGTATTAAATGCAGTTCACAGCAGCAAAGCATCTTATATGTAGATACTTGTAGAGTGAGACAGATTCATCTTTATTTTTTCTTACATTGCTGAAGAAGTACTTGAAGTTGTGGCATCTGGCGTAGTCGTAAGTATCCAGAACAGTGGTATACAGGTGCTTCTCTTTGTGATAAGCCTCTCTGTAGTTGAGCTGTGGATAAAATCTGTTTATTTAACACTCCAATTGATGGTTTGTTGTTTTTTTGTACTTTTAAACTCAAACATGATTTAAAAAGACCTTTCAATTTAACCAAAAAAACTATCAAAAAAAGAGTAAATAAATTAGAGTTCACTCACCTCACTGGCCCAGGTGTGACCCAGGACAGCAGTCACATACTCTGGTGTGTCTGTCACAATTGAGTAATTATTGAACTCCTTCTTGGCATCTGTTCTGTATTTAAGCTATATGGGAACAAAAAGCAAACAGAAAATTTAAAAGAAATGTCACGAAGAACACTGATGTCTCAAAATGAACCATGTATTATGAATATGTATGCATGTGATCTTCTGCATTGTTGCTCACTTCACTTTGCATCTCATATGACTTCTTGGCACGAAGGATCTCAGGTGTGTCCCACACATAGCAACCAATACCCTTCATCCAGTTCAGGTCATCCTTGTAGAACACCTATCAAATGATAACAGCAGAAGTACAGTATAGAATCTATTATTGTGTATCCAAAATATTCATATATTTACCAAAGAAATCTTCATATATTGTGGTTTTTGATTTAGACAAGACTTATGTGGAATTACTTCACTGTTGTGGGATTTGGGGCATTAATCAAGTACAGGCAGGCAGCAGATGTGCACAAGAGAATAACCTACGTCACTGAGAATTTCATTGGTCTTGCGGGCACGAATGGCGTCCTCCTGCTCGGGATGACAAGTCCACTGGTGCAGGTAGGTGCGGTAGAGGACGTCACTCAGCATGTCCTGGCACCGCTTAGCTACCTGGTTGGCGATGATGTCAGGTGGGATGTGGGTCTTGGTCTTGGTTGTATGGTAGTCCTTGTGGTAGATTCTCTGGTAAAACATAGATTGGCACAAAATAAATCGTATTTGTAATTCTATTTGGAAAATAAATGTTTATGGGGGTTTTTTTGTTGTTGTTGTTAACTTGAAGGCCACACATCACACACTCAAAGGTAAGGCTGAAGACAGAATGACCTATTCATTAATTCATGAGCACAGTTATGCTCTTCTGTATTTCTGATCTTAGCTATGAAGCCAACACTGAGGATGATCTTTTTACCTCAAGTTATGACAAGTTATGTTCTCCATTCTTTTAATGCTGGTGATGTATTTCCTATACATAAATAACAGTTATTCTGTTCCTTACCAGTCCCTTGTTCTTTTCCTGATCTCCACATCGCATGACCTCAGGGAAGTCTACCAGTGTTCCAGCCATGTAATGTCCTTTGGCTTTCTCGTGGGCATCCTTGTATTTAACCTACAATCAAAAATACATAAAAGGTCTCATTTCAGTTCACATATGGTGAAAAGATAACAAGTCTTCAGGTGAGATTTCAGGTCTTCAGATGTTACCAGTTGTCATTATTATAAAGAGCATGTACACACTCACATCACTAGCAATCTCCCTGCCCTTTTTGCCGCTGAGCAGTGGAATGAAGTGATGGTCCAGCTTGTATCCAGTAGCCTTGGATTCGTCCCAGTGTAATTTGTATAGTTTCTGGAGTGAAACAAATTTGTCACAGAAGTTAGGAAGAGTCTTAAAAAGATGTACAGTAAAATGAGCAAATGAATGAATGTAAAAAGAGAAGCTTTAAACAGCTGCTTTACGTTACCTCGCTGATGTTTTTGGCCACCTCTCTGCTGTGGGCCAGCTGAGGGGTATCATCTGAACCGATGTAATGACCCTTTTCAGCATTGAATGTCTCTTTGTATTTCAGCTAGGGAGGAAAAGAAATTCAAAACTGAATGTCAAACCGAAGAGTACTTACTTTACTATTCTTTTTGAAACTCCGGCTTATATGTCATAAACTGCATACATCACTAAGGTTTGCGGCGTTTATTTTTGCCAGGACGATCTCAGGACGATCCACAACCAGGGTGAATTTTCCAAATTCATCTTTGGCGTTCTTCTTGTAAAGCCTCTGTACATAAAATGACACAATTACAATAAGAGACAATGTGGCAAAATGGACAACGTGCTTGCAGAGAAACAGAAATAGAAAATAGAAAAAACTTGCATCGTTCAGAACTTCTTGTGCCTTCCTGACTTTGACGTGGTCAACAGAGTCAGCAGCAACCCAGCCGCAGCCGCGAAGCCATTCCAGATCAGCTTTATATACAACCTGTAAAGAGAGACCAAAACATGTTCTTAGAAATCAAGTCTGAGGTTCCCGAGACTTTACTGTAAGAATGTAATAACTCTTAGTTTGATTGCTCACATCACTTTGGAGATCATAGGCTTTGCGGGCCTGGATGACATCATTCTGGTCTGGCAGACAGGTCCACTGATGCAGACGGGTTCTGTAGTTGTCATCATTCACTTGAATCTGGCACTTCTTGGCCAGCTCAAACTGTAACATGTCCACTGGCAGGTTGAACTTGGTCTTGGACTTGTTGAAGTCCTTCTTGTACAGAGCATCACTGGCAATCTTGGCTGAGTTCAGGGCCAGCATGAGCAGAGGATCATCCTGGACGCTGCGAGCACCGATGTGGTGACCGACCTGCTTACGGTAGCCCTCTAGGTACTTGTGCTAAGACACATAAAAAATAACTTATTATTCCATGTCATTCTGGTTTCAGTTAAATCATAATTAATTCTTATAAGTGAAATAAGGAGATGCAACTGAAACTACTCACTTTACTTTGTACTTTAGACGTATGGATGCACTGCTTGATTGGAACTGCATCTCCTGGCATGAAGTATCCAGTAGCTTTCACTTTGTCCCATGCTTCAGTGTAGAGTTTCTACAAAGATAGAAATAATTATTTTTATCCTGTTATCACCTAATGAGGTAATCTTGAGATAAGATAACGCTAATTCAAGATACAGTATTGCGAATTTAAAACTGCAGCAATGACGTCCTATACAGAACCAGTCTTACCGGGTGAACATTTTTAGCCACCTCTCTGGCCGTGCTAAGAACCGGAGTTTCCACCAGCGAGTACTTGGTCTTGTCCTGGTGCCAAGCTTCACGATATTTGGCCTTAAAGGAATGAGAGATAAAATTTCAATAGCTCAAATCGCCATTAACATGACATTGCATTGTTGGTGGTAAGTGGGTAAAAAAAGAAGCAGAAAATCATCCTTACCTCATTAAGAACCTCGGCCGCATGTTTGGCACAGGCCATGTCAACTCTGTCTGCAGGGACTGTGAACTGCTGTTCGTCCAATTTGATACGGTAGCCCCTCTGTGCATGTACAAAATGACACAGAAATTACTGAAGATACATCTGCTTTCTTTTCTAAATAATCTTTGAGGATTTACTATTTTATGTATCACTGCGAGGCAAGTCAAAAAGTGATACTTACTTCAGCAAGGATCTTCTGAGCATGTTTCACCTTAATGACATCCACACACTCATGTGGCATCCATCCGCAGCCACGCAACCACTCCATATCAGCTTTGTACACAGCCTTGAGGGGAAAAAAAACAAACACATTTGTTTCAACAATAATCCCATGATGAGAGATTCTTGTCCTAAAATTAAAAATAATAAAAATAAACAAACTGATACCACTATAAACTTACATCACTTTGGAGATCATAAGCCTTTCTAGCCTGAACCACGTCATTGGAATCTGGCAGGCAAGTCCACTGGTGCAGGTGGGTTCTGTAGTTGAAATCGTTGACTTGAATCTGGCACTTCTTGGCCAGCTCAAGATTCAGCATGTCCACTGGCAGGTTGAACTTGGTCTTGGACTTGTTGAAGTCCTTCTTGTACAGAACATCACTGGCAATCTTGGCTGAGTTCAGAGCCAACACAATCAGGGGATCATCGTTGACGCTGAGCGCACCAATGTGGTGACCGACCTGCTTACGGTATCCTGTTTTGTACTTATACTGATTGGAAAGAGACAAAATGTTAATGACCATTCAGTGAGCAGACCACTGAATAAGGTGAAGATTTATTTTTTCTTACATCACTAATGATATCTCTGGAGGCTTTAGCTTTCAACACAGAGATAGTATCCTCCTTGATGTGGTAGCCTTTGGCCTTCTGGTCATCCCATGCTTTTGTGTACAGTTTCTGCTCAGAACAAGAAAAACAGTTTAATAAAATTACTCCAAAATTACTAACCAATTAAAGCCAACAGTTGTCAATGGCTAGTTCAGTATGGGCATATGTGGTACATTATTATCACAATGAGTAATAGCAAAAACGTACATTGCTGATGGTGACGGCATTTGCCTTTGCCAGTTCAATGCTGGGGGTGTCAGGTGGGATGTGAATAGTAAGCTTGTCTTTGTCCCAGACTTCTCTATATTTCATCTGTCAGAAAGAAAGAATAAGCAACAAAAGAATGATTTGCATAAATATATTTTTTTTGTTATTGTTGAGAGTAAAGTTTCAGTTTCGTTAAAGAAATACACCTTTGAAAACAAGAACCCCTATAACAGGGGCACATATAATTTCAATGTGAAAATGCTTGTGTTTATGAGGTTAAGGGAAAAACATTATTACTCACATTACTGAGGTTGTCAGCATTTTGCTTGGATAAGACAATAGCTGGGAGGTCAACAACACTGGTGAACTTGACAGTGCTTGGGGGCTGGCGGTAGAGCCTTTCATTCAGAACGGTCTGAGCATTTCTAGCTTTGATAACATCCACTGAGTCATGTGGTGACCAGCCACATCCTCTCAGCCACTCCATATCAGCCTTGTAAACAGCCTGGAAAACGAGAACAAGGTTCAGTGCACTCAAATATAACATTTGTTGTGAGATGTCAGCGTGTTTCAGAATGGATTACAATATTTTCACAAAGAAAACATGGCTGCTTTGTTTATGACAGAGAGAAAGTAAACGTAAAAGAATTATGAATTATAGAATATAGAAATAGAATTATTAATTCACTCATTCAAAATTCATTAAAGTTCTCAAAAAAAAAAAAAAGCGTATGTACTTACATCACTCTGCAGGTCGTAGGCCTTTCTGGCCTGGACCACATCATTAGAGTCCGGCAGGCAAGTCCACTGGTGTAGGTGAGTTCTGTAGTTGAAGTCATTGACTTGTTGCTGACATTTCTTGGCCAGCTCGACAGTTAGCATATCTACTGGGAGGTGGAACTTGGTCTTGGTCTTATTGAAATCCTTCTTGTAGATATTGTCACTGGAGATCTTGGCCGCATGAGCAGCTAACATAATCAGCGGGTCGTCTTTAACGCTGAGAGCACCAATATGATGACCACATTGCTTGCGGAATCCAGCCTTGTATTTGTACTGGAAATCAGAAATATTCCCATCACTCTCCTATTACATTCGAATGTTACGGCAAAGGGGAAAGCGACTCATGGAATCACTTGTGAAACAAATAAGTCTTTAAGAAGGAGTGAAACTTACATCACTGACAATATCACGGGATGCCTTAGCTGCCAGAACAGAAACTGCATCTTTTGGAAGATAATAGCCCTTGTTGATGGTGTTCACGAAACCTTCACGATAATATTTCTGTAGAAAAAGGAAAGTAAAATATATCCTATGGGCTACAGATCATAATGGATCTTTTTATCACAAAACTGTTAATTTATCAAGACACACAACAAAGTGAACATTTGTAAATAATGTAAAGGGAAAACTCTGACTTACCAGACTGGTGTTGAGTTTATTCTGTTTGGCCAGGATGATCTCAGGGGTATCAGGCAAGATGTGGAGATTAACTTTGTCCTTCTCCCAGGCAGCAGTATATGCTTTCTGTAAACAGTATGAGAAGGAACTTAAGAAAACGTTTTTTTTTGTTTGTTATTCTGTCAGTAAGTTGTGCTTTCAGTACCTTGTTCATGATGTCAGCATTGGCCTGAGCAAGGGCATATGGAATGTCAGTTGTGTTGGCAGTGAACTTGAAGTTGCTAGGATGCTGGCGATAACCCCTTTCACTCAGAATCTCAGCGGCTTTCTTGGCTTTCTCCACATCAACTGAACCAATTGGCACCCATCCTGTTCCCTTGATCCATTCCATGTCAGCTTTGTACACAGCCTATGAGTAGGAGGACAAGAAAAGCCACAATTAACCCTTCCAAAAGAAAAAAAAAAGATACAGTGTTGAGAAAACACAAGAGATTTGCATTTTCTTACATCACTCTGCAAGTCATAAGCCTTTCTAGCTTGGACCACATCGTTGGAATCTGGCAGACAAGTCCAGTTGTGCAGATGGGTTCTGTAGTTGAAATCGTTGACTTGAATCTGGCATTTCTTAGCCAGTTCCAGATTCAGCATGTCCACTGGAAGGTTGAACTTGGTCTTGGACTTGTTGAAGTCCTTCTTGTACAGAACATCACTGGAAATCTTGCCGGAGTTCAGAGCCAGCATGATCAGAGGATCATCATGGATACTGAGGGCTCCAATGTGGTGGCCGACCTGCTTACGGTATCCTGTCTTGTATTTGTACTATGACAGACATCGTAAGAAAAGGAAGTTAGAGTTTACCAATATATAAGCCAATGTCAACAAAAAGAGAAGTTATGTGATACATACATCACTGATGATATCTCTTCCATGTTTGGCAGCAATAACAGAGACAGCATCAGCCTTCATGTCATAACCCTTCCTGAAAATCTTCTCAACATCTTCCCTGTATATTTTCTGAAAATGAAATAAAAAAAATAAACAAGTCATAAATGGAAGCAGAAATAGGGAAAACAAGAATGAGAGAAAAAAAACATACTGCTGATATACCTTGCTGATGTTGTAAGCATTAGCTTTGGAAAGCAGCAGTTCTGGCAAGTCAGGCGTCACATGAGTCTTAATTTTGTCAGCCTCCCATGCAGCAATGTAGTTTTTCTGTGGTGTCGTACAGAAAGAGAAACAAATAAGAATAAAAACTCAAATCACAAGGACAAGTTACTGAAGAAATGAACAAATTTATGAAAACAGGGACATTAAATTGTTTACCTTGTTCATGATATCAGCATTTGTTTTGGCTAAGACCATGGGCATGGAAGTCATATCAGTTTTGTATTTCAGTGTGTCTGGTTTTTGCCTGTACAGACGCTCGCTGAGAACCTTTGCAGCATTCTTTGCCTTTATCACATCCAGTGAACCAATGGGGACCCATCCTACGCCAACAACCTCATCCATGTCAGCTTTGTATACAGCCTGATGGACAAAGCACACACGTAAATATATATGTGTGTGTATATATATATATATATATGTATACACACATACTCACACACACACACACACACATATATACATATATATATATATATATATTTATACATATTTATATCAACATAGCACATCACAATGAGTATGTCACAGTGAGGCTCACATCACTTTGGAGGTCATAGGCTTTCCTGGCCTGAACCACATCGTTGGAGTCTGGCAGGCAAGTCCACTGGTGCAGACGGGTTCTGTAGTTGAAATCGTTGACTTGAATCTGGCACTTCTTGGCCAGCTCAAGATTCAGCATGTCCACTGGCAGG
>JBAMYA010000014.1:1570097-1591169 GCA_037176975.1 Arrhamphus sclerolepis
TTCTTGTACAGAGCATCACTGGCAATCTTGGCTGAGTTCAGGGCCAGCATGAGCAGAGGATCATCCTGGACGCTGCGGGCACCGATGTGGTGACCGACCTGCTTACGGTATCCTGTCTTGTACTTGTACTGGGAAAAGTGAAAAGGAAAAAAATAAATTAAATTAACTTTCATAATAATCTGTATTATGATCAGTTTATATATTTTTTTTTTTATCAGTGACTAAATTCAGTTGCTTACATCACTAGCAATGTCTCTGGATGCTCTGGCTGCGATGATGGAAACGGCATCATTGCGCAGATCATATCCCTTCTTCTTGGCATCTTCATTTGCCTGTTTGTACTTTTTCTGAAAACAATCCCAAACATTCAGTTAATTATACTAACTTTTTTTATGCAGGTAGGGGTGAAATGTATACATGTAAATTTCACATCATCAATGCCTCATTTGTTTTAATGAATGTTTGAATTTTCATTTACCAAGCTGTAGTTGAAACTGTTTGCCTTGGCCAGCAGTACATCCATGGCATCAGGCATGACGTGGATCTTTGTCTTTTCATTTTCCCAACTGTCAATGTATGCTTTCTGCGAACGTTCGAAAATATATGCAAATTAGTTAATGAAGCTTTTGGCTATGCACTTGTATGACAAAACCAAACCAAAAATATCAATGTTGGTAGATCATCAGAATCATTTTGCATTCAAATGTACTGAACAGGATTTAAGAATACGAACCTTATTCATGACCTGAGCATTGGCCTTAGCCAGCGCAATCGGCATGTCCTCAGTAGTCATTTTGAATTGGTAGTTGCTTGGGTGTTGACGATACTTTTTCTCACTTAAGATCTCGCCAGCTTTCTTCACCTTCTCAACATCCAGTGAACCTATGGGCACCCACCCAGTACCCTGCTGCATCCTCAGATCTTCCTTGTACACGGCCTGACAAAACAAAGAGGATTCACTGGGAGTTAAACTTAGTTTAAAAAAAAAGAAAAGAAAAGAAAATTCATTCATAAACTTGAAAAAAGAAAATTTAGAAAATTATACTCACATCGCTCTGTAGGTCATAAGCCTTTCTTGCCTGAACCACGTCATTGGAGTCTGGCAGACATGTCCAGTTGTGCAGGCGTGTGATGTAGTTGAAATGATTGACTTGAATCTGGTTCTTCTTGGCCAGTTCGAAGGAAATCATATCTACTGGGAGGTGGAACTTGGTCTTGGACTTGTTGAAGTCCTTCTTGTACAGAGCATCACTGGCAATTTTGGCTGAATTCAAAGCCAGCATGAGCAGAGGATCATCCTGGATGCTGAGGGCACCAATGTGGTGGCCGACCTGCTTGCGGTATCCTGTCTTATATTTGTACTGCAAAGGAATAAAAATAAAATTGATCAAAGTATAATGGATAAAGAAAATCAATAATTTTGAATAATGTATTTTAGTGTCACAAACCAGCTTAAGCATGATTACTAAAGTATTTTATAGATGAAATAATGATAAATATGAGTGCAAAAGAAATATTTTTACATCGCTGGCAATATTCCTGGAGGCCTTTGCTGCAATAATGGAAATGGCATCATTCCGTAGGTCATATCCCTTCTTCTTGGCCTCTTCATTTGCCTGCTTGTACTTTTTCTGCATAAAAAAAGAAAAATATATATTTCATTTCAGGCATCTTCTTTTTGATGTACTATGATGATTGTTGTTTAAAAACTTTGGCAACAACTCGCCTCACTGTAGATGGCACTGTTGGCCTTCGCCAGAACAATATCCATGGCATCCGGCATGACATGGATTGTGGTCTTGTCTTTCTCCCAGGCTTGAATATAAGAACTCTGAAAAGTCACATTCATGCTGAGTTATTGCTGCACAAAACAAAACACAGACACTCATTGGTATGCACTCATAATTATATCAAGACTGAACTTGGCAAAATAGTAATTCTGCTGGTTAGATTAGACCAGATAGCTTTCTTTTCAACGCAGTAAAACATCGGGTGACATTCAGGGTGTAAACAGGATTATCATACTCATCTGGTCAGACTTGATTTTACTTTACAATTTGCCCTTAGTTTCAAAATGTATCTGTGTAATAAATATTAATATTATCATCAATTAATTTCTCTTTTTTACATGCTACATTAGCTACCAAAGAGGCCGCCCAAGAAATAGTTGGAGAAGGGATTTGGAGAGGGAGATACGGGAATCGGGGCTTAGTTGGTCAGAGTTAGGTAGAAGGGCCCAGAACCGTGTTCGATGGAGGAAGCTCGTCGATGGCCCATGCCCCGCAGGGGGCGACGGGCTTAACTAACTAACATTAGCTACCACCCTTATATTTTAATCAAGTCAATAGAAACATAAAAATCAAACTATAAACATAAGGTACAAGAAAACAAACTTAATTATTGCATACCTTGTTCATAATCTGAGCGTTGGCCTTAGCCAGCACAATCGGCATGTCATCTGTAGAGACTTTGAACTGGAAGTTGCTTGGGTGTTGACGATACTTTTGCTCACTTAGGACCTCGCCAGCTTTCTTCACCTTCTCAACATCCAGAGAACCTATAGGCACCCACCCAACACCCTGCAGATTCCTCAGATCTTCCTTGTACACAGCCTGACAAAATCAAGGTTTAAACTGGTGAGATGCAACTCAAAAAAAAAAAGAAAGAAAAGAAAGAAATATAAGGATTCATACTCACATCACTCTGTAGGTTATAGGCATGTCTAGCCTGAACCACGTCATTGGAGTCTGGCAGACATGTCCAGTTGTGCAGGCGCGTGATGTAGTTGAAATGATTGACTTGAATCTGGTTCTTCTTGGCCAGTTCGAAGGATATCATATCTACTGGGAGGTGGAACTTGGTCTTGGACTTGTTGAAGTCCTTCTTGTACAGAGCATCACTTGCAATCTTGGCTGAATTCAAAGCCAGCATGAGCAGAGGATCATCCTGGATGCTGAGGGCACCGATGTGGTGACCAACCTGCTTGCGGTATCCTGTCTTGTATTTGTACTACAGCAAGTAATAGTAAACATTTTTCTTTCAACAAACTGATGAAGTAAGAAGGAAGAATTCTTACGCACTACATACAAATGCACAGATACTCACATCACTAGCAATAGCAGTGGAGGTTTTAGCAGCTTGGACTGCAATGGCATCACCACGAACATGATGGCCCTTCTTCTTGGACAGCTCATTATCCAGTTTGTACAGTTTCTGAAGAGAGAGGGAGTGTGAGAGAGAACGTACAGTTTAACAGAACCCCCCCCCAAATGAATGTATTACTCGACAAGTTAAATTAGTGTGTTGACGTTAAAACCTGTGAAGAGTTTATGCAAATTATGACAGATATGAAAAGCATATAAATAATGAGCTGTACCTCACTGTAGTTTTTCTTGTTTGCTCTCGCTAGAACAATGTCCATTGCATCTGGCATGATGTGGATTGAAGTCTTGTCTTTATCCCAGACTTTGGTGTAGGATTGCTTAAAAGGAAAATAAAATAAATAAGTTGCTGTGAAATTCATTCACAGAAAAAAGAAAACATTTTTGAGCAAATTCACAACAAGAACCATCCAATACCTTATCCATAATTTGGTTGTTGGCACTGGCCAGAACCAGGTCCATAGACTGCATGTCTTTGGTGAATTTTAAGTTGCTGGGATGCTGACGGTACAGTGACTCACTGAGAACCCTTCCTGCTGTTTTTACTTTCTCAACTTCCAATGAACCAATCGGAACCCATCCTGTTCCTTTTGTGTACATGTCATAATCCTTTTTGTACTGGTTCTGTGTCAAATATTAACAGAATGATTAAAAAGTTGTTTTTTTCACAATGAAGAGTAGTTACATAAAAAATCCAACAGAAGTTTAACAAATGAGCATAATGAATTGAAAAACAATAAAACTTTCTACATACATCACTGGCGATAAACTGCATGTTACGAGCCAGTTGCAGGTTCATGGCATCTGGGAGCACGGTGTAGTGGGGAATAATCTTCCTGTATCCAGCCATAGTCTGAACAGCAGAGGCTTGCTTGGCTTGCAACACACTCAGCATGTCAACTGGGGTGTGGTACTTCAGCTTGGCCTTGTGGTAGTCCTTCTTGTAGTTCTTGTCACTCTGCAATCTGGCCACTTCCATGTAGTGGACCAGCAGAGGATCATCCTGGAGGCTACGGAAGCCAACATGGTGGCCTCTCGCCTTCTCATAAGCCAACTTGTACTTGTACTGTGATAACAAGTGCGTATTTTGTCATGCACGGAGACTATACAGAGATTCAATGCATGAAAGACAGTTTGACATCATACACAGCAGTTTGCAGCAACTTACATTACTGGCAATAGTGGTCCCAGATTTGGCTGCCACAATTGAAATGGCATCTGGTTTGAGGTTGTATCCCTTGTTGGCCATCTCCACAACACCTGCTTTGTAAAGTTTCTATAAAAGACATGCAGTCAAAGTAGCAAGGAAATAAAACTCAAAATCATGAAAATAAACATGATACAATATTTGCTATTTCAAGAAAACTATGTATCTGTTTTATGGATTCCTCGTACATTACTCATATTGATGGCATTAGCTTTAGCCAGGACAATCTCAGGAGCATCTGGCATCACATGAACTTTCAGTTTGTCGGTTTCCCATGCAGTAGTGTATGCTTTCTGTAACCGAAGACATCAGAAAAAGTAAGTAAATAAACATGGTAATAAGCATTATTACAACAACACTGCAGTAGCCAGAACTTCAGGGTACACTTAAGAAGGCGGCACCTTGTTCATGATCTGGTTGTTGGCTGTTGCCAGAACAAGGTCCATGGAATCCATTAGTTTGCTGAATGTGAAATTGGATGGATGCTGGCGATACTTCTGGTCACTCAGAATCTGACCACCAATTTTTGCAGTCTCAACCCCAAGTGAACCAATAGGGACCCATCCAGTACCTCTGATATAGTTATTCCACTCAGACTTGTAGTTACACTGAAAAGAATGCAAGAGGTCATGAATGAAAGGATTGTACTGTAGCTATCAGTTTAATTAATGAGAGAAGCTGGCAAATGAAATTTTCAAACTTACATCACTAGACTGGAAATTCATAGTACGTGCAAGCTGTAGGTTCATGGCATCAGGCAGGAGAGCGTTAGTGTGCTGGATCTGCCTGTATCCAGCCATGGTCTGAACAGCAGAGGCATGCTTGGCTTGCAACACGCTCAGCATGTCCACTGGGGTGTGGTACTTCAGCTTGGCCTTTTGGTAGTCCTTCTTGTAGTTCTTGTCACTCTGTATCTTGGCCACTTCCATGTAGTGGACCAGCAAAGGATCGTCCTGGAGGCTACGGAAGCCAACATGGTGGCCTCTTGCCTTCTCATAGGCCAATTTGTACTTGTACTGTAACAGATATATAAATACTTAATTATCATGTAGGACAGAAACACCATGACTAGGTCTAGGAATGTATTCCTAACTTACATTACTGGCAATAGTGGTCCCGGATTTGGCAGCCAGAATGGGAATGGCATCTGGTTTGAGGTTGTATCCCTTATTGGCCATTTCCACAACGCCGGCTTTGTAAAGTTTCTGTGCAATAAGAGCAACAACATAAAAATGTGTTTTGTGTACATTATTTTAGTTCCTGGATTGTAACAGGTGTGTCACTATGTAGAAAGCATCTCTAAATATCAAAATTTAAAACTTTAGAATGTAATTGAATGCCTTACATTGCTCATGTTTAGAGCATTAGCCTTGGCCAGTAGAATTTCAGGAGAATCTGGCATGACGTGGATGGTCACTTTATCCTTCTCCCAAGCTGCAGTGTAGGCTTTCTGAATTTAAGAATTTGAGAGCAAACAAATGATCCGTAACACTTTGAATTCTTCCCTGTTCATCGTTTGTCACACGATACATCCAAACATGCTGTACCTTGTTCATGATCTGGTTGTTGGTAGATGCTAGAGCCAAGTCCATGGAGTCCATCAGTTTGCTAAACTTGAAGTTTGATGGATGAGTGCGGTACCTTTTTTCACTCTGAATCTCACCACCAACTCTGGCGGTCTCAACACCCAGTGAGCCAATGGGGACCCATCCGGTACCTCTGACATAATTGTTCCAATCAGATTTGTAATTACACTGAAAAGAAAATGAAACAATAAAATAATAAGATACAGTTCTCAGAATAAGATACAGTTCCCACAAATATACAATTGAAAAACACCACTTAGGTTTTAATGTGGATTTAGTCATTAAACACAAAATTCAGTTTACATACACTGTGTAAAAAGACAAGACCTTTTTTTCTCACTATTTGACATTAAATCAGACTAAACCTTACCCGTTTTAGATCAGTTGGGATTATCAAAAATGATTTGTATTTATTAAGTGCTGAATAAAGGGAGAAAGTTGAAGTTACATCTTTAAACAATTTGGAAAAGCCCAGATGATGATGACATGGCTTTGTAAGCTTCTGATAGGCTAATTGACAACATTTGAGTTAATTATAGCCATACCACCAGATGTATTTTAAGGAACACCTCAAACACACTTGCTTGTGTGGTATCATGGGAAAAAACAACAAAAAAAACCTCAACCAAGATATCAGGAAGAGAACTGTGGAGCTTTACAAGTCTGGTTCACCTTTAAGCACAATTTCCAGGTACCTGGAGCTGCTACATTAATCTTTTTAGAAAATCATATGCAACTATAAACTTCATGGGAATGTCCAGCCATCACACAGTTCAGGGAGGAGACAGGTTCTGTGTCCCAGAGATGCTGACATGCTTTGGCTTGAAATGTACGTATCAACCCCAAAAACAAAAGCTAAACACTTGGTAAGAGAGTCATCATCCTCAGTGAAACGAGTCCTATATCAACACAGGATGAAAGACCACTCACCAGGAAGAACACTTTACACCAAAAGCAACATAAGAAAAAGCCAGATTACAGTTTTCAAATGTACACATGGTACAAAGGTATTCACTTTTGGAGACATGTCCTGTATTTTGATGAATCTCAAATTGAACTGTTTGGCATTATGGCCATCATTATATTTGGAGGAAAAAAAGGGGAAGCTTGCAAGCCAAACAGCACCATTCCCAACTGTGAAGTATCGGGGTGGCAGCATCATTTTGTGGGGGTGTTTTGCTGTTGGTGGGGACTTGTGAACTTTACAAATTAGATGGCATCATGAGAAAGGAACATTATACAGAAATATTGAAGAAACATCTCAAGACATCAGCCAGGAAATTAAAGTTTGGGTGTGAATGGGTCTTCCAAAGGGACTATGAGCCTAAGCATACCATCAAATTAGTTACAAAGCAGCTCAAGGAAAGAAAGTCAAAGTTTTGGAGTTGCCATCACAAAGCCCTGATCCCCAATCTCTAGAAAATCTTTGGGCATAGCTGACAAAGCATGTGTAAGCAAGGCAGCCTACAAACCTGAATCAGTTCTCCCAGTTAGATCTGGAGGAATTGGTCAAAATTCAAGCAATCTACTGTTAGAAGCTTTTGGTGGAAAACCATGAAGTCTAAAGGCAATGCTACCAAATGCTAAAGAAATCTATGTAAACATCTGACTTTGAAGAAAATGATAAAATATTATCTTAAAAATCATCTTTCTTTCTATTTAGGCATTTAGCAAATAGAAACAATTTTGGTAATTCTAACTGACCTAAAACAGAAAAAGTATAGTCTGACTGAATGTCAGACAATGAGGAAAAAAAAGGTAATATCTTTTCATACAGTCTATGTAAATTTCTCATTTAAGCTATAATTGTAACCGCTACTCACATCACTTGACTGTATGTTCATGTTTCGACACAGCTGCAAGTGCATGTTGTCAGGAAGAAGGATGTAGCTGTGGGGAGGCTTCCTGTAACCAGCATATGTCTGAACAGCAGAGGCTTGCTTGGCTTGCACCACACTCAGCATGTCCACTGGGGTGTGATACTTCAGCTTGGCCTTGTGGTAGTCCTTCTTGTAGTTCTTGTCACTCTGCATTTTGGCCACTTCCATGTAGTGGACCAGCAGAGGATCATCCTGGAGGCTACGGAAGCCAACATGGTGGCCTTTTGCCTTCTCATATGCTTTCTTATACTGCACCTAAAAGAATAAGGGAAATCAGATAGTAATGTGTAGGTGGTAATATCAAACTATGTACATGGAATTTACATAGAATTACATTTATGTTAGCTACACACTGATTACATACATTGCTGGCAATATGTCTGCCTTGTTTGGCATGCAGAATAGGAATAGCATCAGGCTTCATGTCATATCCCTTGGCAATATGTTCCAACCACTTGTGCTTGTAGTGAGTCTGTAAATAAAGAAAAAAAAATGTTACCATGATATTTTCTACCAAAAAAAAAAAAAATTCTGAGAAACACTTGGAATTTGTGGCAAGGTGTATTCACTTAACTTGCATATTTGGCTAAACAAAACAAACAAAACATATTCTTTTCTTTAAAAAAAAAAAGAAAAAAAAAAGGCTAAATGCTCTGACCTCGCTAATGGACTGGGCATTGAATTTAGCCTGGAGGAATTCTGGGCTGTCAGCTGGCAGATGATAGGTGTGCATGAATTTCTCACCAGAAGCTTTGTACGCAGTCTGGAGGGACAACAATAGAGAGTTAAAGATAAATTATTTTAGGAGAACTTTTAAGATGGTACATTTTAATATTGTAGCATCTTTTAAAAGCAATAGAATATTTAATATTTCCTTCAGAAACAAGCACAGTCTTACTTGATTTTGCTGCTTTGAGTTGGCCATAGCCAGAACCATGTTCATGGCATCAGTCTTGCTTGTAAACTTAAAAGAACTGGGATGCTGGCGGTAGTTTCTTTCATCTAATGCACTGGAGGCAGCTTTGGCTTTCTCAACATCTATAGAGCCAATAGGGACCCATCCTGTACCTTTGGAGAAGTTGTTGTAATCTGACTTGTAGACATTCTGTAGCCATAGAGAGAGAAAGGAAAAAAATAAAATAAATATTGTGGAAGAAGTACCCAACTGTAACATATAGCTAAATAGTGAAAACATACATCACTCTGTATCGCCATCATGTTGCGGCACAGTTGGAGGTGCATGTTGTCGGGAAGAAGGATGAAGCTGTGAGGAATCTTCCTGTATCCAGCCATAGTCTGAACAGCAGAGGCTTGCTTGGCTTGCAACACACTCAGCATGTCCACTGGGGTGTGATACTTCAGCTTGGCCTTGTGGTAGTCCTTTTTGTAGTTCTTGTCACTCTGCATTTTGGCCACTTCCATGTAGTGGACCAGCAGAGGATCATCCTGGAGGCTACGGAAGCCAACATGGTGGCCTTTTGCCTTCTCAAAAGCCAGCTTATACTTGTACTGTATAAAAACAAATGTGTTATGAGTAACACTGAAGGCTCTAACACTTAAACAGATTTATCTTAACTTACATTACTGGCAATGTCTCTGCAGGACTTTGCAGCAACAACGGGAATGGAATCTTCCTTTACATGATGCCCTTTGAGCAGATCTTGACGATGTGCGTAGGTGTAGTAATTCTAAATGAGAGGAATCAGTTATCACACAAATTAAGCAATGTTTTAAATGCTGTTTAACATATCTACACAGAAAGTTTGCAACTGACCTTGCTGACGTTAACAGCGTTGTATCTGGCTTGCATCAGTTCAGGGGTATCAACTGGGAGATGGTAAGTGTGCATAAACTTCTCTCCACTGGCTTTATACTCTTTCTGTAAAAGAGTGAGGAGATAGATGTATATCAATTAAAAGACTGATAGACTAAAATGAGGAGGTTTAAGAACAAATGAAGAAGTTATTCTCCTGTCCCCTTCTTACCATATTCATGATCTTGGCATTAGTCTTAGCCAGTTCCATGCTCATGGAGTCAGTGAGACTAGTAAATTTGATTGTGGAAGGGTGCTGCCGATACTTTTTCTCATCCATTGCTGCCCCTGCAGCCTTAGCTTTTTCCACATCCAGTGAACCAATGGGAACCCAGCCAGATCCCTTGACTGAGGTCTCATAATCCATTTTATAATTGTTCTGAAAAAGAAGAGACAAAAAAACCCTTAAAATTCAACCAATTATTACTGTTTGGACAAACAATAAAGTTGTTAACCACTTCACGTCCTGTATAATTAGGAACTGACTAGACTTACGTCACTGGCATTGTAGTTCATGGTGCGAGCGAGCGCAAGATTCATACTGTCAGGCAGTAGACAGTAATTATGGTGATGCTGTTTGTAGCCAGCAAATGTCTGCACTTTTGAGGCATGCTTGGCATGAGCCACACTCAGCATGTCCACTGGGCTGTGATACTTCAGCTTGACCTTGTGGTAGTCCTTCTTGTAGTTCTTGTCACTCTGCATTTTGCCCACCTCCATGTAGTGGACCAGCAGGGGATCATCCTGGAGGCTACGGAAGCCAACATGGTGGCCTTTTGCCTTCTCATAGGCCTTTTTGTACTGGACCTAAAACAGTAAAAGCATGTGTGAGATTAGTCAAATTAAAAATTTCTAGAGCTTTAATAACTGTGCAGAGCAGCACATTATATTTGGTTCATGTAAATATCTTTACTTTGTCAGAGGACTTACATCACTGGCAGCATGTCTTGCTGCCTTGGCAGCAATAATAGAGATAGCATCAGGCTTCAAGTCATAACCTTTAGCAATTAGCTCCTGCCAGGCAAGCTTGTAGTAGTTCTGAAGATCACAGTGGAAAAAACAACAACAACAGAACATGAAAATCAGTTTATTACATAAATATACACAATCTATATACATACGACATTTTGCAACTGGTTTGAGTATAGTCGTGCTAACTATGAACACGTATTGGTTCAAAAATGACTTACAAGAGAGTATTTGATTCATACAGTATAATTAAGATTTGTATGCATCACCTTGCTGATATTGTAGGCATTGCATTTGGCCTGCAGAAACTCAGGGACATCTGGAGGGAGAGAGTACTTTTGATGGACCTCCTCAAGACCCCTCTTGTAGTAACGCTAGAAAGAAAAAAAAGGCCTCAGGATAAGACATTCCATGAAAGTAAAAATAAACAAATCCTCTCGTAAGCGAACTCAGAAAAAGTGCACCATGGCTGCAAGTGAGAACAACACTGTACTCACATCACTCCTCTGAAGCTGGTTTACTTTGGCCTGCATCATGATGGGGTGGTCATCAATAGATGTGAAGGGGACTGTGCCTGGGTGCTGTCTGTATTTTTTCTGAAAGAAACAAGAAAATCAGTGAATTCTGTTAAATGTACCACCAGCTGTCAAATACAACCTTTAACGTGAAGGGAACGTGTATAGGAAGACTCAGTTCAGCTGTACACATACCTCACTAAGAATCTCACCAGCCTTTTTAGATTTTTCAACATCCAAAGAGCCAAAGGTGACCCATGGTGTACCCTTAACGGAGTTGTTGTAATCGGACTTGTACTCGTTCTTTGATGAAGAAAAGCAAACACAAAAGACTGTGAATACATAATCAATGTAACAAGAATCAAGTAAAATTATCCTATTAAAAGCAAAAAAGGAGGTTGTAAAGCAATTCTACGTACGTCACTTTGGATGACGTTGGCTTTCTTAGCCAGGTCTAGCAGCACGCTGTCATAAGGAAGGAAGTAGTTGGGGCTGATTTTCCTGTACCCAGCCATAGTGGCAATTGACTGAGATTTCTTGGCCAGCGTGATTGATATCATATCCAGTGGTGTGTGATACTTGGTCTTTATTTTTTCATAGTCCTTCTTATATTCACGCTGTGGAGATATCAGTGAGATATTAGTCAAGCACAATCTCTGTTCACATCTCTATTAGGACTTAAGTAACTGATTTTGGTCTTGTAACTCACATCACTCTGGATTTTGGCCACATTAACGGAGTGTAAGATTTTGGGATCATCATTAATACTGAGGGCTCCGATCATCTGTCCCTTGTTCTTCTCGTACTCTTTTTTATATTTAACCTGCAAATATAAATAAATGTTTGTTAAAAATTAAATATAAAATATAAATGGCTGAATTTACATAAAAAGCAGAGAAGACGGCTTGAATTTCATACTTACATCACTGGCAATGTTTGTGTGAGCACGAGCAGCAAGGATTGGTATGGCATCTCCCTTGACCTCAAACTTCTTTGCTTTAGATTTCTCCCAATCATATTTATAACAATTCTGAAAAGGAAAAAAATGTGCCAATCATGAAACTGAAAAGCTATTCTAAATTGAAACTGGAGGCAGTTAAATATTTGAGATTGGTTGAAATCAGTTACTTACATCGCTTAGGTTAAAAGCGTTAACTTTGGACTGGATGAAGAAGGGATAGTCTGGTGGCAGAGTGTTCTTGAACTTTGTTTCTTCATACTTTGCCTTGTAGTTTAACTGGAAGAAAAATGAAAAATGTTGTTTCTTTTCCTGTCATTGGAGGGCAGTAGCGCATAGGCTGGAGATTGACTGACGCTTTCCTTCCCTCCTCAGCCCCTCTCTGATCATAGGGTCTATTCTGGGCTGAATTGGTTGTTTCTATTTATACTACAGAGAAATGGCTCTCCAGTTCCCATGGAGCCCATGGAAACTCAGCTGAGCTACATGTATGAACAGACACATTTAACTTTGATCTGCATTTCTCAGACAATTTGAAGCCAGCGTTAACAAAAGACTGGAGCTTCCAGTCACCAGACGGTCAAAGCAAAAGTAACTTCATTCTCAACAAGCTTCCAATATTGGAAATTATTATTTCACCAAGTGACAGAGCAGAGTTGTGGGAAAAACTATACTTCTTTAAATTGCAATGCATAATAATGCATACCAAAAGACGTTGTTCCATAAATGATACATACGTCGCTAAGCTGTCTGGCGTTGATCTGGGCTTGAACAAGGACTGGTGAATCCACGACTTGTGTAAATTTCACTGTGTCCGGATGATGCCTGTAAACTTTCTGCAAAGCACAAAATTGAAAAAGCATAAATAAATAAATTGTGTCAAACATTCATGCATTGAAGGAAAGTATTTCATTGGCCGTGATAACTCACATCTTTACACTGCTCAAGCTTTTTCCCAGCTTCATATTCTGGAGTCATTGTTTGGGG
This sequence comes from Arrhamphus sclerolepis, assembly GCA_037176975.1. Classification (NCBI taxonomy): domain Eukaryota; kingdom Metazoa; phylum Chordata; class Actinopteri; order Beloniformes; family Hemiramphidae; genus Arrhamphus; species Arrhamphus sclerolepis. Next base: position 1,583,174 of record JBAMYA010000014.1, read on the forward strand.
GAAAAAGCATCTGGTTTTTATGTCTTCATAATCTGCTTTATATGATTGCTGTGGGGAAGAATACGCAGTTCAAGAGAATTGAGAAGCACGTGACGCATGTCATGTAAAATGGAAATGAAATAAGCAGAAAAATCTGCAACCATTTACCTCACTCTTCATTTCCTCAACTTTCTGGCAGTGAAGCATGTAGAGGTCCTCATAGCTGCCAATGTAGTGGCCCTTCACCTCATTATCATACTTATCCTTGTAATGTGTCTGAAATGTTAAAAAATAATAAATGTATGCACCATAAACAAGAAATGGAATGGTGGTTTGATAAAATATTAATAATGTATTCTTACATCAGTGAACTGTTTAAGTACTGAGTCCATCTGAAACTTCGGCGTGTCACAGTAGTTGATGCTAGAACCCCTGGATTTCTCATAGCTGGATTTATATACTTTCTGCAAACAAGATAACAAAAAATGGTGAGAATTACCATAAAAGAAATTTTAGTCAATAAATCAAAAAAAAGCTATATTGTGGATAATCACTTTGGTATCACTAAAATGATAATCTGCTTCAAGGTACTCCATCTTTGGTAACTTATATTACATAAATCTTTCAAGCCATTGCTTCATCCTTCAGTTTAATATTTATTAATAGAAACTGTATTTAATAGAAACAGAAATGGATACCATTAATGCTGAAGTTAATTTGTTATAGCATCAGTATAAACAGGAAAGCACTTTCTAAGGCTTGTCAAACGCTTACATCACTGAGGATGGTGCCAGCGTATCGGAGCTGTCTCAGGAGTGGATTCTCTGTGGCAGGGAGCGTGTTGTAGTCACACTGCGCTTTATTCTTCTCATAATCCTTCTTGTATTGGACCTGAATACAGAAACAGATCAGTGTGGTTAAAAACAGGTGAATGAAGTTTGTTTTACAAAGTTCATTATGAAGGCACAGTCACCTTTATGAAACAACAAGTGCAAATGTGCAGCTGACTGTGAAGATTAATCAGCTGTTTTTTTGCTGTTGTTGTTTTACTTATTGTTTTTATTACGTAAAGCACTTTGTGTTACTTTTGTATGAAAAGAGCTTCATAAATAAAGTTTGATTGATCGATTGATTGATTAAAGGAGCTGAAAAGCCTCATTGATACTTTACGATGTTAAAACTATGTATAGACTCTATGCGGTGACAGTTATGCAGTGTATGCACAAACATTGAGATTGGACATACAAAAAAATAGCTAGTAGCTTTGTGTATTTGTGCGTTTGTGTGCATACCTCACTGGCAGCAATACGAGCCTTCTTGTTTGTATTGTAAACAGGTGTGTCCGTTTGCATGAAATAAATTTGGTCTTTTGAATCCTCCCAATGCTGAGTGTACTTTCTCTGAAAAAAGAAATACACAACAATTGAAAACATGACGTTGCCAAACAAAGATGATTCTGAAAATCCTGCCCTCGGTAACCAAAAAGCTCTTACATCACTGAGGTTGTCCATTGCCATCCTGCTAGTGGCTACGTCAAAGTAGGGTGTTTCACACCACTGACCCTTCACATTTTTGTTGTAATCTTCTTTATATTTAAGCTGTGGGGAGACAAAACAACACAATGTTAGAAGATTTGTTTTATTTATTCTTTTATTATGGTGAGTGAATAAGTAACAGCATAATAATATCTCTAGATGATTGTCAAAACACATTTGGGACCTGTAGAATTCCTGTAATTTGAACCTATTGTTAGCCTGTTGCTTCCACCTCAGTGTGGCCAGTAATGCCAGCGAGCAGGTGGCCAGTTATTCCTGGAAGTGGTTCAGAGCTGGTGTTTCCAACCCTGAGCTCTGTTTCCATAAATCAGCATTCAAAATACACTTTCTGTGTCACCTGTATGGTGTGACATGCTTGTTAGAATCTGGCTTTATCGTCAGACGCATCAAAACTTGGCATTTAAAGTTGATTCTTTATCATTAAAGTGACTCCTGGTTTGAATATGGAAACTCAAGTCTAATCTAGTTTCCTTCATGGGACAACGTATTTCACTAAGGACATATTATTGCTTGTCCTGTCACAGCCACTGCTCATAGTTATTATGTACTGCTCATAGTATACTGCTTATAGTTCTTATATATGAGTAATTACACCGACAGCGTATAAAAAAAAAAGGCTAAATGCAAAATCAAGAAAATGGTTAAATTCACCAATGCTTCTATCCTGCTTTAGTTTCAGACTGTTGCACTTACATCACTGCGTTGATTGGCCACTCTCTTGGCCAGTTCCACCTCTGGGGGATCAGGTAAGGATGTGTACTTGGCTTTGCGCTCATCATGGCCCTTCTTATATATAATCTGTGGAGGAAAAAAAACATAGAAAAAGTTGGCATGGATTGAATGATCATTCTTTAAAATCTCTCTATACCTGACCCAGTCTGACAAATGAATAATCGCACTGCATATATGGTAAAGGCAAATTGCTACTCACAAACTTTGAGAGGCAGAAAGAAAAATAAATCCTTGTGTGACTTCCTGATGTGGAACAGACTCTAAAAAGTCAAAAGTTGCGATGTGGAATCTTTTGACTTCAATGCCAAACTATAATTTGGAGGGGGTTTCCTTCATGCCGAGTTCTATATAAAAGTTTAATGTAATGTATTTATATAATTATGCATGTGTACTGCAATACAGTATAATTTTCAGAAGTGTTTTATAACGTGAGAATTGCATTCCTGTAAAAATGATTTCCATAGTTGACTTCTGTGACATGTTACAATAAGATAACGAGCTGGAAATGCCTCAGCATAAAACCTGAAAGAAAGAAAGAAAAAAAAAACCTCCCAAAGGTGACAAAATCCTTATGATTAATCGTCTGCCCCATCCAAAAGTCACACACATTCAAAAGATGATACCTGCGACATCACGCCCTGTGTTTTCACTGACTACAAGTAATAAGTGGGTATTTTTGGGAGCTTCAGCTTACATCACTGAGGACCTCCTGAGCCTTGGCCACCCTGCGCAGCTCAGGACTGTCACTGTAAGGGTAGTATAAGGTTTTGTCTTCGTCCCAGGCTTCTGTGTAAAGTTTCTGAAAATCATAAAGCAATGAACAACAGCAGCAACAACAACAATAATAATGCTAATAATAATGATAATACATTGGACCTACTTTGCTGTAATTAGCAGCATTCTTCACAGCCAGAACCAGCTCAGGAGCATCAGGAGGCAACAGGTACCTATCCTTAGTCTCATCCCACTTTTGCCTGTACAGAACCTATAAGGGATTGCATCAATGGCAATCAGTAAGATTTAACCTCCTAAATATCTGTTTGAAATATGTTTATACACTGATATTTACTGCGGCGCTTTACCTTGCTGATCAGGTCTGATACATGCTTGACGTGGGCGATCTCTCTGGCCTCACCATCGTACAAACTAGTTGTCCGAACCTTGTTTCCTTCCATGCGGTATTTAACCTGATGGTAAAACGTGTAATGTAACATTATTTCTGACTACAGTAGGATATATTTGAGTTTGAGAATTTGAGCCTTCTCTTCACATTGTATTTACTCGCAGTGAATTTATTCATTGTCTGCACTGCACATGAACACAGGCATAGCCACACAGAATTCAATTTCCTTAAAGGATTCAAAACATCAGCCTTGAGTTCCTACAATCCTCTGGTTCTCATACTTAAAACTATGTGATGAAACCAACGTCACAGTCTTCAGCTCTACCTCACTCAGCTGCTCCTGGGCCTTCCTGATACGAATCATTTCAGGGGTCTCAGTGCTGATAGCAGGAGGTGTCCCCTTGGACAGGTCGTAAGCCTGGCGGTACTTATTCTGTCAGGGACAACAGTATTCCTTTAGGTTACAAGACAGGAACGGCAACCAAAAATATCAATTTGAATATTTCACAAATAAGTGAGGTAAGCTTGCGTCAGTGTTTTTACATGGCTGAACTGCTCCAGCATCTTCTGGCTGTGAGCCAGGTACGGAGTCATGAACTTGGAAGTATCAACCTTGGCCCTCTTCTTGACTTTCCTGGTGGGCAAGCCAGACTGGAAATGGACAGATCAGATAATTATCCACTGAATATATGAACAATGGACATTACTTACAGAAGGCATAATGATGAAACAACTTTATCAAAACAAACTATACCATCCATGTTGCGAACTGAATAAAGATTTCATCTTCTCAAGGTAAAGCCAGCCTCTTACCAAACACTTCACAGAACATCCACTGTTTGGAGAATCAACAACTCTGACTACTTACCTTCAATAACTTAATCAGTTTAAGTCAAGATTTACTCATCATTAACTTACTCTAAGTGGAAGTGAGTGTCTGAACAATGGAATTATCGTGTGTTAAGATCATGCAAGATGAAGCGTGCATGAAGGAGAGATAAATCCAAAAGCAAGCAAAAGGAACAGTTTAGTACACAGTGAGATGGAATATTCATGAGTCGCTTCTGCTGCATTCAATTCCAAGCTCAGCGACAGATTAAAGGTTACAGTTGAATTGCAGGCAACGCTGTGGATCGCCTGGCGATCTTATTATCTTCCTGCTGAGTTTAACACGATAGCTAATAGCAGCACTAACTTTAAAGAACTGGATATATGACAAACAATTCGCTTTCTGAAGTAAGGCAGCAAATTATCCATTCAAGCATGCAGACAAAGGAGACAAGGACATCCTGCTTCCCTGCTTGAATCGTTGTACCTTGGGAGGAGGTACTTTACCTGAGAGAACTGAGTCTGGTGCTCAGTGACAGTCGTCGTTGTAAACTCCTCAACATACTACAAATACAGGACACACTCTGGATTTTCAAAACTTCAAGTTATGGGAGAAACAGCATGGTATATATATATAAATTTTTTTTTTTTTTAGATTGAGGATGATTTTTCTTCAGCTCTGGTGTCTAGCTGTTTCTACAACTGACCCTTTCTGTGCACAAAGTGGCATAGAACCCTACTTTGCATCACGACAGTCTTTTATAATAAACCAGCTACCTCTTCCATAAAACAGTGTCACTGAAAGAGGGCGAAATCCACAGACATGAATACATTGTGATGTGGCAGTGACAGCAGTCAAATTAAGCCTGTATTATGCCGAGGATAAAGAAGTATTAATATCCTCAGTGCTATGTGAGCCAGACTGCTCAGAATCTTTGATCCTTGAACTAAATTTATAAACACCAGATGACGATAATTCTATTCTTACTTGCCTTTTCATTTGTCCTGTTATCAGGCGCTGCAGTAAGAAAGCTTAATAATCTCCATGTCACTTGCAGCTCTCATGACTTTAAAAGACTTGTTCCACCAACTTAAAAACTATATGATAAAGGAATCTAGGATTGAAATACATACACTAACTGAGTTGGAACACAGAAACGGATTACAGGAATGTAATCCAAATAAAAAATATGTTTTTTTTTGTTATTTGGATGACTCAAACCAATTTTTAGGGACTAATGACATAAAAGGGGGCCAACTGTTATGTAGGTGGTGCTCCTTAGCAGTTCTAACATGAAGCCTGCCTCAAATATTTTCTTCTGGAAGTGAAAACATAAAAGAAAACACAGAATTGCAGCTTAAAACTGAAACAAATATTCAAATATCTTTGAGTAATGCTAACCAGAGCTGAGAGAAAGAACATCTCGATCATTTCGGTCAACAGTTGTAAGAGACTTTATTATTCAAATCTATCAGACAGGAGAGAACCATAGGTGCAGATGAACGCTGAACCGCCATATCTCTACCACCCTACAATAACACGATTTTACAAGCGGCCACTTTACCTAAGCAAATTTTTTATCACGGTGAAATGAACATGCTCACGGGTGCTGGAGTGTGATTTACAGCACAGGGGTTCGTCTCATTTTCACTCCCTCTCTCCCCTTTTACCCTTCCATCCTCTGCATCGCTCCATGTGCTGTAGAAGTCAATTTCTAAATTTGTCTGAATGCCAGACAGAGAACCCTACACTCCACCCCTTAGTGAACCAAGAAGTAACTTTTAATTTAAAGGGAAGTACATACTGAAAATCAGAATAACTCAAGATCACTATCGAATAAAAATTGGAAAAATAACATTGTTAATATAAGCAAAAAACAAATGACATCACTTAGGTGTCACCTGAACAGCACTATGTTTCTCCCCATTCTGTAGAATAAATAAAAAGCCATCTTACTTCCATTTGAAAACAATGCAAAATTTCTCCACAGTACTGATGAAAGTACTAGTGAAATCAGAGTGTATTGATTTGGTATTTGGCCGCCAGTTCCACCTCCCAAAGATTTGCATCTTTTGAGCATAAGATGACAATTCTATAACTGTTGATATGTTATATGGGAGTTAAATGGTAAGAGCAAAGATTTCTTGGTGTAATTAGGTTATACTGGGACAGCCACCAACAGTCATTCAGGCTCCCCTATAAAATATCAACACTAATAATTACAAATACGAGACTAACTTTAATCTCATTTCACCAGGAAATGTAGGATTAAATATTAGCCTTCTGCTTTCACTCTTCCATCGGGCACTGCCATGGAGACCTCAAACAAAACAGTATTTTACACTCAAATAAACGTTAAAAGAAACAGAAAGTATCTTCTCAGGGCCATGAGGTTTAATCGCATGAATTTGAACAATCCGTTTGAAGGGAAATTCAAAATAGCAACTTCCAGAAAATGGCAGAGCCATGTAGTCCAATTTTAGACCATTCTAAACTAGACAGCCAAGGATGCTGTCATGATCTTAATATCAGCTTATAGTTGCAATATGTGTTCATTTATCATTTTAAATGAATTCACATGAGTTGTATGTGGCTGGCAGCTAAAAGATTTGACATGGCAGTTGTGTAATTTTTATATCATTAGATTGCTTTTTCAGATTTTCTGAAACTTCTCTACTGCGAGACTCGATTAAAGATCCACATGTACACAAGCACACCAGTAAAGCACAAGGTGATTTATAGTTGAAGGTTAAGTGCAATACAGGACTTAAAACCCATCACACGATGTCCATTTGAAAAAGGATATACTAGCAGATAGAGGACCAGTTCCTTGAACTGCTGACAGGAAGGGGTATCAACTCTAACTTAACTATTCATAGGGCCTGCCACTGGCCCTGTATACCTGTAGTATAGAACTTCTACCAAATTAAATAATAAAATCAAAATCATAATTGAAAACAACAAAATTTAACTGAATTTTGCGAAAGAAATAATAGAAGTAATTAAAAAAATGCATTCTGGCATAATTAGTTCATGTAAATGAGGGAAAAGGTGTCACTTACCTCCACAATCTCCTCTTCCTCCTCCTCCTCAAATTCTTCATACTCTTCCACAATTTGTGCCATTGTGGGAAAGTTTTAAAAGCTCTACACAAAATAGAGACAACATTTTCAAGTGTTCATAGCTTTAACTAATAACAAGTTCTGTTCATGTCATTCCCTGAAAAGCATATCCAACTGAGAAAAAAAAAAGAAAAGAAACATGGAGACACACTATCAAACAGCATAAACTGGAGCTTCAATGAATGATTAAAGGACAAAGGCAGGGTAGTTATTTTAGGATGCTTCCATTTCCTTATGAACCCAGTTACCATATTTAAAATAAGCAAACAAATGAATCATTTATTGCAAATGCATGCTCGTAAAATGTATAACCAGCATGCTACTTTTTGTTTTTTTCATTTTTGCTTTTAGTCAGTGTTATTGCCATACCAGCAAAAAGTTTCCCGCTGTATTTCCTGACAGTAAGGGAACTTCACTTGCCATCCACTAGCTTCTCAATCTCACTCCAATCTTGCCCCAGTCCTACACAAAATGATAAAAATGTGTGAAATGCTTCACAAAAGTACAAATCAATAGCTACACAATCAGAAAAGCAGGTTTAACAGCTGAGTGTATCATAATGGGCCTCTGGCTTTGAACAAAGGGGGGGGGGGGGGGGGGGGGGGGGGGGGGGGGGGGGGGGGGGGGGGGGGGGGGGGGGGGGGGGGGGGGGGGG
>JBAMYA010000014.1:1591652-1603192 GCA_037176975.1 Arrhamphus sclerolepis
CCTCTGGCTTTGAACACCCCCCCCCCCCCACCCCCCCACCCACCCATCCTCCCCCCACCCTCCCCCCACATACATGCCACAACACAGCGCAGCAAGCTGTGCCTCCTGGCTGACGGTCGGCAACAGCTGTCCCTCAGTGCTTCAGCTATTTGACATGTAAGCTAATGCCATGGCCTGATTGGCTGACTGCGTTTAGCAAATGGAGATGCAATGCCTTCTGAGGCTGCAGGTTAAATATAGGATGACATACTAACTACCTTTTTTAGCCGTAGATTGCCCTCTATTTAAATCAAAATAAAATGTTAAATGTAAAAAAGCAAGAAAACTATGAAACAAACAAACAAACAAAAAAAAAGAAGTTGATGCGAAAGGACAAAACAGGCAAATGTTGAGATTCTGGAAAGAGGTCAAAGTGACAGGACTGCTGCAGAAATGTCAGCTACATCCAAAGCCAGGCCTGGTCTGATATTGCTTGAGTCTTGAATCTCTGGATTGACTTGTTATTCCTTCAATATGCAACAAAGCGTTCACACTCCTTATTCCTCTTTCAGTGCCCCCTGCATCCAGCCAAGGATGGAGACAACGGATGTCCGAGCAGTTGGAAAGCCATGCAGGGTGTAGAAAACAAAGGTATTCGTAGTTTTTAATCCTTTTTCTCTGCTTACCAGTTATGTTTAAGTTTAATGGTCTCCCAAGCCACCAATTTCTCCCCAGCCTCCCTCCAGAGAAGCGCTGGGCGACAGCACTCAGCTGAATTTTCTAGCCAGGTTATCATGTGGCTGACGCAGCCAATCAGAGGCCACTACTCTCAGGTTTCAACATCTAAATATACCTAAGTGATCATTTCAGATAGAAGCACCTGTTGAGGCTAATGCATCAGCGGTAGTTATGAGGAAGACAGCAGAGCAGGGTGGTGAGGTCTTGAGAACACAACAGTACCACCCACTGTGAAATGGCACTGTGGTGATGTTGATTTTGACTTCTGGGGCCTTCTTTTTTTTCCTTTAAGCTCTGGAAACATCTGGTAACAGATAAACATACATGTATGACTGTGAGCAGAAGGTTCTAGCTTCAGGCCGAGCATGACAGTAAGTGTCAGATCTGTAAGGTCGTCTGTCAGCTGACTCCAGAGCTAGCTACATCCTGTCAAGAATAAGGTCAACAAACTAAGGGCCTGAGAACTATGACTATAAACGAGGATAAATATGATCCTAAATAAAGAGGTGTTTTTCAAAGTTACTGTTAGCGGGGGGAAAAGTCTGATAAATAAAAGTACCCATAAATCTGACCCCTCTGTTTGAATGATAAAAACTAGTTTATCTATGAGGAATTGATATGATGTATTTGGATTCAAACTCAAGGGTGAATAATGTTTCTAAATATATATATGTGTGTGTCTGAACAGTTTACAATTGAACCCTATGGAAAAAAGTGTTTTATTTGTTGGATAACAGTAAAGCAGAAAAAGGTCCAGCAGTTACCAAGTTCAGTTCAGGCCTTTCTTTGATTTTTGCCACTGTCATAAATTTGATAGCACTGCATTCTGAGCATGCCGAAGACTGCAAATGGAAAAATGCAGATGCACATTTTCTCTCGAAATGATGCGTCTGTGGTATGTTACATCTCTCCTCCGGGTTTCCCTCTTTGTGCCAGGAGCAGGGTGCAACCTGGGAAACGAGATGGACAGCAGCAGCTGAATGCGTGTCTCTCTCCTTCTTGAAAGTTATAATGACCCTCCATTCTGTCATGTACCAGAAGACTTCTGCTTGGTCACATAAGAGGCATCCCTGCATTTCTGATGCGATCTGCAAAACTACAGAAAATAAATAAACAAAATCCAGTAATTTAAAAGGTGAATGAGTGTTAACTGACTTTTATGATTTCCATGTAATGATACATTTTCCCTCTTACCCAAGTGATATCCACAGTTATGATGTAATTACCAAGATTAATTATCAAGTTTCTTCAGGGTTCTGACATTGAGATTTTCTTTTACATGTTAACCTTTTTAGTTATTCATCTTCTGAGATTTCTGATGTCATCCAAAGGAAGGAAATATTTTGATTAGGGAAAAAAAAAAATAAGCAAAACAGAAGCACGAGTTGACTTTTTTTTCTTTGCAAAGAGAATTTTTCAAGATATGGAAAAATGTCTTAGGGTTCAGATGTTGTGGGGGTATCCTAACCGCTTGATGATTCTATCAGCCACAAGGACACAGAGAGAAGGATTCATGATGCTTAGTCACTGGAAAAAAATAAGAGATGACCACTGTGAGCCTAGAACACAACAGCTGCAGAAGAGGAAAACAACACAGGAACTGCCAGCCGAAGTCCAACATGTGAAAAACTGAATTCCAGTGAGGTAAGAAGCCTAAAATTAAATCTGACAGTCAAAAAGTGAAAAGGCAGAAATGGAATATGTTAACAATACAGCAGTTTTGCTTTGATATTTAAAAAGGGTAAAAGGGAAAAAAAATTACAAAGACAAACTATCAGTCTTTTATCTATAGGAGAAGCAAGACAAAATTGAATTCCTGATTGATGATAAGCTGGACTAACTGATAAATCACAAAAAGACTTTTGTTATTTTAGGATTTTGACAGCTACTCTTTAGCAAACCTTTATTATTCTGAGAACATTCAGTGCCTTTTGGAAGTATTGTAATTATTTTTTTTTTCATTTTGACAGGCTGGAATTAAAATGTAATTTTGTGAGTTTTGATCCCCCCTCCTCCCTCCTACCTGTACGTACCTGTGGTATTGCGCACATTGACAACATGCCTATGGCCTTGAAGTTAGTTCTCATAACAAAACAAATTGTGAAAAAATAAAAAAATAAATGCAGTTTTTGATTTTTTTGAGCACCAGATATCATCTCAACTATGATCAGTTTTCCAGGCACTGCAAATGGAACTGACCTTGAGCCACTGGAGCTGAGTGTGAAAAGCAAAATTCAGTGTAAAACACACAATATTCACCATTATACATCTGCTTCACAACACAGCGAAGGAAAAGGGAGTGTTTTCAGCCAGAAGATTGCTCAGGTTTGCTACAACACAGACCAATAGAGAAGATCTGTCTTTTTTTTTCCCTCTTTTTATACTTTATGTTTTGCAATATTGCACTTGTCCAAACCAAATGTTTCTCAAAGGAGACAAAAATAAAATAGAATGAAGATCATTCCTGCATACAGTTACAACATCCCAAAACTATTATATACAATTACTAACTGACAGACATACTGCAATATGTCATCTCTTAAAGCGTTTAATAAAGTTTTAATGAAGCGAATGCAACACTTGAATGGCACCCAAGTGCCATTTAGTGACTGGGACTAAAACCGTAGTAAGATAATTAGCAAAACCTGGTCCAATTTAAGGATTCATTAGAAAACCAAACAAAAGAACTCAGTTATCCAAAGTGTCCAATACATGAGATAAATTAAAAAGAATACACATCGATACAATATTGTTACATCGTGAAGTGATTACAAATGGGTACAAAAAGCATAGCGTTTCAGTTCAAAAGGTTTATATTCTTCTAGTTAATGTTTTGGAAAGAGAGTGTTGTTTAAACTGACTTATCGATTCCATATAGCTGTTCTAATGCACATGAAACACATCTGAGTAGGAGTTAGAAAAGTGGAAGCACTTAAAGCACAAGGCCCCGACACTTAGAATTTGCTTCTGGTTTAAGACACATGTGGCTGTCTCTCCTTCATCTTGTTAAAATTCTGTTAAATTTTCTAATCTTAATCTCTTACTGTGTGCTTATTACATTTGATCCTGCTCTTCTTTTAGGCTGTGGCTCATCCCTCTCTACATCTGTAGCTGCTCATCATGGAGGGAAAAAAAAAAAAAAAAAAATCAGGGACCATGGGCTCAGGTGAAAGATTCTACTTCCTCAAGGCCTAAAAAGGAATAAATACTGTTACATACCCCAAACTCAATATAGTTCAAAGTTAATGGAGTCACCTGAAAGAAATTATGACACAGTGCAGTTCACCTGAAACCAATAAAAACACTTTATTTCAGTGATTATTCACAGGGACTGAAAGTAAGAGGGTATATTTTGATTTTACCCTCTCGTACTCATGTTTCAGTCAACACCAACCGTCACTGTTTGAACATTCTGCAGCAGGCACCAAGTTACAAGAGAATACTGGGCTGTACACATAAGAGGGAGGCTCAGTGAAAACCACCACAGCCAGTCCGGTAATACTCCAAGGCCACTGTGGGCTAGACCCACGCCGAGCTGAAGAGTAAATCCACGTACAGTTCCAGGCCACTTTGCTGATCTCTGTTTTGCTAAAAGGTAAACCGTGCAGAAAACTTAGTTTAAATAATTTCAGTCTTTTTGTAGTTTGTCCTTGTGAAAAGTTTTCTTTTTTTCCTTTTTTGTTCTGAGTTCAAATGTCCTTTGTAAAATAAATTATTACAGAAGAACATAACATCCTGTCAGCAGTCTGCCCACGTCAACTTCTCAGGAGAGGATGGAGAGGATCCATCAAGTGACATCACTTCCCATATTCATGTTTGGAGGCAGAAGGAAAAAAGAAGAAAAAAAAACAACAAAAAAACAGAAAGGGCACACTCTTGAACAAATCATCAAGGTCATCATCTCACACGCAGCCGTGACATCATCCACTCAAGACCCTGGCACAACCTGTAGGTGAAGAAGAATGCCACAGAGGAATGGGGATGTGGAGAGAGACAGAAGCACAGACAAACAATCAAAAAGATAGAAATCCCCCATGTACACTTAGGTTGAATACAGTTTACTGAATTAAAAATATATATATGTATATGAAGAGTAACTGCAGTTCTTACCCCTCCCCCGTAAGGGCACAACAAGCCTGGATGTGCCACTGGTGGTCTTTGACAGAGGTAAGTTGGAGGCTCTGGGAGATCTCGGTCACAGACATGCAGCCTTTCACATCCTGCTTGTTGGCAAAGATCAACAACCCAGCTTTTCTCAAGTCCTGGAGTGCAGATAACAAAAATAAAAAGAAGACAGGGTAAGGAAACAGTTTTTAATAGTTAGCAAAAGGCATCATGATTACAAAAATGTGCAATACTTAATTCATCTATTGAGTCAAGTGTGAGGCATGCAGGAATAGATACAACAGGTTTCCTCAGTTTAATTTTAATATTGACGACTTAAAAGCTCCCCTGTCTTTCACTGAGTTGAATGTTATATTTCCTTTTTTGTTAAGTGACAGAAAACATTTAACAATATGCTGGAAAATTGTATTTTAAAATTTGCTCAAGAACATAAAATTTGGCAGAGATGAAAATGTGCTAGAGACTGCCAACAATTAATTAACTGAATATCACTAAGGGTCTGAGAATAACAATAATGATAATAATAATCATTATTATTATTATTATTTTTCACTCCACTCATATCAAATAAGACTAACTGAAAACCTACTATATGTTTGGACTGAATATGGCCATTGTTGTTATTAAAAAAAACAAAACAAAACAAAAAAAATGAATAATCGCCTACAAGGAAGACTAGTGTCTATGATGTGAATTGCTGGATATTCAGCCCAACTATAAATGAACCATCTATGTTTAGTCAGCATTTTGGGATTTTGATAATGCCTAGAAAGATGTATTGCTATAAAACACTACAGAGGAACTGTGAGCTTTTGTGAACTAAATGAAAAATTGAACTCAGATCAGATGAAACATAAACCAACACAGAAAATAGAACAGACAACAATATGACCTTTATTTTTCATCTTAATATAATGTGCCACGTCATAATTAAAATATCATTTTTTTTAAATTCTAAATGCACAATATCGTAGTTTTTAATTACGTTTTCAAAGCAGGACTTCATAGCTTTTATCACAAATATTTTAAATTTTTATTTATTTATTATTATTATTTTTTTTTTTTTAATGTTTGCTTATAACTCAAAAATCACTGAATCTTTTTCCTGCTTTTCAAACGAAGCTCTTGCTGTTCCAGATGGAGTTAATGAACGCAACTGTTGGAATAATTGTCATGTAAGACATCAGCAGACTAGTCTTCACACTACAGTGGACAGACTGCAAATAAGACATGAATGCGTGGACGCCTCACTGAGCACTGAATCTCATGTCATCGCTGCCGCCATCTTGGATGTGGCAAAGTGGAGCGACAGAAGATGCCTCATTCATGTCCTGCGTGGAATTGTACCAACCGTCTTCCATCACAAATGAAGTCTACTGGCATACCCTTTCACAGGTAAGAATGGAAATGTATATGTGATTGTATTTGTCCATTACAAAGTCATGTTACGAGCAGAATTTCCTGATTTTGCGGCCAATACTGTTAATTCCTGGGCATAGGAGTGTGAATTCCCGCGGTGAAACCAGTCCCTAAAATAACCAAGAAATCTTTCATATTTTACTAAATTGGACCAAAGTAAATCTGATTGTAGTAATTTGCTTAGCAAACGTTTGTTATAATGTGTAGGTTTCCAAAAAATATGCATTTCAGACCAGAAGATTTGACAGGACAGGTCAGACAGTCAGGATCACAAGTGGAACTTCAGTTTCCCATTTATTATTACAATACATTAAAAAGTTAGAAATGTTGTCTGGTCCTTGTTTGATTCCAGAATGCGTCAATGATGGACATTAGCTTAAAACACTTTGAAGAATGATGCTTTATGAAGTTCGGTCCATTTCATTGTATTAGTTTACTGGTAAATTTGCCACATCCAATATGGCGGATGCTGTGTCGTATCCCAGCAACGGGCTAATGAGGCGTCTACGAATTCATGTCTATGGTTACGCAGAACAGTTTGAAGTACCAAGGTCAGTAGGAAAACTATGATGCTTGGCTGGCTAACATTCACACGCAGATGGCTGATTCTTGTATACAACAGGTGATCGTGAACCAATCATACTTTTTCTTTTTTATACTCACTTCATGTGCTAGCATTCTGTACAGCTCTTCTTTGGTCACAGAGATTCTTTCTCTGTCTGTGCTGTCTACCACCACAATCACAAACTAGTCAGACAAGGAAAAAAAAAAAATGACATTAATGCAATTAATGAAAGGATACTGCATTTCAGCTTTGCCAGACCGAGGGCATTGGACCATGCAATCAGGCCTGGTCACACTCAACTGCATTATAATGTGAAGGTGTAATTAACAAACACAATCTGTTTAAAACAATAACACAAACATAATTTTTTGGTTGTTTACTGTATTTTATTTTTACGTGATTGGGAAAAGTAGAGACTGGGAAAACAAAAAAATTTATTGTTAAGAATAATTCGGTATATATATGGTTTCCAAAAGCAAAGCGTCAAGATTAAGAATTCAGCATCGTGAATTGTGGTGAAGGGGGCATCACGATTTTGGTATTTGCTTCCTCAGGGCACGGACAACTAGTCATCATCAGGGGTAAATGAACTACCAAATAGAAGACTGGATCACACAGTGGGAGAAGAAAATCTGACATAATAGAAGTACAGTTCAAGCACTACACTAAATGTAGAGAAGAATCTTAAAAATTTCACAGTTATTATGATCCAGGTACTTTAAGTGGGGTAAATCCAACTTCTCAGTTTTGCCACCTCACCTCAGTGCCATGCCAATGCTGTAAGTTTAAACTATTGACTGGCCAACAGCTGCACCAATATTGTAAATCCATAAAAAGTAAATTATGTTTTTCAAAAGGTTCCATCTACTTAGTTCAGAAACGTATGTACTCATTTCCATCCTGTCTGCAGGACATTATTTAGCTGAATCCATAATAATAATTACCTCTGTGTTTGTGTAGTAAGTATTCCACGATGACCTAAGAGACTCCTGACCTCCTATGTCCCACATCAGAAAATGGGTGTTGTTAACAATGATCTCTTCCACGTTACTCCCAATTGTAGGAGAGGTGTGAACCACCTCATTCATTGAGCTGTAACAAGGGGAAAAAAAATCCTGCATGACATGCACTAATGACAAATATGCCGTATCCATCTCTTAAGTTCAATGTGAGCGCAGGTAAACATGCTAAGCGAAAGTGCCACATATAGTTACTTACAACTGGTAAAGAATTGTAGTCTTTCCTGCATTGTCCAGGCCCACAATAATTACTTTGTGCTCTGAAAAGAAAAGAATAGACAAAGAACAAATCAGCAGGGCCATCAATATGTGGGAAAGGTGATGGGGACTGACTTTTATGTAAACTCAACCAAATAGTTAAAAAACAAAAACAAAAAGTCAACAACAACAAAACACAAAATCTATTTTATATGGAAATGCACCATGAAATTCCAAAGGGTTTTACTGTGTTCAGCAAAACTGTTAAAAAACAATGTAGATTCACACTATGACTGGTTCACTGTGGGAGCAGAGATAGATACATCATGTGTCTGGGAAAAAATGGCAGAGAATGAATTACCAAAGGGTTGGTTGTGCTTTCATTTTTCAACATAATACTCAGCTTCAGGCATCAACAGAATTAAAGACTCTTTTTTAATTCCAAATCTTGAGCTTAATTATGTTGCCACATTAAAGATCTGTGACAAGATGAAAAAGAAAAGAGGAACAATGACTGTGTAGTGTTACTATTTATGGCTAAATACAAATCAAAGTAAAGAGGAAACGATAAATTCGACCTATACTGTTCAATGTACATTCCACATATTTTTAATGCTCAGTTGATGTTACTTATATTTGTTAATTCAAGTCTAATATGGGACAATCAACACTAATATACGTACTGTAGGGATCTATTCAGACTTCTCCTAATTCCTGTTTTTTTTAAGGATATTATCTGTCAAAATAAAAATGTTCAGTTACTGCTTTTGACTCTTATGCCACTAAAAAACCCCAGCCAGATAAAACACTTCACTTCCAAACCATGATGTTATCTGTACATCACACAAGTTTGATGGAATTTTAAATGCAAGACTCCACACTTAATATTGCAACAAATGAAACACTGTTTTTTGTTGAAATGGTTGTACTTGTTTACTGAAGGAAAAGTCTAAGAAATCAAAGAGCAAGTTATCTGGTTCTCCTTCACGTAAAAGGGCACATTCACTCACTCCTCAACTGACTTTACAAACCTCATTACCAAGCCTAAAAAAAGTGTTGTCAAATGCTGTTAAAAGAAACTAAATGAAAGGTTTCTCTCATGTCTTCATAATTCTAGAGCTGACTGAAACATCACTGAAGAACAGAACAAATGGTCCGACAGAGGCTGGCTTCATGAAGGGAAAAATAGTGAGGCAAATTTGTATCAATAATTAAAGAACGCTGGGTTAGCCTGCTATTGGTTGTTATGGACTGATATTGAGCACGTCAACCACAAGTGACTCCTGCTTGTCAGGAAGCTTTTGACCTGTAAAATAGAAAACAACATCACAAACTGCAGCCGCTGTCATAATGAAAGTACAAGTAACCAGTAACTGTTTCATAATGACTGTGCAGTTTTAAAGTAAAATATTACTGTATTTTCTTTAGAAGTTGATGTACATAAATAATAGAGATCATAGTCCCATCATAGACAGTACGTTGTTAACTACAACAAAATAATCTGATCATATTATGACAGAAATCTAAGGGTGGAATGCCCTTCTCCTGGTTTGGGTGCTACCTGAAGTGGGGTCTTGTTCACAAGAGGGCAGTGAATAGAGTGGGAGATAAACAGGCAGCATCTGCAGTGATGCAGACTGTACAGTAGTCTGGGTCAGAGGCAAGTCCCTCTCTCTTTACCAGTCGATCTAGGCTCCTGCCCAGACCTAAGGCCCAGAAGTGGGGAGTAACCGAAAGAAAAAGAAGGACAATACGAGGGAGCAGAATGGGTCTCCCCCACAGAGTGGTTGATTCATTGTTTTATGAGGGATTTAGGGTAGTCAGGGCTCCTCTATATTGAGAAGAGCCAACTCAGGTGGTCCACGTATCTGATTAGGCCATCTCCTGGGCCCCTCCCTGGGAAGGTGTTTGGGTAATGTCCGACCTGGAGGCAGCCCCAACGCAGAAAAAGGACATACGAAAAAAGATGCTCAGCTGGCCTGGGAATGTCTCCACATCTGATCAGAAGAGCTAGAATTTGGGGGCCAGGGAGTGAGAATCTGAGCCTCTATGCTGTGGCTGCCTTCCCCATGATGGATGGATGCCATTGGACAACTTTTTTCTCTGTGCAGTAAAACAGAAAAGTGGAACAGTTCTCATCCTCCACCCCGTAATCAGCTTTAAAGGTTCATGGATACAGTTTCTCTCTCTTTTTTGCCCCTCAACTTCACATTTTGTTTCATAAAGAAAAACATTGGGCTTTAATTGGATAAGAGGCTATCTGAATACAGTGAAACATGACAAGGGGGCAGTCATACTCATCCAGGGCTTTGTAGATCTGTGCCTTTCTGGTTTTCCCCAGTGGCTTCCTCCAGTTATTCCAGGCAAAGTAGACAGGATCATCACTCATATAGCTATCAGTTCTGATCTTTTCCTTGTCGAAATGATGGGAACATAGCCCTGAATTTCTTGTGAAGTTTAGCAAGTCAACATTTTTTCCTGTTTTCTCCTTCCCCTGGTGGTCTCTTTACAAAACTCCCATCAACCATGGAGGGATAGATGTGCAGCATCTTTGCTTCCGAGCAACATACACTCCACAGCCTTGCAGTAGTACGCCATGGTTGTTTGAAGGTAGATAATTACATTTACCGGAAGTGGTCGTGTCTGCATAAAGCCCCAAATGCAACGCATTACTGCCACCTGCTGGATTTAAAAAAAATACCATTTTGAGGTAATCTGGTAGCCTCTCGAGTCAGGATTTTGCATCTGGAACATCCTGCTGGATCATTTCACCTGATTACTAACAGATGAATCCCACTTATGTTTTTGCCTCCCTTGTGCCCTCTTGACTCAGAGGATTTGGGTGGTTGGAACCATCCTCTTTTCATGCGTCAGTCTTCCCACTATTCTCAGAAAAGTCAATACATAATGTGGCAGAGTCTCAACAGCATTCTCCCTCCTTGGTTAAACAGAACACAGAAAGGATTAGAGTTATGATATGAACCTATTTTTTAATGGTGTTTTACGCATTGCTCTTCCTAATGCTTCCGACAAAGCAGCACTAAGAGAAGAAAAGGCCTGAACTTTGATTAAGAGGAAATTTGGACAGCTCCCTCAGTCAGAACCACAATCAGAAATTACATTATTATAGAATTTTACAATACCATGCATATGTCGTATAATTACACGTTTTATATATTGGATATGAGTATAACTGGCTAAAGAAAATCTAAATATATTAAAACTGTCAGCACTCAAACAAAGTTGTTGTGATGATCAGAACTGCTGTAAACCTTACTGAGTGCTAACGGTTTTAGTTAATAAAATAATTCCTTGATTTGGCACCTGTTTATTTGGCAGGTTTTTTTTTTATAATCAGGCAACCTTATTCTCTGATTGTAGTTCAAAGAAAAAAGTAAAACCTTACTGAAGAAAGGAAGTGAAAGTGAATTCAAGCAGTTTCTGAATTAAGCAGACTGTAGCAGGATTATTTTAACATGTTGAACTTAAAAAAGAAC
>JBAMYA010000014.1:1620297-1649341 GCA_037176975.1 Arrhamphus sclerolepis
ACACACACACACACACACACACACACACACACACACACATATATATATATATATATATATATATATATATATATATACATATACATATATATGATACGTGAATGTGCAAGTACCAGGACTATTTAAACCTGGCTTGACACACAACCATCCTGGCTTTGCGTCCCTATGTCAGTCTGGACTCTGCAGGACTTAGGAGGACCAGCTTTCCCAGACATCCAAATCTTCTTTCTTTTCTTTTTAAATTCTAATTTTGTGCAATAGGTCTCTAATGCACATTTCGTCAGGGACTGTGAGTTGTTTTTGTTTCCTTGTTTGTTTTTCAATAGGAGCGTTCTCAGACAAAATATTGGTATATATTCGGCAGCTACGTCACATTCAGAACACAAAAAGAAACGCTGTCGTTTTCGAGAGAGAGAGAAAAAAAAACACACTAAGCACTATTCATAAGGCTCGAAGTCAAGTTATGCAATGTATTCAGTTTATGACTAAAACTTGGAAGTTGTTATGGAAGGATTCACGTATATACCAGAAGCCGAAAACGTGGATACATTTTATGGGAATTGCTGCATTGACAAAGTGGTCCAGACCTATATATAACATATGAACAAAAACTATTAATAACGTAAACTTACTACGAACTGTAGAAGCTAAGCTAGCGTTAGTTGGCCTCTCGTCGGCTGCTCTGAAAAGTTAAAACAAAACAAACACCAGTTTACTTACCAACATCTTGGTCAAAGGGATTTGGGGCAAACAAAGGCATTCTAGCGACTAAAAGAAAAAAACAGACAGAACGAGACTTGTTGACAAATGAGAAGTATGTAGGTTGTTGAGTCAGAGCAGAATAAACCTAAACAAATATCTCTTCCTTGTCCATTAACCAATTGCTCTTCCGGAAACTTGGCTGTCTCTCGTGATGCCTGAGCAGTATTGTCTCAGTCTGCGGTGGTTGGACGCTGAACGTGGCAGATATATATAACTTTTTAAATAATATGTATGTGTTTTTTTTAATATTTATATATATATATATATATATATATATACCATGCAGTAAACTCATTAAAAAAGAAAAGAATTTACAATATTCACATATTGGGCGTAATAGCTGTTGTTCACTTCGTAAGCGAAACACTGACATCTAGTGGAACTAAAGAGACACCAGTTCACTCAATAAAATTTTTTTTTTTTGTTATACAATTTGTTTAAGACAGTTGTTTAAATATACGTAATGTATGTGTTAACGGTTATATTATGTTATATAATGTATAGTATTTTTGAGAATTTATGAATAATGCTGTTTATTATTTGCTATTTCATAAAACAGTCAAATCACAGTTTTGTTTTGTTTGTTTTTGAGAGAAAATTGAGTGTTGCTTTAAAAAAAAACACACACACACACAAACACACATTGTCACCAATGCATTTTCTTTTATTTCCTTTGTTTTCTGTCCTACTTTTGAAATAATCAACAAACTTGAAACGGTAACTTTGGGTTTTAGGATTCCTGAGTGTATGCAGCAGAAACGGTAGGGGGCGCAACTCTCAAAGAGAGGCTCTTTGGCAATATTTAAAGATAAAACAAAGATTACGTCAAGAAATATACCACAGCTGGTATTTCACAAATAATGGACCTCATTGGCGAAAGGCTCTGGTGAAAAAAAAGATAAATTAATGCAACCTGACCAAGTTCACAGAAAATATGTAGCGTGTTTTTTTAAAAAAAAAATCCCCTAAAGTGAAGACGGAAGTTGGGAGTAGTGAATCCTCTTGTCCTCAGACGACACTTCCTTGTGCAGCACCTTCTCGGTTCCTGACTCAGTGAACCTAACAGACCCCGCGTTCAGGACCAAAGAAAAAAAAAAGAGAAAAGAAAAAAAAAAACTGCCAACGGTTCGAGTTATGTCGGCAGCTGCTTCGGGGACCAGTAAGGCGGCCCACAGCGACGTGGCCCCGAAAAAGAGGAAGGGACCCGGTGCGCTGGCCACGGCCTACTTGGTCATTTACAATGTTGTTATGACAGCTGGGTATGTAGCGTGTTTCCTAGTGCTAGCGCTGTGAGCGTGCCGCGCGTGTTGCCTCAGGACTGGATTGTGGAAACAATATTGCATTAAATATTAATTTTTTTTATGCTGCATGGTTGTTCTTTACAAAGCGCTATGCGTATACACTTATAATTTTTAAACAGTTCCAGTCCAGCGTATTTTAAAATAACTTTAACACGTTCTACAGCCATTCTTACTACTTACACAGATTAACAATAGACGAGCAACAGACAACCATCTGGCATAGACACTATTGTGGCTAACGGCTCTCTACAGTGTGTGTTACTTATAATATTAAGACTTATGAGTCAGTGTCTGTAGTTTTCTGCCAGAATCACTGATTCTGAATCATTTACGTGACCACTGATTGCTTATATGTTTACATAAGACAAAGTAACAAACAATAATATGTAGAATGTTCATAAGAACATTTATATTTAACTAAAATGTCAGTTTTGGGACTTATAAACATGTTATCAGAGCATATGGGCAAAAAAGTTAAAATGAAATCGACCAAATTTTAAGACTATTGAAATTCAAACCGATTTGCTAGATTGTTGTTGAACCAACTTGTTACAGTTTAAACGTCTGTGTAGAATCTGTCTAGACCTCTTTGCCACTAGTTTCACAACTATGCAGTCCATTTTTTAATGTTATTTTTCATTCAGATTTCAGTACAGCTGGTGGTGGGTGGTGCCTGATCAGGCCACTGAAGTTGACCGATCAGAGCAGACTTGGTGGGAAGTGCAGCCTACCTAATTTGAACTTTAATAGGAAAAGATTTGAATATGAATGATAGAAATCCTTATAGTCCTCACAGTTGACGGTTGTTTTGCATACAAAATACTGTCTTTTTATTGATTCTGCATGTTAATAATTTTAGATAAACTGATTTAACAGCCAGAGTACTGTGAAAAGGCAGTTTTGATTATTGGTTTCAAGACATTTTTTCTCCCTGTCTGAAAACAAATATGTAATAGCTTGTTCATGTTGTATTGTATTGTCATAAATTAGAGTCAGATATCAATCACTCCAAACATCAGCAGGAACCTTGAACCATGGACTCCAAATTTCTATGTGTATCTTTTATTGCTCTGATTTCTATACTATTGCACAATTGAAGGGTAGGCGTTGTTTTCTCACTGTTCCAACCAGTTAGGTCACATTTACCCACTCAGTACTATACAGTGATTTCTTTGTATTGAACACATGTTGAGCGTACTCGCACATTCTTGCAGTTGCTAGCATAGCTGCTACGAAGACTGCCTCATTTTCTGCCTCACTGACCCTCATTTTGAACATTATTCCAGACTGAGAATATGACCCAGGAGATACAAACTTAAGTGACTGAAACCTGAGTGACAATAGAAACATGCACACTGGTCAAGTCTCTTCTGTAAAAAAAACAAATAAATGTATTTATTTATTTTCTTGTGTTTTTCTGGGGTCTTATTTAATGTTCAGTCTGCACCAGGATGACCTGACCTGCTCTGAATCTTAATATTCTGTATTAGGACCAGGGAGAATGGCCTTCAGTTCCCGTCTTATCTACTTTCTTGCTTAACAGCCTTGTTTGTCCCCTTCTCTGGGTCACATTTCAACAGTCCGTAAGGCTGCTTCATTGTGTCAAATTCTGTCCTTTCTATGCAAAGAATAAACATGAAAAGGTAGTTTGTTACCTCACTATATCATTGTTATTCATTTTATGTATTTTTCTATAACACTCTAAATTGGCAAATATTAAGCTATTTTACTGTAGGCCAGATATGTCCTGTGATATAAAATGGTTTTCTATTTTAAATTAGTCTGATCTTTTTTTCTCACATCTGTAGTTTATCATTGAGTTTAATATCAACCTGGACAGTCTTTTTTTTTTTCTTTTTAAATCCCAGCTATAAAATGGCACCAGATGTGTCATTTAAAAATGTGAAAGTCAAGGCATATATTACATAAATCGCTTATATTTGTTTATTTTTTCGTTTATGGGTATTGACCTTTGAATCACTCAGTATTAGATATCCAAATTATTTATTTATGTTTTATTTTTGTTATGGGAGAGATCAGTTTTTTTGTGCATGACAGTTCTTAAGCTCAGTAGTGGAAATGTTTGCAGAAAGAATGAAGTTTACACCACAGCACTGTAAAATTAAATCACCCCTGTTACACCTGAACTTCCCACCATTCTCATCACATACAAATCAGTTGGTTTATTTTTTGTTTATGTGACAAGATAATCTACTAAAACCTTGGGAGTTATTGACTTGTGATGTATTTCTCTCTGCTCTCCAGGTGGCTAGTAATAGCTGTGGGTCTGGTTCGAGCTTACCTGGCCAGAGGGAGCTACCATGGGCTGTATTACTCCATAGAGAAGCCTCTGAAATTCTTTCAGACTGGAGCTGTTCTGGAGGTGCGTTATGTGCTAGCAGCAGGGGAGAACTGACAAAACTAAATTTATAATGTAATGTATCAATACTTTGAAGACGATGTTTATAAATAGCATGAAGCCACAGTATACATATTACATGTGTCGATATTGGGGATGCAACTATTGTTTAATGCTGGTTTCAACCCCCATCTAACAGACAAACGTATGCCCAGTTTTGACATCCGTTATCTGAAAATTGTTTGGCATGTCCTCTTTAAAATATCAGCCTGATAACCTAGCAAGCCTGACAGCACTGTGTTAAAGGCACAGAGCCAAAAAACATTTCAGCATTTTAAAAGTAAGTCAGTGTATTCTGGTGGAAATGTTTCCTTTTTCTTTAAGAGGGATTCTACAAACTATGCGAAGGAGAAGCATCTTGTCCCTCACGTTTGGAGTTCTAATATTCAAATATGGACTGTCACACATGTTGTGTAGCAGTGAGAGGCGTTACAGTGATCTAGTCCAGAGACGCTAGAGGTTTTGTTTTAGAACCCACATTTGTCATTATCAAATAATGGGCTGAATTCAGCAGTTGCAGACTGACTTGTTTTGTTGATCAATCAGTTAAATCAAAAGAGTTGATCAAGGATCTGCTCTGCATGATTTTCAAAACAAAGACAACTAATTAAACCAAAAAAATAAAATAAAACTTGTTTAAGCATATTGAATAAGAAACATACTGAGGAATGTCTTGTAATTTTTTTTTTGTCCATTTGACAGATCCTGCACTGTGCTGTAGGTGAGTTTCTTTACTGCCCCAACACACACACACACACACACACACACACACACACAGCTACGGGGTCTCTTATCATGGTTTAAATTCTCATCATGCACAAATGGACAGAGAAGGGTGATCGTTTAAAGGAAAACCCTGTATCTGATGCTTCTGTCCTCTTAAGAAGAGTCACCAAATGATGAATTACATCTACTACAGCTATATCCTCAGAGTCGGCATTATGTAAATTTGCAGAGGACATGCATTTGAGGGTCTCAGGTGTATCAGCGTGATCTCATCATACTGCCAAAGAGGGAACGTCTTACAAGAGAAGGCTGTTCATTCCTCTAGTACAGTTCCAGATAATTGAGAATGTATGACAAGGTACGTTTATATTTTACTGGGGGCTTACGTTTTCTAATTTTAGAGACACTCGCTTTAAGTTATCATCATTTCAGGCCCATTACAGCAACAATCATAGCTGAAGTCATTAGCATAGAAAATAGTTCTGGAAAGGAAAAAAAAAACATTTGCACATGTAACTCAGATGTTTACAAACCAATAAAGTCTGATCATATTTAAAGTATTAAACAGGTGAAGAAGGGTTTTGGAGCAACTGGCTATTGTGGCGTTAATGTGTTGAAGAGAAACCCGTCTTTTGCCTGTCTGCTTCGCTTCAGTCCGTTCTCTATATTTGGGAGTTTAAGATAAAGCAAACTGACCTTTCCCCGCTGACATCACCTGCTTATGCTGTCCACTCAGCAGACACTTGCACAGAGCTCTAGATTCCTCTGCTGGCCAAAAGAAGATACTGCATTACTATTTGACCTTTTTATTTATATTTCTCTGTCTGAATAATTGCAGTACGAGGAGGGTATTAATCAAGAACTGGAGTCACTAAACATAGAAAAATACTTGCACCACGTCATCACTTACTGATCACAAGCTAAGCCAAAATGCAGGAGCAGTGGGGCAAAACTAAAAGGGTCAGTAGTTGGAAGGTGCTACAGGTGCTACACATGTCTGAGGCTGTATTTACCTAGTTTTAAAACCCATGAAGGACCTGATAATGTTTTTAATTACGTCCTGATACATACAAGCTAAGGGTGTGTACTTTCTGCTTCATGTGTCTGTATAAGAAAAAATAAACAAAACAACACTCCACTGGCTTCCCCAAGTGGACGGTTTCTTTCTGTTTTCACCTCAGGCCTTGGAGGAGGCCTAGAGGACTATTAGTTTTTGATTTATGATGACGTTCTGAGAATCTGCCGCTCTCCCAGTTTGGCAGTCACAACCCGGAGCTTTCCAGTTACCACTGGCACCACTTTTGCCTTCACTTTCTAAACCTGTTTCACTCGCTCGTTGTATTTTTCCACTTTCTCATCTTCACTCTTCTCAGTGTTGTTGTCCTGCGTGATAACCATATTGGTGTTTGTATCTTTTGTTGTGTTATCCAGGAATTGTCCCATCGTCTGTGGTCCTGACCGGGTTCCAGGTCATGTCCCGGGTTTTCCTCACCTGGGCTGTCACTCACAGTGTCAGAGAGGTATCGTAAGTTTTTTTTTTTTTTTTTTTGGCGTTCATGTTGTACTATTTGAATTCTACAGCCTTTAATGGACCCACATGCCATTGCAATTAGTTCACTGATGTCCAGAAGTGACCAGTTGATGTACTGTTTGCCCTGTTCATAGATTGAAGAGGAGTAAGCGTGTAAGTAAAACTGGATGGTGGCATTAAAAAGTTATAGGAATGAATTTGCTATATTTCAAAAATAATGGGCCTCATTCATGAATTGTCATAAATGTGTCAATAGATTTGCACATCCAACTACCGGTAGGCTAAGGTTAGAATATTATTTTATTATGTTACTGTATGTCGCTGCATTGGATGTACGGCTTTTATATGCTTCCTTGCTGTGTGGCAAAGAAACATAATTTTCGTTTAATACGTATGACTTTAAATATTTAAGTAGTCTACCAGCGCTGGGCAATTGAAACCAGTTCTTTCTAATACTTCAATAAGTTGTTTGCAAGTAGCTTCAGGTGCAGTGGGAACCTCTGGCACTGGACGTCCTCGCTTCATGTCTGTGTTGTGCAGAACACAGCGAGCTAATGTTATTTTTCGCTCACCTTCTTGGGTTTAAAGAGGAGGGTCCTGCCACTTGCCGCCACCCACAACCACCGCACCTTCATGACGTTGTTGCTGTGCCCTATAATGACCCAAGTTGCTGCGTGGGTGTCTGTCAGCCTGTAAAGTTTATTTAAGCAGCCCTGTGACACTTTTAAGAAATACAATCTGAACCTTAAATATGATAAAGATAAATGCATTATTTTTCCAATTTATTCTGTTGTTAAAGAACACGTGTTTTTAAAGGTTTCCGCATAGTGTGAAAATAACAATCGTAAATGCGTTAACGTGATGACGGCAGCATTTATGTGCACTGCTCATTTACACACAGTCTGTTCACACTTTGTTTGTACCTACAGAAGGTTTTTTTCATAAATTTCAATCTGCTCAAGAGTTTAAGCACAAATCCGTTCTGCTCTTGTTTCATGCATCAGGCCCAATATGTCATTAATTTCTAGTGTTTTGCCTCGTTTGTGTGTATGTTGTTTGATGAGATACTTACATCTTTCCTCAAGCTGTATTTTGTCAACTCTCTTTTATGAATGTGTGTTTGAAGAAAAACAGCATATGAATTGTGAGTTAATAAAGTCAAGTGTGCTTTACTCTTTAACTTCTTTTTTTGTTTGTTTTTCCTTGGCTTTAACCTAATATCTGAGGTCAGTGGCCATGTGTCTGTAGTGTTATCTGATCCCTGAAGCATCTGATGCAAACAGCATGGTTCTGTGATGAAAACTCGATTAGCCTACAACAGGCTGAAGCATGATGCAGCCCTGACTGCTCCCCTGTTCTCCTTCCTTCATCCTTTCTGTGTTTTTGTTTTTGTTTTGTTTTTTTACAGGTACAGAGTGAGGACAGTGTGCTGCTGTTTGTCACAGCCTGGACTGTCACAGAGATCATCCGCTACTCTTTCTACACCTTCAGCCTACTCAATCACCTGCCATACCTCATCAAATGGGCAAGGTAGGGAAATCAGCCCAAGAGTTATCAAAATAGGATGAAGACATTCATACCCAAGTATGTCTTTGGATTAGCCATCCGTTCAATCTCTAACTTGCCCTCTGTGTAATATTTGCTGGACAGAGAAGGCGTCTTTGGGATAGGGAGAGGCTTGTTTAGTACACTACTTGCAACTGTGCTTCATAATTTTGAGGCGTAACTTTGACAGTTTTACAATAGTTGGCTCTATTGAGTTTCACTAGTGTTGTGCAAGTCTTCTTCATTAATAACATCGGCTTTTGAATTATTTTATTTATTATTCTGGTTTGGATGCTGTGCTGCTGGAAGGGTTTCTTTTGTTACTTTTTTATTTTATTTTATTTATTTATACCACCTTTAAAGATAAGTAACCACAGGGACAACAGAGTTGTTTACAAACTGGAGCAGTTGATTGACGTTTCAAGAAGCCAAATTATACACAAGCTGAGACAAATTATACCCAGACAAATCCCAGATGAGTTGAAGAAGAGACATCGTGGATGTATGGCGGGAGCAAAGTGGAGAGAGAGAGAGAGAGAAGGGAAGTTTAAATCAGCTCTTTCCTCCATCATAATGGGGAACGTGAGATCTTTTGCAAATGAGATGGATGCACTTGAAGCGCTGATGAGGACAAATCTGGAGTTCCTGCAGTGCAGTATAACGTGTTTAATCGAGACATGGCTGCAGGAGCATATCCCCAACTTCAGCGTCTCTCTCTGCCCGGTTTTCTGACGATGCAGACAGAGAGAGATTTGAAGAGGAGCGGAAAAAGCAAAGGCGGTGGAATAGCAATGTTTGTTAACAACAGATGGTGTAATTCAGGACAAGCAGCTGTGAAACATCATTTCTGCAGCCTGGATATTGAACTTAGCTGTGTGTTGCCGCCATTATTATGTACTGAGAGTCCAGCAGTGTTATTATGGTCTCGGTTTACATCCCGTCATCAGCTGGAGCTGACACTGCATGTGACGTCATCAACTCTGCCGCTGCTATGCTATAAACACAACAAGTCAGTACGTTTCTAGCCGTCACCCGTGATTTCAACCATGCCTCTCTATCTGCCACAATTCCAACATTTCAACTGTTTGTCAACTGCTCTACCAGAGGAAATAAAACACTTTATTTCTTTTGCCAGTGTCAGATGCATACAGCTGCTCTGCACAGCCTGCTCTTGGCAAGGCGGATCATAATCTGGTCTTTCACTCCTCAACCGATAAGCCCATTGTCCAGAGGCAACCTGTGACTTAAAGGAATAAGAGGAGGTGGTCACAGGAAGCTGAAGAAACTCTGCAAGGATGTTTTGAGGCTACAGACTGGGATGCACTCTGTGAGCCACATGAAGATGAGTGTGTAACTGACTATATTAAATTCTATGTGCACAACACCTTCCCCACCAGAAAAATGAGGGGATTCCCCTAATAACAAACCCTGGATCATCAGTGACCTGATGGAGATTCTCAAAAAGAGAAAAAGAGCCTTCAGGGAGGAAGACAGGGAATTATCTCCAGAAGGCACACATGGATGCCTTCACAGTCGTCTGATTTCTGACCACCTGACAAACAGACCAGAGTTAGTGAGACTGCGTGGTTGTGTGTCTGACCGGGTGGTCGTCAGCACAGAAGCACCACAGGGGACTGAACTCTCACCGTCCCTCAGGCTTCTTGTACAAGTCGGAGTCCTGCCGTCTGCAGAAATACTCACATGACTCTGCAGCTGTGGCATCTATCAGTGGATAGACAAGAGGCCTTATCTGCAGTCATCTGTTGGGGGATCACAATCAGAGCCAGTGACTTAAAGAAACTGAGCAAACTGGTAAAGAAGGCTGGCTCTGTTCTGGAGCCTCTGGAGCTGATTGTGTAAAGGAGTTTACTTCATAAAGTGAAAGCCATCATGGACAACCCTGAACATCGTCTACACACCACAGTGATTCTGCAACAGTGTCTTCAGTCAGAGGCTTCTTCAGACCTACTGCAACACAGACCTCGACAGCAGATCCTTCCTGAGCACAGCAGTTACCTTCTACAATTGATCTTTGAAGAGACTTAAGCACCAACAACTGCTGCAGCAATTCATTTTCATTTGGGGGATGAATAACTGTTTTTGTATTCAGTTCAACGCACATTCATTTTTAGTTGTTACTGTTTTACTGTAGTTTCTGTTTAGACTGAAGTAGAATCACAAATAAAAATCATCCTTCACAGACAGAGAAAAGCAGCCACTTGATGGTTAAGACCTCAGTGGAGTTATTGTGCTCAGACTGAAAGGCCAAGACAAACATAATAATGAGCTGCAGCAGTTATGTTGGTATCAGCTTCATAGCTGTTGGCTCCAGACCAAAGTGCATAATTATCTATTTCATCGGATGCACTCTTTGAATTCTGTGCACTATTTTTAGAGGACCACATGACAAGTTTGTAGTGCACGCTATAGTAGGTGGAAAGTTCCAGTTGAAATGTTGGACATCACTGCAAGATGGCGTGATCACCGTAAAGTGAACTCTATAGTTGATAAGTGGATGATTCGACGGCTGAAAAGCTTGGATGAACAATCGTGACAATTTGTTATGTGAATAAAACTTTGTTAGTTCGACTAACTTCTTTGATAACGTATGTTCCTACTTAAAGGGATATGCCAACATTTTGGGAATTTGCTTATTTTGCCATCAGCCATTAGTTAAGTAGGAGGCTAAGTACCTTCTCTTCTCTGCGTATCCTATAATCCAGTCTGTCAAAGCCCCAAACAATTCCAAAATGCTCTTATTTACATGTTTTGACTTCTACATTTATCTAAAAAATGTAAAATAACATGCAACGATCTTACAAGCAAATGCATAGGAGGAACTTTATTCTCATTTTAGTGTGTTTGGTTCAGGGTTACCCTTATACACCTCAGAATTCATACAATACATACATTAATGCAATACATGAAACATAATAGTGGATACATAAAGGTTATTTATTTAAATGTGCAGTTTAACTATAATGGTAGAGTGTAAACATTGACCTGCCATTCTTTTTCCTCACGTGTTCTCGTGGCTCAGTAATTAAACTAATAATTAAAGGTTTAGAGGCGTGCAGGCACAGTTGTTGCGCATGCTTTATTTTTTTACTCTTTGAAAGCAGAACAGTATATCATATTTGTGTTACAGTATGTGCATTATGGTATTCAGTGTATTTTTAGTGTGCCTCTAACGCTTTAGTTTGTCATTTTTCAGGGCTTCCTTGAATTATTGGCAGCTGCAGTCACTTCTGTCAGAGCCTGATCTCATTCTGAGACCTTGCTCATATTCTCCAACTTTTATTTGAAAAGATGAAATCACGTCTGGTATTTGCTCCCATGGCAACGAGTAATTGTTCTCATCTCTCTTGTTTTTTTTTTTGTTTTGTTTTTTTTGTTGGTCTAAAAGTTATAAACCCAAACTCCCTCAGGGTTTTTCTGGCTATAATAGTGATACTGCCTGCTTCCACCACCTGCTGCTGTCAATAAAACGGTTTGGTATTTATTTCTGTGTCGAACAACTGTGCTGCAGGTACACCTTCTTCATCATGCTGTATCCCATGGGAGTGAGTGGAGAACTGTTGACCATCTATGCAGCACTGCCATATGTGCAGAAGACTGGCCTGTACTCTGTTACCCTTCCCAACAAGTACAACTTCTCTTTTGACTACTACACCTTCCTCATCCTCGTCATGATGTCATACATTCCCCGTAAGTCAACAAGTAGACCCCCCCCCCCAACCCTTCCCTCTTACTAATCGAGAGCCAAAGACAGCAGGGAGGAAACTGCAGGTCACTTCCTTTCTTCCTCTCCTTCCTTAGTTCACACATTTGTTAGGTTGATCAGTGATTGTAAATTGGACAGCAATCAGAATTTAGTCTTTGCTGCGTAGTGGAGCTTTAGCTTCTTTTTCTTCCAGGTTTTGAAGTGGTGTGGGACATATTGTCCTCTTGGGGAGGCTTGTGTTGTCAGACAGCAGGGTTGCCGGTCATCTCAAAGTTACATCAAATGAATGCAATAACCCAAAGTCTCCCAGCAGAATAATGTATTTAAACAATATATTCAATGTTGTTCACTTTACCTGTTACTGCTGATACACATACAGTTTTCTTTTTATGGAGGGAAACCTTTCCTTACATAGCTACAGTACAGTATCTTCTTTTATGTCTTTAATTAAAAAAATAATACCTTTTTGGGTCAGAATTGTTTTTAGTATTTAGTATAATTTTTGCATTACATCAAAGCATTAAAAAGTCTTATTCTGTGACTGAATTACAGAATTATTCACTCATTGCCCATGTTATTTAAATTTAAAAACTATTGAAATTTTGAAGTGAAGCCCATTTAAAAACATAGTACCACTTCTGATACATTCTGATCTTGTTTGCTTCCACCAACCAATTCATCATTATTTTCTGTAAAGTTTATTATTTTAACCTTTTTGTCTGCAGCGAAGAAGATCTAGTTCTCTGTTTGTTAGTGAAATCACCAGCTTGGTTCTAATTGTTTCCGTCGCTCCCCCTCAGTGTTTCCTCAGCTTTACTTCCACATGCTGCGACAGAGGAAGAAGATGTTGGGCCACACAGAGGACTACAGCAAGGTGGAGTGAGCTCAGCAGCTTTCAGAACAATTCACATGAGGGAGAAGAAAGCAAAATGTCCTGAAAATGGGGAAGAGGGTTAAAAAAAAAAAAAAAAAGGTGTGTGTTTGTTGAAACATGAAGCCCAACCAGTTTTCAAACTGCCACAGCTGACCAGGCAGTTGATCAAATTATAAGTAAGTTTTTTTTGTTTTTGTTTTTTTTTTTGTTTTTTTAAAAAAAACTATTGTTTAGGTTATACTGAGAGCATAGATTTTCCTTTTTCTTTTCTTTTTTTTTTGAAGCTTGTGAACTAATTCCAAGTTGGAGAGTTTGTAACTCGAAAGAAATTGTATGTTGACTTGAATTATTCTGATCTCCATCACAGAAAATCTGAACTGAATAAAGCACTAATGAGAGCTAATTACCTCCTATTAAATAGCACTATAGATAAGAATAGAGTAATGCATCTTCACGTCTCTTTTGATCAGTTTTTCAGAAGCAAGTTTGCTTTATGCTACTATGATATTGGGCGAATAATGTGAAACGTAGTGCCGAAAGTATATGTTTGTAGCTTTTTCTTTCTGCAATGTTTGGTACACACTGTGGTGCATATTTGTACTTTTTGGTTGGTTAATTTATTCAAATTTGATTACATTCCACATTTAGCTCAATAAACCTGTTTCATTCCATGCTTACATGCTTTGCTTTCCATTTATTTATATATTTCTAAGCTGCTGTTTGTTTGGTGTTTGCTTCTAATTGTCTGAGTTGCTTTAGTAATAGTTTGACATTTATTCTTTTCCAGTGATGATTGTCATTTGATTTCCTCATTGTTTGGTTGTTCAGGTGATTTTCTACACATCGTGTCAGTCAATCTAAGTGAACAAACACCTTTATTTTGATATGATTGCATTTTTTTTTATTCTATTGCCATTAAATTGACATTTTGATATCCTGAAATAAAACATGCACACTTCCATTCTTGCTTTATGCCTGAGTTTTCACCCTGACTAAAGATGTTGCAGGACACTTAAGCAAAAAAGAAAAAAAAAAAGATCAGATAGCACAACATGTCGTAGCAACAGTGTTTTCAGATGAAATAAGCTTTTTGATATGTAACAAAACTGCATTGTAGCCTAAATATCTGTTGGATATTTTAATTGTATCAACTTTTATTTTGAAATCACCAAGGGAAATTACGTCAGTATTTAGAATTGATCGGTTTTATATTGAATGCAAGCTGAAATGCTATTCCTGAATGAGCAGCTTCTACTGTTGTGGAACAGTTTTTGGTCAGGTTTGTGACTTTTTTATTTATTTATTTACCCTCAGGTGTGTCAGTACCTTCACTGTCACAGTATCTTAACACCAAGTTGAAAACTTGAAACCTTACATCTGCCTCTGTTTCTTCTTTTTCTTTCGCCCACTGAGGGAATTTTTTTTTCTTTTGGAAAAAAAAAAGCTCAAATAATAAAACTGGTTGTATCTACCTGCACATACTTCTATCATGTAGTTAAGAAGAGTTAGAGAGAGCCTGTCTCTCGTCCATTTCAGCTCTCTGGATAGTCCACAATCCATCCTTCTTTAGTCCTTGGACTGGTGTGATGGCAGTGATCTTGAAATTTCCTTGATTGATGTGAAGGGTTTACTTTTAGAGGTAAAGATTTCCTATGTCTTTAAGCTGAAAAGTTGACATTTGTTATTCATCCAGTTCCTGCTTGTGTGACCACAAACATAATGCTTTATTCTTAATTGGTTGAGCATAATTTGGACTTTATGCTGGAGGTGTCTGCATGAAAGAGGAGATGTGGATGCCTGGAATGATGCCCTGTGTTATAACCTAAGTCAAAAAGGAAAAAAAAAATACAGCACGGTATAATACCCCAGAACTAGTTCTGTTAAATAAAGTTTTGATACAAATGTTTTGCATGGAGCAAGCATACTTTGTACAGGTATGATTGAGTATATTTACAATAAACCTGTAACATGGGAAGCAAATTCAGGTCTGTTCTTTTCCCTCTTAAATGACAAATTGATTTATTGATAATGAAAATGTGTCCTAATGTGTGACTGAATGTGCCACGTACTCACTTCAGGTGGTTTTCAGTTAAATAATACTTGATTAATTATCCCTCAAGGGAAATAACATGTTGTAGTAACTGTCAATAATGTAGAGTCTTTAAGCAGACTTTGACCCAGTGATCTCCTGTATTAGTCTGGTATTGTCATTTCTTGCAAGTGATCAGGACTGAAGGACCTAAAATTAAACCATCTCAAACAAATCTTTAAATTCATTAACAATATTAGGGTTAGGGTTACATATAACTATGTTTTATGATATGTTGAAAGCCTTGAGAACGCCAGATTTAAGAATGACTTGTCTTCACTCTCTTAAATTAAAATCATATGTTGGTGCTTGTGGGGATTTGTAATTTAGATTAACGATGACATCACATATGTAATATATACTTAAGTTTGTAATAACACATCATGCTTTTGTTACTAAAATAGATGACCATTAAAAGCATGCTTGTACTATAGAGCTTGTGTTAAATGTGCTTCAGGTTGTGTTATTTCAAGTTTTCATGAAAACTGAGTGCAGTTGGTATTTTCAGCTCTAAATATAAGTGTAAATATTTTGTCACAAGCTTCTATAAGGGAATTGTGTTCATGAAAAATTCAGAATTTATAATATTCTAATTTACTCAGTTTTCACTGAAATAAAATGAAAGTTAAGTAAAGCAGTTTGTCAGTAGTCACATTCCAGGGTTACATCAAAAGTGCACAGTCTCAGAAAAGAAAAAAAGGAATAAATGATAATAAACATCCATTTTGCCTGACCACGGTTTTATTTGAGAACAGTAGGCTTGTTTAGAAAATCATATCATGGATGGATAAGAACAATAGGTTTGAAAATGTCTTACATCTCAGGGTCTATTTAGCAGCTTTTTATTGAGTGAATGTTAATATATGCAGGTTTCCCTCAAACTTCCATTTTTTTGTATATCTTATGGACTTATGCCAGCTCTCAGGGTGAAAACAGGACTCAAAAGTGCACACACACACACAAAGGACACAAGGCAATCAAACCAAGCTTTAGCCCAGTTAGCTTTTTACTTCAAACAATGCACAACTGTACAGCACAGTAAGGACACTGAACACTGAATCTGGAAAAGACTAACGGGAAACTGGTGGATTAAATACAACTGTGGGTGCACCAGTAAGAAGAGGCAGGTTTGCTTATAGTGGAACAAAAAATGTAACGCTAAGTTAGTTGAAGTGGAACTGGAGACACGGGGAACAGACACTTGGGGTCTCTGGTGGTTGGAAAAACGTAAAATAAACAATGTATGAAATTAAATAACTGTATTTCCAAGAGCAATTCCATGGAAACATTGAAGTAATATTTTGTCATGAATAAAAACAGGGTTGTAGTAGGACTGGCAGTGCTGAAATACTTACATTACATTGCAGTCTCTTACAGTTGGTGCTGAAACCTCCTCATGAGTACTAAGTAACGGCCAAGTTTATTAAAATGCCACACTGTAGATATTAAGGTTAAAGTAA
Source organism: Arrhamphus sclerolepis (assembly GCA_037176975.1). Taxonomy (NCBI): domain Eukaryota; kingdom Metazoa; phylum Chordata; class Actinopteri; order Beloniformes; family Hemiramphidae; genus Arrhamphus; species Arrhamphus sclerolepis. The sequence continues at coordinate 1,636,729 of JBAMYA010000014.1, forward strand.
CATAATAACCACATGGAAGATTACAGATCAGTGGCTTTCATATAGATAAACACTGTACTGTTATTTTTTTCAAGATTTAAAGGGATGATTTCAAGAAATCTTGCCAATTGAAACTAGCCTGTAGAGACAAAAGAAATTCAATTAATAAGTAAACAAAGTGCTGACAGTATTACCTCATTTCTTTCTACTACTGAAAATATTGTTCATACCAATGCAAACATGCAATCCTGCTTCCAGTGCAGCTACAGTGAAGGCTGCATGTTTACATCATAGGTGGAGATTAATTTTTTTTTTAAGAAATACATAGATTTCTAATTTCAATGCCCGGTGCAAGTTTTGCTTTTCTTGATTAGCTCAAATTAGATAATTTACTTTAACTGGAAGCATTTTCCACATTGGCTGCCTCTAGGAGATGAATTTAAAATTGTAATCCATAATAAATAAAATCAGGAGCATATTCCACATTACATATTGAAGGTAAGCAACCAACATAAATGTCATTCTGATAAATGTGTGCATGCCCGTATGTGTGTGTCTGTTTCTGAAAAGTGGTGCAAAAAGCTAAAAATGTAACTCAGAGCCAACAAATCCTGACTCAAGAGTTTTCAGTTTCACAACAATGGTTTAGGTTATGTTCACTCTGAGTTGCACTGACTATTCAGAGACATAATCAGTGGAGCTCAGTGGAGGTCACCATGGCAACAGCAGGTAAATGGAAGAGATCCTCCCACTCTTTTTTTTTGTTGAATTAGAGCTTTTATTGCAATCACATGGCTTTCTGAAGAAAAAGATGGCTGCAGCAGTAAAGCAAAGACACTTGATGTGGGAGATTTTACAGAGTGAGTGAATGTAATCCTGCTTGCAGTAATATAATACATACATAATTAGACAGGTAAAGTTTAAAAGGCTCAGTTGTACTCATTTTAATAACATTTTGCTCTAAAAGGGAAAAAAAATGCAGTCAATCACACTGGGAAACCCTGGAGAATTTCTATACTGACAGAGGTAGAAGCAGGATGCTATTAAAATGTTATTTTAAATCATGACTGATATTAACATCTGAATCATGTAGGCTCCCCAAAATGCCAAAAATATATTTTTGATGATCCTTACATTTGTGGCTATTGAAGAAAAAAAAAGAAGTGTGTAGAAACTGTTTACGATCTAGACTACTTTTTACACAGAAGACTACCATTTGCAAATAAAATACAATACAAAAATTCAAGGTATTTTGTGTGAAGTAGGTGCATACGATGGGTGATATTTGTGATGCATGGAAAGGCAAGATCATGTAAACAGGTTATGTAACTGTATGAGTAGTAGATCTAATGCTCTTACAAAATTCATTGGTGCATTGTAAATATGAATGACAGCTGGCTTTATCACAGTAAACTATCTGCTTGAATCCTCAGAAAACTTTCCTCATGCACATGTCATTCTTCATTCATCGTTCAGGTCGATTGTCTGATGAAGTTGAACCTGTTTCAGATTTATAATGTGGAGGATACCAAGGTAACCAAGGTATAAGTTATCTTGGTTTCTGAAAGCGGCTCAACTGAACCCTCAGAGTTAAGTAACCTCACTTTGTGAAACTAACATATAACCGCTTTGTCAACCGTGTTGTCGGACTGCTACACATCTGAGTGGACAGTAACCATGTGTCATGTTTCACATGAAGTCATGACCTCTGGGTCTGGGTCAGTGCACACTGCTTAATAATCAGGGCTCGGAGGCTGTAGAACATCTGACAGTAAAAAGGCACCACAGGAGTTCACCACACGTTTACGTTGCCTTAGTGCTAATACTGTTGAGGCACTCTGGGAGTTACATGACAACATCTGCTCATTACAGAGCAAGCGCCCGGATGCATTAGATGTGGTGCAGGTGACTTTAACTATGTCAACCTGACAGACGCTTTACCAACGTTCTGCCAGCATGTCACCATTACTACCTGTGGGAATAACACTCTCAAGAAGCAGGAAACAGGCACAGAGAGTCATTTCCTGCACCGTCTTGGCCTCTCCAGTTGTGTCTAGACTATCATAATAGTCACCACTTGTAGGAGCCTAAATTCAGTTTAAATTCATTCACATGTGAGGATAATTTGTTTCCTATGGTGATTTATGTTTGTTAAAATAAAAAGGGACTTTTTACAGGAAAGGAGTTCATGTGTGTAAGGATTTGTGATGTTACAGACTATACTAAAGCTGCCTAGGATATTTACATATTTAATTGATCATTATAAAGTTTAGTTGGGGTATTTTGGGTGTGGCTGTGGCAGCGGTCAGTCAGGCAAGTGGATTCACACAGACCTGATGCTCTTCTGTTCAATGTGCGACCAGGACTCGAAGCAATCCAGAGCAACTTTTCAATTTTGAGATTTTTAGTACCCCCATCTGGCGCCTGAGCAAGTAATTTTTACAACAGTGATTGTTTTAGACATGCATGTTTTTACAAGCTGGTAAATAGAAGCAGAGAGAAAGGTAACCTGAGCATTTTTTTAAAACAGCTGTCTGCATATGTATTAATGGTTAGTGCCAATACCTCGCAAAAACTGCTCCTTTTTTTGGTTGGATATGCAATTTAATCTTGCAGTAGATGTAAGTTTTCTTGTGCCTAAGTGTAAGTGATAGTGAATGTGTCCTTCACCCTCCAACACTTGCTCGGCATCAACCAGTGACCACAATTAATGATACAAACTGGATCATAGTTGGTGCTGGTGTGTTGGGCCAGTGTCATGCAGCAGATCTTCACCAGTGTACTGGATCTCCCTCCAGGACCAACAGGAACCATCCAGCCCAGTCAGCCATCCCACCAGAAACAAGCCCAAGACTTTTTTTTTTTTTGCTGTTTTGCACACAACCCATGTAGGTATTAGCAAATTTGGTATCCAACAACGATGTGACCCAGTGTGCCTAGAAATTCTGTCCATAAAGGTTATTAACAGAATTGGTGACAAAGGGCAGCCTTGGCGGAGTCGAACTCCGACTGGAAACAAATCCGACTTACTGCCAGCAATGTGGACCAAGTTCTGGCACCAGTCATACAGAGACCAGACAGCCTGTACAAGGAAACCCATACTCCTGACGCACCCCCCACAGGAGTCCCCGGGGAACACAGTCAAATGCCTTTTCCAAGTCCACAAAACACATGTATACTGGTTGGGGAACGCCCATGACCCCTCCAAGACCCCAAAGAGGGTGCAGAGTTGGTCCACAGTTCCACAACTGGGATGAAAACCACACTGCTCCTCCTCAATCTGAGATTAACTATCTGATGGACCCTCCTCTCCAGGACCATCCCAGGGGGGGCTGAGGACTGTGATGAGGTGATGAGGCAAGCACATCCTCCGGCCCCTCTTTCTGAAGAAGGGGACCACCTGCATCCGGGTAAGGGAAACTTGGCTTTGCCTGGTCTTCCCAAGTGACCTGTTTGCTATGGGTGACCAGGAGCATGAAGCCCCCGACAACATAGCTCCTAGGATCATTGGGATGATTATATTGTAACTGAGCTTCTCCTTGAAAACAGCAATAGCTCTGATGTCTGGAACTGATCATCTATGCTGTCCCACAGACCTTGCTACTCACAGGTGCACCCTGAAAGTCACTGCTCTATAACGTACCGAGTCCCTGCGTGGGTGTCTGTGATATTTCCACCAACAATCTTCAGAGTAAGAGTGGAAAGTCTAATCGAGTCCATCACCACTTACAACACAGGTAAGTACCTCAAGTACCAGTCTTGATGCCTGTAATAACCACCCTCAGGCTGCAGACTCAGGACCCATAACATCTCCTCCTCTCCCATCCTCCTCAACACTGACTCCCTTCAAAGGGTGCATTGTGAGCCCCCTGCTGTACACCCTGCTGACTTATGACAGCACAGACAAGGGCTCAGACACTCATATTGTCAAATTTGCAAGCAACAAAGGAATAGTGAGACTGATCCCCAAAAAACGAGTCAGAGTACTAACAGGATGTAAAACATCTGGAAGCTGGTGTCTGGAGCGGACAACTTTTGCATCAGTGTAGAGAAAACCATGGGCACGAGTGCTCACCAACAAAAAACGGATTAGTTAATAGACATAATTTGTGCCAGTTTCTATCGCGCATTTGCAGGGGCACCCACAGTGAGCGTTCACGCTTCCCGCTGAGGGCTCACCTGGGTCTCAGGTTGTGTTAGAAAGGGGAGGGGCGGGGGTCATCTGTCAGTGTTTATGAAGGTATGCAGCATTGGCGCTTCACACACGTAGACCACACACTGTAGAGCATCATTCAGGCTCATAAAACATCATCATCATCATCATAATGTTTGTCAAACTGGTCAAACCCTTTTTGGTCATGGCTGTGAATGCATCAAGAGTCAGGGAGGAAAAGAGAAAAAAGAAGAGAGTGAGATGATCCTGCTAGCTTGATGTTTAAAATAACAGTTGTTACTTAAAACAATATTTGTCATTTGAGAAATTTGAGTCAACTTAGACATCTGTGATCAGTATTTAGAACTGCATTTCTGCCAAGATGAAAATATTACAGCAACAATAAATAAGCTGTAATAATAAATAATACAAAAACATCTTATTTATCTTATTTAAACATCTAATTTATTTAGACAAACTGAACCTGAGACAAACTCATGCACTCTATTCTGTCATTTTTAAAAACTATTTAGAATCTCTCAATTGTAGAAAAATATACTATGATGTTGATGCTCAGCTTATTTTGACAATATCAATCAATCACACTTGGATAGCACTTTTGCACAACGCAAAGTGTTTTACAGAATTAATAGAAAAGCAACAGGAACAACATTTAACAGTTATATTAATGAAAGACTGGTCATCTTCTTCTGTTCCTCTAGTTCTGTGGTAAAATGTCCTTCATAGTTAAACCTATCTAGTCTGAGAAACAGGGAGTCAGATGTGCACCAGATCTTATGAAAATCTTACAAATTGTTAAAAGAACAACAAGAAGAAGCTTTTAATAGACTGTCTGGTGTTTCTTTTGCTAGTAATTAGCATTGCATTTCAATTGCTTGGTACAGGAGGTACAGAGGTATTAGCCAAGTTTACTCAGCATACTGTATTCTGACTTTTTTGACTCTGGCAATTCCCATGCCTGATTTAGGCTACGCGATTGTGCTTTATATGGAGAGCGTATTGATGGATGGCGTTAACGGTTAGGCTAAATGTTTTGTTTCAGTAAAATTACTTTCTCCATTTCATCAGGGCAATCCTACCTTTTCTGTAAGGCAACAATATTTTGAGGCAATATTAATTAGCCCTACCGAGTTATGTAATTCATCAAATGAACTTCATCATGCTACCAGGTCAGGTCGTTTCCTAATTCACCGCCGGCGAAGTGCTTAGCAGCTTGACATTGTAGCCTATTTGTGCAGTCTATCCAGTGATGGAGATGTGAAGAGACAGCAGTGATAGACTAACCTAGGTCTGCATGTACATGCCCCCGTAGTCTCCAAAACTTCTGTGGGAAACACAGTAGAAACAGCTGTTTAAGTGGTCTCGAGCATTAAATATCTGGTGGTGCATATTGCTGATGACCTGACCTGCAGGGCCAACAAACCACCTGAATAAGGAAGCCTGATCAGAGCCTCTATTTCTTCAGGAGCCTGAAGCATGCAGTTCTTTCATGGGCACCTCATTACTCACACTTTCTACAGGTGTGCCGCAGAAGGTGTACTCACGTCGGTATGGTAACTGCTCTGCTGCAGAAAGAAAAGCACTGCAGTGGATTGTGACGTCTGCAACAAAGGATCACAGACAGCAGTCTGCGTCGTCGACACTGTCGACATTTATATCAGCAGATGTTTTACAAGCGCCTGTCACATCTTGAAAACCACTAACCCAGGAAGGTGCCTTCAGAGAATCAGGATCAGAACATTCAAGTTAAAGAACAGCTTCTTTCCAGAAGTTTGAGACTCAGGATTCTAAATAACTACTATTACTACCACTGCCACCTGGCTTGGAATATTATCATTGCATCTAGTATATTTTTTACCTGTTTTTATTCTTTTATGGATGTGTGCAGTAACTACTACTTATTTTCACTTTTATACACACACCCACATATATAATGCACAATAATGTAATTTGGTATTTATTTAACTCAGTTTCCTTTTTATAATGCTTTGTAGATCTTACCTTTATCCTTTATTTTTTCCTACTGCCTTTTTCTACTCATGAGAATGACAAAGTCTGTTTTGTTTTCTTTTTTGGGGGGTGGGGAGTGGGGGTTCTTACAGTGATATTTACTTGACCGTTGAAGTTCACATACTGTAATGCTAGCCATAGAGTGATGTTAGTCATTGTGAGCAGGCAGTCAGCATAAAAACTATAACAATTTTGTCCCAAAAAACAAAAATACAACTCATATGAAGTGCAAGGTTATAAAGGCTGTTTGTTAATAGGGAGCTGGTGTACATGGAAAAAGTTACTTCCCAACACTGACTGAAGAAGGCAGCCATATATCCCGAATTAACCGCATTTTTCTCATTTCTCTGTTATTTTCTCTCATCATCCATCGATAAATTGTGTTATGCGTGTGTAAAAGAGCAAAGGAAAAGACCAAAAGAGGCCAAGCAAACAAGCAGTCATAAGACAAGCAGAGAAAATAAGTTACACAACTTGGATCAAGATAATTTTCTATGTGATTTATATCTGAGTTCTCTTTTTATTTGATGAGAACAGTGTTGAATAGAAGTCGCTGTTCTCTCTCTGTTAACAGTTGATGAATTCCAAAAAGGGAAAAGGGAATTCAGCTAGAGGTGGGTCAGCCAGTCACTGAAAACACATGAAGCTCCCTGTCACATGCTTCCAGTTTTACATTCATTAGCACACAATGTGGGCTTAAATGTTGCACGTTCTTTCCTCCATAATGTAAATGGAACTGCTAACAGACAGAGAGGACAGGTTATAATGAGGGAACAGTGGATCACACAGGTTAAAGTGGCCTATCAGACAACAGGCTGCCTGAGAATAAAAAAAATGACTCCCAACCAAGTTCTCAGATGACAAAATTACATCTGAAAGGAGATTCTAAACTCTTAAAGCCCAATATATAATCAAAAGAATAGCTACAACATTAAACTGTTAACTCGCCTGGAGATATGAAGCTACAGGGACTACAGGGCAGATTAGAGTTAATTATTATCATTCTCGTTTTATTTTGTGAGCACAGAATAGACTTTTTTTTTTCAACTCTTAATTTTATGAGTCTTATAGGCACAGGTGTTGAGAAGTAGTTGGAAAATGGGAAGCAGAGGTTGAGTGGGTGAAGATTCCCCCCTCTGTGCATGCGTGGAGTGCGGCTTTTCCAGCTGTGCGCACAGACCCGCCTATTCATCGAATGCGCTCGTGGGGTCGCGCAGCCTCTGATTTGGATTGACCAGCCTGTCATCCAATGAAAGCGAGCCGAAACATGACTCACCCGCTTCCTTGTTTCCAATGGAGGCTTGGCGGAAAGGCGGGCCACAGGAAGCACACTTGGTTGAATGGCCATTAAAGCAGCAATCAGCAGTAAATGTGCTGTGATGCCACGCTCCAAACGGACACTGAGCGGGTTGTCAGAGGCTGCAGGAAAGCGCGTTCTCACCAGCTGAACACTTTGAAATGCAGCCAGTTGAAGGCTCCGGATTGGCTGTACGCAGAGTCTGGCTGCAGATCGGATAATGAGGTTTGAGCAGTGATGGACAGCTGTTGGTCATTGATTCTGTGTTCATGCTGAAGATGCGTTACCCGTGCGGTGATCCGGGCTCGAACATGGACCAAGAAGCTCTATTTCGTGGCTGCTGGAGGAGGAGGAGGAGGAGCGGCTGAGTTCTGTGGAAGTGTAAGGAGGGTCGTGATGATGCTTTCTGGCCAAACGTGGAGTCCACACTGCCGTCACGGCTGAAATGTTTCTTCAGTGCAGGTGCATCAAGACTTGGACGGATTCAGGGCTGGCGACAGATCTGCATCAGTCATTTCTGTCCTCACACTGTACGCACAGATGCAGGAAATATGTCCGCGGATATAACGGATCCACAGTAACTCACGGCGCTGCGCTATGGTCTCTCGAGACTGTCTGAGTTGTGTAATGCTTTTATTATTCCTACAGCGCGCACTGCTGTGCACCTTGAATGGATGAACGCTAATTGGGCCCAACGATGTAGAGCCACATCCACCTGGGTCTTGTGTTTCTACCTCCAGTGGCAAAATTGGCTCCCTTGTGACTTTTCACATCCAATTGATTTTATTCCCAGAGCTTCTTGCTACTCATTGTTATTCAATATCGTTTTAAAATAACTCTAGAATGAATGTTTGGCTCTCAGAGTAGAAATCGGCTCGATAATTGCTCAAATTTAAAGCTGATTCAACCGGGAACAAAAGGAAATTCTGCTGATGACAGACAGTTAAAACGACTCAGCCTTGTGACTTCTCTGACATCGCCTTCCAGTGGAATAAAACTTTTTCCTGTTGTGTTTATGTGTTGTGTCGCTGCCTTCCTTTCCCCGCAATGTCCAGATCCAACAGTGTCAGCCCACCCGGAGTCGGTGCGCCCGGGTTGAGGGGAGGGACCGAGCACAGATCAGCTTGGGGAGAGGCTGAGTCTGTGGCCAATGGGTGTCCATACTCTGCCAGATCCCCGCGCAAGAAGCTCACCCGCACCAACAGCCGGTGGAGGGAGGAGGATGATTCGGACCGCGGGCCGCCCGGGCGAGCCTCCACGACCGTCAGCAGGGTCAGCTTCAGGTCCCGGTCGGCTTGGCAGGACCATGGCGAGGAGAACAGAGACAACGCGTCCGCTAAACGTCCAGAAAACGAGGTGAGACCCAAATCTGTTGAGCTGGGTCTGGAAGAGCGCAGAGCCAAGCCGAGGAGCGACGAGGACGAGGTCATGCCAGAAGTGAACTTTTCTTTTGTGGCGTGCTGCGTCAGCGTCATGCACGTCTTCAAGTCCAAGAAATTCCAGTCGGAGAAGTTGGAGCGGCTCTACCAGCGCTACTTTTTTCGTCTCAACCAGAGCAGTTTGACTATGCTCATGGCAGTGCTGGTGCTGGTATTCACGGTCATGCTGGGCTTCCACTGCTCCGGTGGGACATCGGGACCCAGCGTGACGTACGTCACGGTGTTCTCCTTGGCCATCTTCCTCACGCTCATACTCATGGTGGTCTGCAACAGGAACGGGTTTCACCAGGACCACATGTGGGTCGTGTGCTACGTGGTCATCCTGTTGGTGCTGGTGATCCAAGTGATCGGAGTGTTACTTGTGCAGCCCAGAAGTGCCTCGGAGGGGATCTGGTGGACCGTGTTCTTCATTCATGTCATCTACACGCTGCTCCCCGTCAGGATGCGCGCCGCGGTCATCACTGGAATTATTCTTTCCGCGATCCACGTGGCCATTTCTTGGATGTTAAACGGAATGGACAGCTTTCTGTGGAAGCAGGTATGTGAAAGAATGTAATTTGTTTGTAAAGTTTCATTACAACCTATGCAGAAGTGGCATATTCCAAATCCACTGTGCGCAATAACGCACGGTGAAACGCGAACTCCCTTCAGTTTCTCTCTAGTTCGAATAGGATGATGAGTAGTTATGAGAAGTTGTTAATAAGTGTGAACACTACATTAGTGGACCTGTTCAGGCAGTGTAGTTTTGTCTTCAGGAGGAAAATAAAGCTTACATAGAAATGAGACCCACATTCTGGATGTAAAATAAGCTTGGAAGTAGTTTAGGAGTGAGTTTTGTGGTGATGAAAAGCTCCTCCTCGATTGTGGTTATTTAATAATGGCGACATTATGTTTCCCCCCCCTTTATGCGTGTGTTGGAAAGCATATATTTTGGTGTGTGAAGTGACTACAACTCAAAGTTTGTTCCAGATATAGATCACTGTCATTATTTAGGCATCTCAACTTTACCTTTTCCTCAGTTTCACATCTGTATTTGCTGTCGCTGCTGAAGTGCTTATTGCAAAGCTGTACACCTAATTTCAAAAGATTCAAACCCCGAAAAAGAGGAGGTTGAAGTGGAGTTAAGATGCTAACTCCAGCCCTTTTAAACCAGCAGCTGTGAACAGGAGGTGCCAAGGCATGGATAAACAGAGAGCTGTACTGTATTTCTGAGATATTTTGACAAAAACACGACACCGACCTTTCACTAAAATTTTAGGAGACTGTCAATCTTTGGAGAGGAAAAAAAGGCAGATTATATAGCTTTTAAAACGACTATCACCACTTTTGCCTTGTGATCTATCTTTTGAAGCAACTTTGCCTTCTAAAGGAAGCATACCCTTTTTTTTACAACTTGGCACAATTTTTGAGGCATCAATTAAATGTCCAGTACATCCTTTAGTCAAAATACAACAGTGAGACAATCGAAGCACTCAGTTTTTAGATGATCTATTCCTATTCTTGTCCTCTGTTTTTAGGGGATGGGAAATCTATTCTTATTGCCTAAATAAGAGCTCGTACACTATAAATCTTGAGAGCTCACACCAAACTGAGCTCACACACCCACACTAAACTGATAAAAAAAACTTTTCTTCATAAATACTTACTTTATAAATACGCAAGTTTCAGGCTTCAGTTTGGGCTGTTTTTCGAGGTCAGTGCTGTTGCTTGTATAAGTTACTTTTCACTGAAGTTTGAAGGCAAAAGTGCTCATACTACTTTGAATATATAAAATGACACGGGGAAAAGTAATTTCCAACCTCGGAGTGGAGAAAAAAAAAATACAAAAAACAAATTAGGAGGTGGATTTCCAAGGTGCTGGTGGAGTGTCATTAACTTGTTCCTTTCTTAAATTATAAAATTATGAGAATGCTCTTTTTAAAAATAAAGAAAAAAGTACAAAAGAGTTTCAGCGATCCATTTTGAAGATGCAGCATAATTTGAATCTGAAAAGGCCGGATAATTGTACTCTGAACTGGGATGGAGACTCACTAGTCAACAATCTCAACAGTTTAATGGAGTGTTAGACTATGACTTCAGGTAATATATGCTCTCTAGGACAGAACCGTTTCAGGGCACCCAAGCCAGGCCTAAGTTTTTCACAAAGGAACATCTTAAAGGGAGGGAAGGTGTCGGCATCCCAAACACTAAGTGGGAGCTATTTCTACAGGAGAGGAGGATGATAACTGAAGGCTCTGCCTCCCATTCTACTTTTGGAAACTCTAGGAACCGTAAGTAATATTGCAGTTTGAGAATGAAATGCTCATTTGGGATCACATGTGTCTATGACTTATTGATGGTAAGAAGGAGCTAGGCTAGACCCTAAGGGTTGTGTGTATGCACATAGTGTTGAGAAAAAAACTAACAAAAAAAGTATTCTATATTTAAACTTGGATTTTAAAAGGAACCAACAAAGGGAAGCTAAAATTGGAGAAATATGATGTCTCCAATTCTCATCAGAACAGCATTTTTGATCAGATGTTGGCCTTTAAGAATAACCTTAGCACATCATACCAACAAGAAACTGCAGTAGTCCACTCTTGAAATATAAAATTCTTTTTTATATTTGCATTGGAAGTTGAAGATGAAATGTGTTTCTGTTATCTTGTGAGGTAGCTGGATTGTTGTGAAAGAGCAACTGAGAGAATCCATCCAGAGAAGAGAAAAAAATGTCAAACTAGCTTTTTTTCTCTGTTTTCCTCTTTTTCCTCAACTTTCCTCCAACGGGCTTTGAAATCATGATGCTCTTTAACATCTGGCTCCACTGCGTTGATCTCATTGGTTAACGTTTGCCTGTGATAGCCAGAGAGTGATGGTTCTGGTATTTTATTTGATATTAGAAATGCATATAATAAAGGGTGCTTCCTTCTTTTCCTTTTTTTTCCAGTTTAAAAACTAACATATAATTCAGTGTTACAAATCGCCTGTCACTCCAGGTTTTAATACCCAGGACCACATGGTGGTCTTTGACTGAAAATGACAGCAGCAAAACCTAGATGGAGTAAAATGAATTCCTCCTGTACAATACAGACTTCTAACAATACACATTTTTTATATATGATATTTGATTTCAGGGTCTCTAGTTTCTGAGTATGAAAAATGCACCATATTTTCTTTAAAAAAAAAGTTTTTTGAAATATGTATTAAGAGACAAGAGACAGTGACTATGAATACTTGGGGAATTCCACATTCTTATGGAATTGCTTATTGGAATAATGTCTTGTATCTGCACACCACATTGCTCTTAAATTATAACAGTAACTCAATGTGCACACATTGTAATCTCCAAGCTCTCATTTACTTTGAGGTTTACCTTAAGATTTAGTCTCCAGTTGCTATGGAAACTGCGGTTTGTTTGTTGTTCCTGAAGGATACCTACAACTATAGGTTATCCACAATTGCAGTCATACTAACCAGCCGTCCACATTTTTCATTGCACTTTGTTAGTGTACTGTTTTTAATTTCTCTGCCTTTCTGACATGGCTAATGATGCCTTCAGAGCCTCAGTAGTGGACAGAAATGTGGTCAGAAAAGTTATAGGTGCAGGAGTTTGAAAGCCTACAGAAGAGTATTAGGGCCACTGAAGAAAAGAAAAATAGAATTCTGAGAAAAAAGTCAGAATTCTGAGAAAAAAATCAGAATTCTGAGAAAAAAGTCAGAATTCTGACTTTTTTC
>JBAMYA010000014.1:1649441-1694976 GCA_037176975.1 Arrhamphus sclerolepis
ATGATGAAACGAGGCCTCGCCATAGGTTTTAGTCCTGACTTTAGGAACAATCAAAAGGCCGGTACCTGAGGACCTCAAGGTCCGCGAGGGCTCATACTTAAAAAGAAGGTCCGATAAATAAGAAGGCCCAAGACCATTAAGACATTTATAAACTAATAAAAGAACCTTAAAATCAATCCTGCAACTTCTCCCAGCAACGGTCCTGGTAACCTTCATGGAGAGCAGATATAAAGGAGCTTGTGTCCTCCTGTCTTGACTGTGCCCAGTGGAATCCTTCACACCAACATCCTGCCAGTCTCCTCTGCCCACCGTCCCGTTGCCATCACACGTCTATAGACTTTGTTACTGATCTTCAGCTAATGGTCACACTGTCATCTTCACCGCTATTGACCAGTTTTCGTAAAATGGTTCATTTCATCCCTTTGCCAAAGAGACTGCTGACCTTCTACAAGTACGTATCTCAGGAATGTTTCAGAGGAACCAATAAGCACTTAACTCCACCCACTTCAGACATTATCCAATCAGAGTGAAAAACAAGACTTAATATCTACAGCAATATCTATGTAGGAACATGCTACTGGTGAAATATCTGAGCCCAGTACAGATCATCTGTGTAATGGTGAGGACACGGCTCCACTCGGGGCGGTGCTGAATTTTGGGACCCAGTAATCTGCAGGTAGTGGATGGACTGGGACCCAGTAGTCTGCATAGGTAGTGGATAGATCCCCAGAAAAGTGGTAGCACTCATGAAGGTAGTTGTCAGGAAAAGCTAACAGGTCGGACCTGTCCTGAAACACTTGTTCTCATCTGAAAGCTCTTCTCAATATCGGCGCTTCATCATCAACAACATCATTCAAAAATGGACCATTGTGAAGGATGACACGTGTTTGGAGCTATTTATATGTCTTGACTTGATTGACATCACCTTTGCTTCATCAGTCATTTCTCTGATCCCCTCAACACATGTGATAGTCTATTAAAGACCTTTCTGACAAACAACAGCGTCTTCTGAAACATTATCAAACAGTAACAATGACCACATGGATACTTATAAAATTGATCACGATAACCATTGTAATACTAATAATAGTACTTGACTGGATGTCAAAATGACTCAGTGGCATATTATTGCAGGCTGATATATATATATATGTTTTTTTTAAGTCCAAAACAGATAAGAAAACAGAATCATAGACAAAACTCACTGGTTTCTGATCAGCGTGACCACTGACTGAACAGATGAGGCACCAGGCTTAACTAAGCCTGGCTGTTAGCCTGGTCTGGAGCAGGCTAGCTGCACAGAATATGTCACCATGGCAATTTATGTTCTACTGCTTTTGTGAAAATCCCAGCTTAATCCGTTATCCTTCTTTTGTGAAACAGCCCTCTGGTTCTTGTGTGCAGACCTTCACGACAAGTTGATGCAGTGATCCAATCATTTGAATCGGGTCTATCAAAGCAGAGAAACATCTAAAACAGGCAGAGCAGTGGATCCCAGGGACAAGGATTGGGAAACGCTGTATTCTGGTATCGCTGGATGAAGGGCTTGAAATGTATTAAGCCTACAGAAAGTGAATGGTTTTCTTCAGAGATGTAAACTGTCGTCTGAGTGGATTCTTGCTCACTAGATAGAAGAGTATGTCTGCACATCTGTTTGTTCCTTTTATATTTAGAAAGGGCTTGTTACATTGAGCTAAAACAGGCTCTGAAATTACACATGGTACAGATCAGGCGAGAAGAGCCATCTTTCAGCTCTGAGGTTATCATTATTCTGTGGCTGGTTGTCAAAGAACAGTCCCGGTCCTCAGATCCCTCTCCAGTGATGCTTCCCACATGTGTTATGTCTGTGAGGCAGAGCAGTCAAGTAACACAGGGTGTGATAAGGCTCACAGTCTCCACACCTGGCCATATATGGATGGGGTTTGAACCTGCGCTGCTAAGTAAGCTTAGCTGGGTTCAGCTGCTCACGAGCTACAGGTCAGGGTTTAGTTGTGGCTGTCATTCTTATAGAACTTCCCTAATCCATGTTGTAGCTCATAAAATAAAACAAAGTCAGTCATTTTCCAGTGAAAGTGGCCACTTAAGCAGAACTACAGACAGTAAACGAACACTGTCCACCATTCTATAACTAAGGCTTTCAGTAGAACTCTGTTAGTGGACACCGGTCTTTATGTTTTATTGCGTGACTGAGTGGTGCTGTAATTTAATCTCAATATCACTTGTGTGAACCCCCCTCCCCTGCCATCTATATTCATTGAATAGGAGCAGTATTTGATATTTGTTGGGTGTGCTTTAATTATTTATCATCTTTTCTTTGCCGTTTGTGTTTCTTTGAAGGATCTTTGCACATCATAAAAATGGAAAGTTGTTCATTTGCAGAAAGTTTAATCTTTCATGATGTCTTTAAAAAACAAATAAACCATGAGGTCAGGTTCCCTTTACTCCTCATCGTAGGTTATCGGGGCTGCTGCTCTAGCTCCAGGTTTCTGAAGCCGTGTCAACTCCAGCGAGCAAGAACACACTTAGATAATAATTTGCTTCCCCAAACCCCATTAAAAGCCTGACAGCCACACAATACGGTGGGTCCAGTGAATTTGTGTCTGAATATTGTTTGAATTATGAATTATGTTTGGAATATTTCAGGGCTTGGTGACAGCGCAGGGTGTTTGTATGAATGATTTTATTCTGCAAAACAATGTTTGGAATGTGTTTGAGAAGGATGGAGGTTCTCTCTTTGAAGTGTTACATTTGAGGTGATGTTCATTTGCACTCCCAGAAATGCATCACATATTTAGAGAATTGAGCTATTTTCTGTTATCATACAACAAAATACTTTTGATCCTGATTTGTGGACACTTTTTGTTTAGTTATACATATTAAGTGTGTAGCCATGTCTGTTTTTTGTGTTTTTTTCTAAACTTGTGTGTCAGGTTTGCTTAAAAAAACACTTGGCAATTTCAGTATTACTTATAATACATGTACTGACTGTAATTTAATATCAGTTGGCGTTGTTCTGGGGGAAATTCATGCTGACAGTAGGATTTATTTTATTTGGATTAAAAAAAATTAAGAGTTGGTCTGAGTATGCTTTTCAGTGCGTAAAATAAAAGTTCAAATTTTATGAAACTTTTGGAACATTGCTGAAAGCTTAACCTCACCTCCTTAAGATTGTTTATTTTAGATGAATATCTAGAATATTATATCAAACAAACTATGAAAAAGGGGGGTTTTAAAGAACCCGGACTGCAACAGAGGTGAAAACAGCATCTATAAAAGAATTATGAGCCCTAAAAGCTCAGATTCTTGCTATGGTTTGTGTCCGTAATATAATTTTTTTACTCTATTTTTTTTAACTGCAGAAACCAGACTTATGGTAAAAACACATATTTGAGGACTTTTCCCCCTTTTCACATCCCCACTATAGTATCAGGTGGTTGTAGTATAAAGCTAAAAGACCATTCAACATAATAAGAGAGAAGCAGAGGGAGACGAATAAGAAATATTAGAATATAGTTCAGTTGAGGGGGTGCATGAAATCTTTCAAAGCACTTTGTGCTGGTTTAAAAACTGATGGATGAAACCTTTTTGACATAAATGGCTGAAAAGATCATTTTGCAGTCATTTTAAAACTCAAAATTAAATAATTTCTTATTCAGATTAGTTTTATCTGTGGCAGTGCAAATGATGTGAAGGTGTATTTCTGTATTTATACTGACATGAGAATAGTTGTTATTAGATTAAGATAAGATTCAGATAAAGTCTCTCTTCTCTGACACACACGTTTCACTAGATTGTAGATATTGTGTTGCAGATAAGTGAATATTGTCAGGGAATGGTGACACCATCAAACAGCAGTCTGAGGACTTGGCTCAGCTGTGTGGTTTGCATATTTGGAAAGGTGTTACAGTGTAAACTGTCACTGAACAGGCCAGTTGGAGCTGAGACTCTGTCCAACAGCCTCCAAGTCCCTCCAGTATGTTTTGGCTTGGTGTTGTGGATATCAAAGCGGGGGTGTGTTTGATCACTCCGAACCATCCGCTGGCCTCCAGACAAGCTATCAGACACCCAAACACAACAGACGGGCAGACACAGAACATCAGAAGGGCCGTGTGTATAAAACTGTAAAGAGAGTGAGGAGTGCAGCTGAGCGTGGACCATGTGGCACAAATACGCGTCCCTTAGTTCAAGCTGCAGCTGGACAGTTATTCGCCAAGAACCAATCACGGATTTCACTTCTCTTTTTAATTCTTCTTCTGCAACTTCCTGTTTGCTCAAATGACCTCAAAACAGTAAACACATTCTGCACACCTTCCTGACTGCACGAAAGGTGGGCCACTTGCTTTTTTGGAAATTGGAAGATCAGTTGAAGGAAACCTTTAATGTAAAATAAACAACTTTGTGGAAAATAAAAAGATTGTAAATAATTTTCAAAGACATAAACTGCATTTCTTTCAAAGTCTCATGTCTCTTTCTGATGAATAATTAAAAAAAAGACAAATAACTGCTGCCAGTAAATGTCCAACTGATATCCTCATATTTTATGTTGAAGTGGTGCATTTGTTTGATCAATATAACTTTTTATTTTAGATAATTGTTGCTGG
This sequence comes from Arrhamphus sclerolepis, assembly GCA_037176975.1. Taxonomy (NCBI): domain Eukaryota; kingdom Metazoa; phylum Chordata; class Actinopteri; order Beloniformes; family Hemiramphidae; genus Arrhamphus; species Arrhamphus sclerolepis. The sequence continues at coordinate 1,654,043 of JBAMYA010000014.1, forward strand.
TTTTAAATGAAAAAATAGCATATTCTTAATATTATAATAAATAAAACATCAGTTTTATCTTCTTTTTGGTTTGATGTACTGCCTTTTAACCATTTTGAATTTGGAGTTTTAATAATTTTGCTCAATGCGATCTGTTTTTTATCTTTCTTTTTTCCTTTTTTTTCACATATTTCTTTTTTGTATATTTGTTTAAGGATTTAAATTTTGTACTTTCTATTACCTATTCTCTTCCCATGTATTGTGATCTGCAAATAGTTTCAAATTATTTCATTTGGGTTTTCAGGTTTGACAAATTATGAAATAGTTTTTTTTTCAGTTAACTCTTAAGAATTGTATTCAATTCTTCTCCCCATTTAGTTTTCATTTACACACACACACATCGTATAATTCTCATTCAGACTTGTAAATATTGAATTTAAATGGTCTTAATTAAGGTTTGTGGTTGCTACATGTCATATTTGTGTTTTAGACCCTTACAACAGCCATATTTAGCTATATTTGGTGTTCTTTTTCCAAAAGGTGTCAAATGAATCAGCAGATTCATTTGTATTAGAGCTGAGCATTATTTATCCTCTGCCGGGTCACAGATGGCATGCTTGGTATGCTGGAGGCTAGGTACTTTGTAGCATCAAGCTAGCTCTCTTTGGCAAACATGATTGCAGACTTTTTTTTTCTCCTACACACTTCCACTATTTATTTTCTACAAACAGCAGAGATTCCTACCACTACCATGACTGTGGTTAGAGCTGCAGTAACTTCTAACACTCAGGTATCTGTCTGCCATACATGAGACATAATTTGTACATTCAAATCAGTGTTTTTCAGATTAAGGTAAGATCAGGCTCTAATGGGCTAAAACATCCTTTTTTTTTTCAAACTTTCAGTTCTCACAGAATTTACTGTCTTCTGATAGTTGTCATCTTAGTTTGCTCAAATGGAAGTTGCAGTTGGCTCTTATTTTGGAGGGGTTCTAACAGGCTGAGACATACAGAAGAGAGACAGAGAAGCAGATCATGTGTAACAAGTTGGTAAAAAGAAAAATTGTGGCCTGGTTGTTTGGTGTAGATTATCTACCAGGCCATGGTCATCCCTAAAAGGCTTGACAGAAAGAAAGCTGGACTTCTTTCCTGGTGCTTGAAGGTGTTTAATTTTTTTTCCCATCCTGACTTTTTCAGTTCTAAACTGATTGGTGAGGAGAGTTGGGCTCATGATGTGTTCAGGTTTAATGTAAATTACTGATTCATCTGTCAGTTGTTAGGCTCTTTTGCCCATGTTGTTTTTCCTCATCCTCAAAGGAGACTAAAACCTCATATTTTTATCAGCAGACAAAGGAAAGTGCATGGGAGTTCTCAACTCATTTGACCACCACAAGAAAATAATCATTTTATTAAATGACATCACCGTGTGATCTGAAGAGGGATCTGGTTTGCTCCAATCAGAAGAAAGTCATGAAAACTGGAAAGTGGCAAAGGAATTGACTGTTTATTTTACCACAGAATTATAATGAGGAATATGTGGACCACCAAGATACAGAATGAAGGAATTCCTTGCTGGAACTCTGCCTCTCCACCTTCAGCTCTGCCTTCACCAAATGCATCCACTCATAAAGAAAAAGAAAAATAAAGAGCAGCCTTTTCTGTATTGTGTTCTGTATAGGATGGAAATCTTAACAGTAATGTATACTGGAAACACAAAACGTAAAAGAATATCTGCTTTTTGACTCATCTGACCCACTGGAAGACTGGGTGTCAGTCATCACAACCCTGCACCACCAGGCTGAGAGTCTTCCCACTGAAACAGGGAAAAGAAAAGGAGCGCATCAAAGCTGCACTTTAAACCTGCAGATATCACATTTGGACCTGTGTCAAGTCAGCTACAAAAAAAAAAAAAGTGTAAAAAATGTCACAGCATCAAACCGGGGAAAACAAAAATAAAACACTTAAAAAAAAGAAGGAAGGATCTTTTCCAAAAATGACATCCCAGTGCCCTTTAAACTTACAACACTCTTAAACAAGAACTACTTCACCCAAAAGACAGAAACTGAGTTCTGAATATGGATTCCAGTGTAGCAAGAACCTACCAAGCAAGGAGTACCGTCTATATTCAGGCCTTTTAGGGTCTGATTACTTCTCATCCTTAAATGGCAGCGTTGGTTGTTTGTTGCATGATGCAGCAAAGAGTTCCACTGTATAATCTCTTACATCTTTTCCTCAGTATAGTAAGTGAATTATACAACCATGCATTTGTGTAACACATAGAAGTCCCCTAGACAAGAATAGCACCAGCACAACCCTTTGCATCTTCTGTTAACATGTAAACAAGATACATGTAAATCATTCTTTACTCAAGGCATGCGATCACTGTTGACACAACATATGCCAGAATTTTTAAACATCTTCAGCCTGGTCAGTTTTCCCACATATCGAAAAGTAGGTTTGTGGGCTTGACCAAAATATGCAAATGACACTGTGTTTGTGTAATGGCCTTGATGCTAAATTTAAACTAAAATAATGAAAAATAATTTGTCTTGAATCATTCCCAAATTCACCACTGTTTACACTTTTTTAGGTTATTCAAAGGTTGTTGAGTTTTCAGTCCATATCAAGTAATGCACTGAACATCAAACTGACTCTGCTAAAAAAACAAAAAACAAACAAACAAAAAAAACATTTACCACATAGAGATGCAGGGTTAAAACTGATCATGCAGTTCCATACCTGCTTGCGAGTTCAGCTGCTCTTGCATTCTTGCATTAATTCTTTTAATCAGATGATTATATCTTTGTATCCATGTGCTTTTCATGCAAATAAATTCCAAGCATTGTGTAGCCAACCTTTTACCAGTGAAATGGCCTTATTCAGACATGCGAGCATGCAAACTCAACGGCCTCTGTGAGGACAGAGAATGGCTCACCATTTGCATCTATTACAGATTCATTTATGAATTATTACAATTTTTCATGAACCCAGTAATATTCTCTCTAACAACAAATTCTCACTCATATTTTTTCAGCACCTAGTAATGCAAATGTATAAAATACTGTATATTTAGATTATTTCTGCCGTTTTACCTTTGCAACCATTTTCTGCTCCATTTCACTAAATGGAACTGTGTTTATTTATTTATTTATCCATTCATTCTTTTAATATTAGACACAGAGTTATTTGTCACAACTGCTTCACAGTTGGCACGCACTCTTTCAGTGGCTTAAGTGCTCAATTGGCATTATCATTTGAATATATTTTGAATACTAAGTTTAGTTTCTGTTGTTATCTTTATACCAGTGAAATAAAACATCTTCAGCATATATCTTGCAGTTTGCATGTGGAAGGCTAAACTGACTCTGTGTCCACTGAATTCTTTGAAGCTCCTCGAGATGACTTGTCGTAAATAGGCGCTATATAAATAAATTGAATTGCATTGAATTGAATTGATAGATGCTGAATCAATAAGAAAAAAATCATGCCAAATGCTTTACAATAACAGCTTTATAGTTAATGCAATTTAGCATTTGCATCGTTTCAATAAACTTCTGCAATGTCACAACATTTATTTCTGTTCTAGAGTTGCTTTAATACAAGATTTTGTATTAATGATGGGAGAATTTGACCAAGTCTTCTCCATCACATCCCAAAGATTCTCAATGGAGTTCAGGTCTGGACTCTGTGATGGCCAATCCATGTGTGAAAATGATGTCTCATGCTTCCTGAACCACACTGACCAACTGCAGCAACCCCAGATCATAGCACTGCCCCCACAGGCTCTACAGGCGCTCGGCATGATGGGAGCATCACTTCTTCCACCGCTCTTCTTACCCTGATGTGCCCTTCACTCTGGAACAGAGTAAATCTGGACTCATCAGACCACATGAGCTTCTTCCACTGCTCCAGAGTCTAATCTTTATGCTCTCTAGCAATTTGAAGCTTTTTTTTTCCCCAGTTAGTGTCACCGATAAGTGGTCTTAGGGCTACGCAGCTGTTTAATTCCAATCCGTTGAGGGCCCTTCACATTGATCATGTGGAAATACTCTTACTTTCACTATTAAACATAGCTGTGAGTTCTAGTGTTGCTTTTTTATGATCTGATTTCATCATTGGTTTAAATGATCACCGATCTCAATCATTCAAATTATTTTTCCAACCACAGTTCTTCCTCAAAGATGGTGGTTCCCCATTACCCTTTCAGCTTTTAATAATGTGGACAGTTTTTAACCCAATTTTAGTGGTTCCAGCAATCTCCTTCGATGTTTTCTATGCCTGATGCATGCCATTTTACCCTTCTGAAACACAAGATCTTTTCCACAACCACAGAACGCGTCTTCTGACGTGGTTGTTTAAGAAATGAGAGGCTACTCATTGCATCTGTTAGGGTTAAATAACTTGTTGCCAGCTGAAACATAATCATCCATGCAGTAATTATCCAATGAGAAGCTCTCTTTGCTCAGTTAAATCCAGGTGGTGACTTTTCTTTTGGATGGGCAGTGAAACTCCTCAAGTAGCTACTTCACTATAGCTTGTAGAGTGGAACCAACATTGCCTTTACTTCAAGAGATGAACTGTCCCTCACAGGATACCCAGTGAACAATGTGTGTCTTCTTCCCCTCACAAAATTTATTTCTTTGTTACTCATTGACTAATTACTAATCTTCTTGCTTTATGCCTTTTCTTAAGCTAACATTATGGAGTTAACACCGCCCTAGGTTTATTATTAGACGGTAAGAAGTGTGAAGCTCCATGAGGGCCAACACAACATGAATCAAAGCATTTTGATTCATGTGAGAACTCAACTTGTGCTGTGCTGGTCTCATTAGCATACGGGGCACTGGAGCTACGTTAAAATAAATAGTTCTTCAATCCTTTGATAAGACTCAAAATGTCATTCCATTTAAATGATAGTGCGATAGGGTCCCAAAGTGAGGTAATTTTAACCTCGTCTTGTGCATAAAAAGTGTATAACAAAGACTGTTTCCATCCATTCATTGCTCCATCCATTCACTGCTATGTTGTCAGACATCTGGATAGGCATCAATGGCCTCTTAGCGCTTGTCTATTCAATAGAGATATATAATAAGTACTGATCCAGTTCTTTGGAAGCTTAAAACTCAAAACTGCTTTCATTCATGTTGTTTTGGTTCCTAAGGAGGATTTGCACTCCTGTGTGTAAACACAGACCTTGGGTTATTTTCTCCAAAATGTTCCTTTCATGTTTTGACCTAACACCATTGTGTTGGTGTAATACTGAAGTATGATCAATTTTCTTTGATTCTGCATTAAATGAGAGAAAATTTTGGAAAATACAGAATGTTTAATTTAATAAAAAGAAAAAAAGGAACAAACGTGAGCCACATCTTTGTCACATTTTCAAATGTGTTTCTGAACAGGATGAATAAAGTAAATGTCAGCTGAGCTTTAGAGACGCTGGTAGACTGGTTTCCCTCCGCATCTACACGTTATGCTAAATTAAGCTAAGCTAGGCCAAGCACATGTTTCTGGCACTTTCAACACATCACTGGCACATCTCACACAGAGAGTGTTGGACTCATATAATTTATACTTTTCACACACTCTCATACCACACACTCTATCTCCTCCAACATCCAAGTTGAGGAGACAGGTAGATAGTTGGAAAAGCATTCGGATCTGGTGACAATTCACTGTGAACAGAAGAGACTGACACTGCTGGTGTGGCCAACTTCGTGATTTTTGTGACCATTGAGGCCATTTCAGTTTCATTTCAATTTAGCAGCTTTTAGGACAACCATCCTCCAGTGCTGCCACCACGAGTCAGAATTCTCCCCTGCTGCTTTGCTAAAAGTAGCTGTTTGCACATGTGCAGTGCTGGAGATTGAGGACTGTGTGAGGAAATGATCTATTGCTTCAGATATTCTCTGTGGGGCTCATCGTATGTGTAAATATCACCAAAATGATTGCAGAAGTTGGGTGCTGCGGTTATAAAATTAGGATTTAATCAGAACAGAATAACAGTCTTTAAATAGTTTTATATTGACTGAAGGTAGGAGGTGATCCTCTTTTCAGTCACAGTTTCAGACTGACAGAGAACACAAACAAAAAGGATGTTAATGACAGCAGTTTTATTTGGAGTTGTGCTGTTTAAAAACAGATGTGAGCGCGGGAGTACAAGACAAGCAAGTAAATGTAAAGGACTGGCTCAAAACACAATCCCAACTGCACCACTTAATTATGGCTCCATCTTTGTAAATACGTAAGTATTTTTTGTTGTTATTTCTTGATTTATCTGTTTTTGTTTTTATTTATTCATTTTTTTTATTGTAGGATGAGCCATTCTTGGATACACATTAATGTTTCATCGTCTAGCATGGCCAGGGGATACCCTCTCTGTCCAGTCCTTTAGTTGTATGGCTGGAAAAAAAACAAACAAACATATCCTGCTATTAAAAATGAATTTGTTTATTGTGAGAGTTTTTGAAGCATCAGAGAAAAATAGATCTGAGTGTCAAGCAGCCTCATCTCCTTTATGACCAGGTTTTAAAGGCAGACTCCATATTCGGGAGAATCTCCAGTTCGTCGGTGTCCTCTCACTTCTTTGAACATGAGATGAAAAATTTACTAAGCTTTTTCTTCTGTTTGTCTGTGTGGCTCGGCTTTCTTCTTCAAAGGCATGACTCAGAGAATGACCTTTTGGTTACCAGGAGTTCACCATCTCCTGTGAGGCATCAGGGCTGCTCAAAAGTAAGTTAGTGACACCGGTTTAAAGTAGGAAGGTGTAGATGTTGTTTGTTTTTTTGTTTTTCTAACTGGCCTGAAAGCTGTCAAAAATCTAAGACATGCAATTCAATTCAATTCAATTTATGCAGGGGCAAGATTTTTCTTCAGTCTCAGGGTTTTATCTTCAGCTGCTGGAAATCTGTTTTAGGAGGCTTTGGTTTCACAAAGATATTAACAGCATTCACTTGAAATGATAGAACTAAAGCAAAGCATCCTGCTCCACATGATCATGTGGATCATGTTCAGTGAAATATGCAAAGATTTATTTTATGCATCTGTGGAAGTTGAAGTAATGCACTAAAAGTATGAAGATTACAAGTACAAGTGCTTTATGAAAGTAGTCGTTGTCTTGTTTGTTCCTAGTTAAAAAGGCCTTAATATGCCACCTGATAGCTTTCGAGGTAACCCCCCCTTAAAAAAAAAAAAAGAAAAGAGAAAAGAAAAGAAAAACGCTCACATGAGAGACTTTCCTTCTCTTGTACCGTACATTACCCTGCAGAATCAGGCTCCCAGTGTGCAGCTCGCAATAATCAGCATGCAGCACATGACCTGCATTTATCATTAAACCACACAATGCGCCTCAGTGTGCTGACCAATGGCAGGCGAGCTGGTGGGGTAGGGTGGGGTAACTTGTAATCAATGTAATAATCTAATCAGAAGTAAAAGTCACAAATTGTAGTAGTTTTTCAGGACATTCTGGTTCTTGAAAGACTATCTTATAAAATGTCTTTCAGGAAACAACTCAGTTTCTTACAGCGTAAATGTCTCAGAAACATAATAGTCTTCCCATCAATGCAGTTTGAATTAGAAAAATGTAAAATTCAACCACACGTTTCAAATTGTAATCACTGCTACTTTCTTTCTATTTAACATGTAGCAGACTCATGTTTCTTGTCTCTTCTACATTTTTTTGAATTTCCCTTCGGGGATTAATAAAGTTATATCTATCTATCTAGCTAGCTAGCTATCTCTGAGCTTTCATTTTCTTCATAACCTCACAGTGTTGAGGATATAAAAAACCTTTTTAGGACGTTTTTTTCTGGCACTTTGTGTCTACTATAGAGAGCTAATCTGCTAATAACATATTGTGCTTAACATAGCCTATTTCTTTCAAAGTTGAATCTATTTGTTGAGATATTCTTGAAAATACCATGAACCTACTGCACAAAAACGTCCATTACATCCATGCCTTTGCAGCTTCGTTTAAACCAGCCTGTTTTAGAGGTGGAGTTCTTCTTCTTCTTCTTCTTCTTCAGGGTCTGCCTCATCTGAAGTCTGTGTTGTGGTTTACAAAACTCCTGAAGTACAGTAAATGCAGCACGATGTGATGTTGCATAGATGCTTGAAAACATGGCGAGGCTGGACAATTCTGATCTGGGTTTGTGATGTCACACAACCCTGCAAATCTGGCTGGTTTTTGTAGGTAATAGTTAACCCATCATTATGACAAAATCAACTTGTGCACCTTGTGAACACTATTAACATTAAAATAAGAATTCTTAACACGCTCATATGCAGTAGTATGAGTCCTCACCACATTTGCCTTTCCATAAATCCTGTTGTGTTTCTCTGCTCTCTATAAAATAGGCCTCACAAGGCAGCGCATCACTCAGCAGAAACACAAATAAATGGCTCTGTTCATGGATTTCAGTGCTGGCTGCCACCTGTTTATCTGCTGATTGTTATTGTCCCGCTGAACTCCATTAATCAGACAATAACACATCCACAAAAGGACGTAGAGCAGTAAAATACCTCTGGGACTTTATTATACAAACACACTTTTCTTTTCTTTTTATTTGAATTGTTTTCTATTTTCTTGGCCTTTCTTTGCATCATATTTTCTCTCCTCAGCTGTATTCTTTTATTTCCTCAGGGGTTAGTATAACGTTATCTGTGGCAGCTTGTCACATGTACTCAGAGGTGAAGACTCGTGTTCTTTTGTGTCTCAGGTGGTGGTGTCATCTTACAGTCGGAACATTGGGACTCGCTCTAAAGCCTTTCAATAAGGGTGTTTTCTTAGACTGTGTCCTTGGGGGGGGAAAAAAACCCACTGAACATTGCCCACTTTATGCTTATCAGTATGTTATTGTAAAGAATAAAAAAAAAAAAAAGATTTTATTATAGGAAACACTGTATGAGTGTGTGAGAGAGGGTGAATGAGAGATGTACGACCATCCACCAAATATTATGTAGGTCCTGTGCTGCCATAAATATTCCGATCAGTCATGGTTTAGGCGTTGAACATATGAGGCCTTTCTGGAGTTTCTGGTACCGTGATGTTAGTAATGGACCCTTCGGGCCCTGTGGGTTGTGAGACTGAGCTGCTTCCCACAAATGTCTTCAGACTGGTATCTAGAGTTTGGAGGCCTGAAATCCGTGAAAGGGTGGGGGTGTGGGGGTGAACGTGTGTGAAAGTAACACATCCACATGAACGCCAGGATTCATGTTTTTGCAGCCAAACGCTGCACTGCACCAAGATTACCAGTGTGATTTAACTTACTGGTTGGCGGCAGACCAAGTTAAGTGTGGGCCCTTTTAATCATTCTCTGTAAAAGGTGGTGCTCTTGAATGATTTCTGATTCAGCAGGTTTTCAAAAGCCTGAAAATGAGTCAGCATCAAACATCAACAAGGTTCGCTAAAAAAATATACACGATTCACTTGATCCTTCTCGTCCACACTTTTACTGTTGCAGTTTTGTTCGGTTTTGTTTTTTTCTGTATATTTTATATGCTGAACTGGAGACCCTTTTTGTGATCCAGCTCTTCCACTTTGCTGAAGCTCATATGGCTTCCAAATAAGGCCTGGATGAGTGTTGTCGTATTAATAGAATAAGTCTGCTGCTAGGGAATATTTGTATTGACCCACTGAAAGACTTTATCTGGTGCATGCCGTTTCTATGACAGTGTGTAGGCAGGATCCTACAAGGGATCTGTGGAGCTCCCTGAAAAGCTCCAGTTAACAGAAGGTCATCTCTAAATATCAAATTTGGACATTTGTATGCTGATTAAAAGCAGGAGTCTGTGTTATTTAAAATTTTCAGACACACAGACCTTAAAGCTGTAGCGTTTGCCCTTGCTACCAGGCAACGGTTTATCCTGCAACAGTTCTTTTAATTTGGATGCATCTGTTATGTTAATTAGACCCTCTTTAATACTCGAAAAGATGGTTTCTCTGCACTTTTTAAGCTTCAGCTGTTGAGAGGAATTTGACCTCAGATACATTCTTGTTCATGTTGAGTTGTGTTCAGTCAGGGAAGCTTAATGATTTGTGGCAGGAGATTATAAATGTACAGTTATAGAATATTAGTTGTGAGATTAACATTTCCTTAAATTTGTCACCTTAAACAAAGACATTTCATTGATTGTAACACTATATCATATGGGGATTTTAGTTTTTCCTTGCTGTGACTCTGCCATCACAGAGTATTTCTTGATATGTTTTATATACAGTAAGTTTTTAAAACTGATCATGGGATTTTTCTTTTCTTTTCTTTTTTCCGGCATCAGCAGTCTTTCACTGATGTTTCAGCCAGCTATTAATGAGTTACTTATTGATATTCTTATTTCTTTGCAGTTCACTCATGTTCCTAAGTGTTCTCAAAGTAATTTTTTTTGCAGAGTGAAGATTTTTAAAGAGCACCTTGAGGTTAAGAGAGGTCATCGGCTTGCTGGTAAACTTAAGATACTTTCACACAGGTGGTCCGAGCTGCGTTAATGAACCGATAAGTCTGTCTGCTGCTGACTCTTGACCTCTTTCTTAACATATTAAAGCTTTTGGTGGTGTCGAATTTGGCAAGATTTTCATTCAGTCTGCTTACATTTGCAAATCAGTGCAGTAGAAAGTGGTCCAGGTGTGTATGAGGGATTAGCAGAAGAGTTTTTTTCTTGAATTCTTGGATAGCCTTTCAACCATTTGCAATTTTTTTTTTTTTGTCTATTGCTAGGAAATAAGAATAGCACTATCATAGTAGGTATAAAGAAGCAGACAGATTTTTTTTTTTTTAAAGTGATGGGAAATAAATTCTAATGGGCAATGTTGCCTCACATAACATTTCTTTGTTTATATAAGAAGCCCTTTATCTTCAGTGAGTCCAGTTTAGTGGCTGGGAAGAAGATAAGAAGCAGAAACAGCAATATTTACTTTGCTCAAATCCACAACCTTCTCTCAATCTCGTACCTATCTCATTATTTTTCTTCCTCATGCTTCATGTCCAGGTTGGTCCGCCAGTGCTCTGTCCTCCTTCTGAGTGTTCTTGATTTTGCATGGTGACCTGCTGGGAGGTTTTTGACTTGATAATGACATGCTGTGTTTGTTCCGGCAACAGAGGCCCATGGTGTTGATGTGATTCAGCTTATTCATGAGAAGAACGACCCACTGGCTTCGGCTTGCTGCTGGCTGCCAGACCTGGGACTTACTGTATACCTCGTCCTGAATAAAAACAATGTCTTTTAACACTTGGGCACAAGGCAGTTTCCAAGCTGTTTAATAAGTGGAAACTTGGACGGTGTCTATGACTCCTGGATGGACTTATTTGTTGTAAATAATAAATTACCTTTATTTTGTGGGACGCATGTCCCAAAACAGGGCATCCCATGAATTTTCAGCCAGGCCTCCTAAATAACCTCTATTCTTCCAGTTTAATCAGTATGTTACACAAGGAACCAGTTTGGCCAAGGAAATGGAGTGTGGAGTGTGTCTCTAGTGTAATGGTGTGTTTACACGCAGCTTCTCCGCAGATTCTTTTTGGAAAATATTCTTTCTTAGTTTAGTATTTTAGTATTGAAATGATAAAGTTGGAAAACTATTTGTCGTAATCTAAAAGACCTGGTAACATGATTAGCTTAAAAATATTAGTTATATCACTGACCAACTCAATACTGTCTGCCTGAGCTGAGTTTGGATCTGTAAGCGTGGGTGTACATGTGTATGCATCATCACTAGACAGACAAATTATTTCCACAAGGGCCTCAATATGACAGAAAAAAAAATTATAGGCATGAAAGAATAGACCTGTGACTGATATAATGATCTGCACTGACAGCCTTCTGCTCTCAGTGTGGTGGTGCACAATATGACCAACTGATGACAATAAAAAAAAAAAAACCTTTCCTGTGCATCAGCACTACCTCAAATGGTGGCGTCAAGCTGCTACCGAAGGGAAAAACTAAAATAAAAATAATTCATTTGATTAATGAAGAATGATTGGGAATGATTATATTCAGAGGATATTCTGTTTTCTATGAAACAAAAAAGGAAAAAGGTTGTATGAAACAAGGTTTAAAAGTGTTGAAAGAAAAAATGAGTGACCAAGTATGTGACCAAACGAGTAAATCTTAGACGTGTCATAACTTCAACTTAACCTCTATGCCTTTAAAGTGGCAAAAAGGTACTTTTTTATTTATTTTTTTGCCACTTTAAAGGTTATACCTGCATAGCTTACTTAAAAAAAAAAAAAAAAAACGTCTCAGGACTTTTTTCCCCTTCATATTATTATTATGTTCTTCAGTAGTTTGGTTGGTTTTGCTATGATTTCCGCTGTCCACACCTATAGTTTAATCCTATAGATGTGGACATAATACCATAAAACAGGACGTAGTTGTCACATTAAAAGATAAATCCAAAGTTTCATTGTGTGTTTTTTAGTAGAGACGGGAGACTGAGGAAGCTTGACGACACAATCTATTATAACTGAATGGATGCTGATTTTTTTTCTTCTTTTTTTTTTTTTTTAGATTTTCTGATACATCTCTGGTAGCTGTTGCGTTCCTCTGGTCCAATTGTAAGCATGTGTTTCCATGTTGTTAAGGATTCTTTTTGGTAATTCTTGCAATTTTTTGAAATATCTGTAATGATGAGCAGCCAATAAGGCAGAAGAGGAGCAGAGTGGAAAGCAAACAGGAAGAGAGTTTTCATCTCTTGACTGTCACGGGGAATGTGAGATCACTCGCAGATAACATGGTGCAAACCTGGAACACTGATGAGGACAGAAGGCGCGCCTGCAGGGACATATTCCACACTACTCTGCTGACTTTTGATGCAATTCAGACAGAGACTCAAGACAGAGCAGTAGGAGTAAATGGGGGATATGCAGTACTTGTTAACAACAGATAGTGTTATCCTGGACAGGTGAAGGGAATATTTAAGTACCGGCTGCAAGGTTTCTTTCATTTAACGTACCAAAGGAGCCACGTATGTTACCTGCTGCTGATGGAAGTGACATTGTCAGTTCAGTTTTAACCACGCCTCTTTCTGCAAATTTCAAAGATTTTTATTTTTTCTTTAAGTTTTTCTGTAATTATATAACTTCCTTGTAATGATTTGTTAAGTATTTTCTATTATTCTATATGACTTTACGTACAATATTTCCCTCCCGTTTGTCATTTTGCTGTTGCAACGAACCATCTCTTTACCGTGAATGGTCAAACACCCAGCTACTTATCACTTCATTAATGGTTTATAACACATTAAATAAATCACCTTTAAGTGACACTTTAATTCAAGTTGCAGTCAGGAAATCATAAGCGGGGTTACTTGACTTCATGATAAGGTTTTGTGAAAAGTTGCCATGTCACAGACCATCTTGTAGATATGCATTCAGATCTTTAACCGGATAACCAGCAGTCAGACCATGAAGTATGTTGTGTGGCTCAGTGTTTGACCTGGTTAATCTCACTTCACACTTTCTTTCCCTTCAACTTCAGTTGTACAGGCAACTGAAGGCAGCAGATAGTTTTCACTCAGACAAATTGGTTTATAATTTTAGCAGTCTTAAACTAATTGGAAAAGCTTAAGTTTATTTATCACTCCTCAATGCATGTAAAAGTGCTTACTTTATTTTTCAGTGCTAGATTAAGGCTTTACTTTTCAGGCATGGAGGCAGTTATTATATATGCTTCTTCCTGGTATCTGTGACTTGAGAAGTGTTGCATAAACACATGATGTGATTGAAGTCCTAGCATAAAGATTCAGAGTTTTCTGATTAGCTGGGATGCTTCAACTACAGTCAGTAGTCATTTGTTCTGCATCAGTGCATTTTCACTGATGGAGCCCGCTCGCTGCATTTGTCTCATCACATGCAATCATATCGAAACATTCAAACTGGTAACATGTGAGTTGGCTCTGCCTCTGCTGAGTCTTCTAATGAGACAGACACAGTCTTGATGGGGTTGAATAAGGATGTTCTGAAAAATGTTGTGTCAAAATCAAGGAGAGGGTTGAGACGCCCTGTTCCTGCTGCAGAACGGGAGGGACACAACCCCCAGCTACTGGAAACAAAAGAGTGCTTTCCTTTCAGTCAGAGAGACAACAGCTGCATGCCTTGGGAAAAGAAAATAAACTACTTCAAACACTTTGTATCTATCGCCATTTTTGAGAAGCAATTCATATCTTTGTTCTACATATTTCAAGCTTAAATATCCTGCATGCTCCATTTAATTCAGACTCTACTGAAGAACACCTTGATGTTCCATTAACGTCCTATAAAGCTGATTTTAATTATTATTGATCATTTCTGGACTTTTACATTTTTCTGTGAATTCCAGAACTATTCAATATCTAAACATTCCTTGAACTTTTGAAAAGATGCCAGTCTATACTAACATAGAAATCTAGACATACCGCTATCACATGTGGGTCTGCTCTATCAAGTAAATAACTAACTCTAAAATAATATACTTACTAAAAATCATGTGGTCCTCATCAGGTCTTAAAATTAAGATACAACCTGAGATAAACTGCAATATGCTGCAATAAAAATGATTTAAAAAAGCCTAAATGCAGAGGTAGTGTGTGAAGAACTGTGTATCCCTTCTGCAGGTTAAGAGGAAGAGGAAGTGGCAGTCAGGTGTTGCTGAGCAAATGCACTTAATGATTTATGATCAGCATCTAACCGTCTCTCTCTCCCTCATTTCTTTCACAGATAGTTTCCAACATCCTGATTTTCTCCTGCACCAACATTGTTGGAGTGTGCACCCATTACCCTGCCGAGGGTTCCCAGAGGCAGGCCTTCCAGGAGACAAGGGAATGCATTCAGGCACGCCTCCACTCTCAGAGGGAAAACCAGCAGCAGGTAGGCTTTGACAACAATTATAAACACTGGCATGTGTTGTAAGATTATATTAAACATGCTCAACCGTATTTTCAAACGTCTGCCATCCGAGGCCATGTAATAAAGATACACCAGATATTAAGATGAGAAAATATACTTCCCAGCAGTAAGGATTTGTCAGAGATACGGATGTTAGGTGGAGTGGGCAGATATATGAAAAAACAAACAAACAAACAAAAAAAAAAAAAAAACAGTACAAAAGATTGAGGGACGATGGCAAATTGTCTGGAGATGGTTGAGACAAGTCAATTCAGCTGGGATAATGCAGTTACGTTATTAGTGTTTAAGTAAACATGATCATGACTTAGATAAGTTTTCATTAATAAGAAGGATGGCATAGTATAATTATCATGAAGGCATTCGTTTAAACACACACACACAAACACACACAAACTTTACAATTTAGTCCACAATTTAGTCCACCCACACAAACTTCAAAATAAAATCACATGAGAATTTGTATGTCCAAAACTAGAAGTCTTGCTTTACTTGGATGAGAATATGATTCCTAAAACATAGCCATATAGAGAAATGCTATTTCATGTCTGGGACTGTTTCTCTTTCGGGAATGGGAACAAGTTGAAGTCCATATTTTATACAGATATTTAAAAACACATAAAATGGACAATCTCTCCCTGAACACAAATGTTTTTCAAGTGTCCACACAAGAAATTCCTTCAGCTTTTAAATACTTGCACTTGCACTTTGAAACTTGCACTCTGTAATTAATATAAATGTTACTTTTATCCCGTTTAATGCAGGAGCGTCTCCTGCTCAGTGTACTTCCTCGCCACGTTGCCATGGAGATGAAAGCTGACATAAACGCCAAGCAGGAGGACATGATGTTTCACAAGATCTACATCCAAAAGCATGACAACGTCAGGTAACATCAGGAGAAGTGGGATGATGAGGGGAAATGGATTGAAGATGGTGTAAATGAGACATTTCTACACCTCCACACTCTCCTTTGAAGCTACATGTTCCCTCTAAAAGAGACGACACATCCACACATTAATTTTCACCGAATGCTTTTCTCAAGAGTCACAGTTACATTTCTGAAAATGAACTGTGTGTGCAAAGAGAGCAGAGAAATTTCTCTTAAACTAACACGTCTGATTACTAACTTCTGAAAATCTGGAATAGTTTTGCTGGTCAGAACGGAATAATGGCCTTGCTGTGATAATTCATCTTGTAACAAGATGTGAGGCTGAATCTCCTCACAGTCGTCACACAAACGTTCTGCTGTATGTACAGATGATCTTTCTGTTGGCTGTCAATTATCATTCTGTTCTCCTGAAGTGGTGTAAAATTATCAGCTTTAAACCAAATCAAATGACCATATGTGTATTCCACGTAGTGTCAAGTCTTTACCGCAATCTTAGACTAAGTTAAAACAACTATATTTCAGCAACATTGTTAAATAAATAACCATTTAATCCAGGTTAATCCTGAATGGTACAGCCCACCCACTGACAATGACAGAAGAGGCGGGAGAACAACACATGTTGCCATGACAACGTGGTATTTTCCCAGAATATTTTTCACCTGCCTCTTCCTACAGTATCCATGCAGTGTTTTGTGACTCATAGTGTAAAGTAACACAGAAATGCTCACAGCATATTCCTAAAATGAGTTACTTGGTCTGATATTCTGATATTAAGGCTCACACAACATGCACAAGATGCATTTATTAAGTCTGAGTAGTGTTTGCAAGACTGAACGTAAGAAATAGGCGTCTCAGCCATTTGATTATTAAGATAGGTTGCAGAGGAGTTTGTAACAAACATACTGTTTTTAAATGTTGCGCTGACTGGCTGTTGATTTCCCTTTTAAAACCATAATGAAGCTGACAGGTAAGCTGGTCTTTAGATGTTCCTACTGGTTTCAGCTGACATATCAGACGTACCTCTATTCTTAGCATTACAAAAACTGAATCCAGTGTAATACATCAGCTCAAAATATAAAGTTTATTATCAAATATTTGCCAGGAAACAGCACAAGGTTACTGGAAATATCTGACATGCTTGCAGCCACATTTTAAAGTGAGATGTATTTGGTTTTTTTTTATTTTTTAAGCAATAGATAAAGAGATAGATAAGATAGAGATAGATAAATAGTTACGATTACAATACCTAAATACTAATATTTGTATTAATACTTAATACAATACTTAAGGTTAGGATTAGTGCATTTGAAGTAGGAATTTTAGGTTCACTGCCATATATAAAAATACAAAACAAAACAACCAAATGAACATAACTGTGTAACAAAAAACACCAGCTGTTTTGGAGTCATGTTGAACATCCACAATAGATTAAAGATCCACTGGAAATGTGTTCTGATGAGTTGAGATGGACCAGAAAACCCTAATACCCCTTTGGCCCACTAGAGGTGCACATCGCTGTGTCTTAAACCAGGGCCTGGCACATGAACTTTCTTAGGATACGCTGCCTCCAGTTGGTGTGGAGTGGTATTGTTGCATTGTTTTGCTTTAAAATATCTCTCTTAAAACTCCTTAAAATATTTCTTTGTAATGAGTTTGTTTTTTTGTTTTTTCCATTTAAAATTTAAGTGAATTCTTGATTTTTTATTTATTTATTTATTTTTAAATACATTCTGTGAAGGGCATCTGACAGTAGTGTTTAAATCAACCATGGTTTGGTGGTTTTGCCCTTTTTCTTTTTCTTTTTTTGCAACATGAGTCTTTTTCCTTTGTTGTGGGTGTATGTCAACTCTATTTTGATTTCCAGGCTTAGACTGAACTGGATCTTATCACATCTCACAAGTCTCCTGTTTCTAATGTGCTTTGAACCTTTGCAGGACTTTATTAAAGCATCCAGATGCACCTGCAGTGAAGTTAGGATGGTGGTGGTGCAGAAATGAAATCTGTGATTCAATAAATCAAATCCTCATCTGATTCCTAAATAAAGACTGCATGAAACAGTTTTGTTCAGTAACTTTGTGATCTTTTTTAGGCTCGTTGCCAAGACCTGCTGTTGCAAAGATACAGACCGTCAAGCCTTCTTTATATAGATCGGTATCATAAAACCCAAGGTTTTCCTCGGGGGGATCACATTCTGCTCATCAAACTGTGCAACACTCTGTTCTTAGCCAGGCGATGGATGGCAAGAACAGGAACTTGTTAGTTATTTGTTTCCTTCTTGGTAGTCCTTCCTTTCTTTTAATGTGGATTTTCCAGGCGTGAATATGTCAGTGGTGGATGGTGGCTATGAATGAACTCGATGTTTTCTCTTGATATAAACTTTGATGTTTCCCTGCTCTATGGTCTTCCCGCAGTATTGCTTTGAAGTTGACAGAGAGCAGATGTCATTTGTATTGGCGATTCATTCATGAACTCCGCGGGTCTTGTAACCGTTTCCTTTTTCAGTAAATTGATTTTTTTTTGCTCAGCTACTGTGAATCACGACAGCTCACATTTTAGGAAATCTTTACACACCGTGTAACCTCACAGGACAGACGTGGTTGAGGGATTGCGGTAAGGTTCAGCACCACCTTGTGGATTAGAAAGAGCACTGCTGACAAGACAACAGTATGCTTTTGTTATGTCATATTGTGGGAATGGTGATGGACTGGCGACCTGTCCAGGGTGGACCCCTGCCTTTCACCCGAAGTGAGCTGGGATAGGCTCCAGCAGACCCCCATGACCCTGCACTGGAAATAACGGGTATAGATAATGGATGGATGCTGTGGGAACATAAATGTATCATTATAACACAGTGGTATCGTGCATCTAAGTCTCAAATTAGTTTATGTCCAATCTTCAGAGCCATAAAAAAAACCTGTATTGTGTATGAAAGCGTGAAGTTGAGGTTTTATGGCCTGAAGTTGTTAAAAGTGAGGCAGAGGAGCTGAGGAATGGTTATTGTTACTGAGGACTCGTATCGCTGTGATCTGTCCCTTTGAAAGCTCACGGGGTGCAGCATCAAGTCATGTACTTAGTAATACAAAGGCTTTTTTTCATTTCTATTAACATAACTCTTATTGAGATATTTCTTTTTTTTGCTGTTTGAGTTTAGATCAGATGACATAAAGATGTTTAGTCTGTTAAAAAAAAATAGATATTTTTTCTTGAACGCTGGAAAACAAATTTTGGTATTTTGTTTTGTTTTTATTAAGAGCCCCATTAGTTTCTGCCAAAAACAGGAGCTATTCTGCCTGGGGTCTCCTTCAGTTTCATTACAATTTACTTTTACAAAATTACATACACCAACAACACACACACGCACACACACTAAACAGTGCATGCCCATTGTGAATGAATAAATAATGAATAATACATAACACATCAAAACAGAGTCACAACTTTACATTTTTGGTATGAAGATCAACCAAGGAACCACCATGAGCGCAACACAGCACAATATTCAGATATTACAAAGAAACACATGTAATTCAGGCTAATTCAAGATCAATCTTGAGTAAACAAAAAGAATTTTCAACTTCTTTTGAAAGCTCTATGTGTTTTTCCCTGATAAACAAGATGATTTTGTTAAATGATTTCAGGTATTTTTGTAACAATAACATTTGTAATAAATGTCACTAGGAAATACTTCAATCTACATTTAACTGTTAACCAAGCCAAACTGTCATGCATAATTAGTACATTAGTTCTATATGGGCTTTAATTTGAGCAACCTGTGGCTTATATTAATTGTTTTCACTCATGTTTGACCAAACAACTGAAGCATAATCCAAGTGAGATTGAACTAATTGCTTGGTCAGCCACCGAAGAACAAATTTTCAACGTTGTTTAATAGTTCCCATACATCATTTTCTGTAATGCATAGTTAATTTGATTGATCCAGGACAGTTTAGAATCTACTATTACTCCCAACTATTTAGTCTTTTCTATTTGTTCGATTGTAGTGTTTCCAAAAGTCAGGTTTAACAGCGACGACATTTGTAGGAAATGTTTTGATGCAACTACCATGCATGTAGCTTTTTCAGCATTTATGATCAATTTGTTGTTTCCAATCCATTTTGTGACAGAAATTAATTCCTTGTTTAAAATATTATTGAGTTGATATGCTGTTTGGGCAGATGCAAACAAAGTTGTGTCGTCCGCATAAAGAGCCATGGTTGCATTTTTTTTTAACACCAATGGAAAATCAGTGAAAACAGAAAACAACAGAGGTCCTAAACAACTTTCCTGGGGAGCCCCACAATCCAACTGCCCAGGCTCAGGATAACTATCATTAAGAAACTTAATTTTCTCAATTACTAAGGTAACTCTCTGTCCACTTTAAGGTAGATGACTGAAATCCATAACAATTCAACTTGTTTCAAAGAATTGTATGACGTATAACATCAAAAGCCGCACTTAAATCTAAAAATACCGAACCAATCAACTTCATATTGTCAGTTTTCTCTAACGAATGATCAGTAATCTGAATGAATGCAGTTGTATTTAGCTCATGAGCTGCAAAATACTCCTGTATTTGTACATATGCTACTTTTTGCGTAATTTTATTCAAAGCAGGGGACAAACTTGTCTGCTATTTTTATCCGAAAATCGTTCTTTGTTGTTTCTAATCAAAGGGTTTAATCAATGAATTTATGTCTTCCATTTGTGGTGTTAAAACTACCTGTGAATATGTATATTTTTTTTCTGGTTAGAAGCAATTAACTAAATCAGTGTTCCAGTTTAGCATGAACAAGCAAAACAAGGGAAAAGCAGAAGGAAATGAAGGTGGAGCCTCAGTTCCACTGTAAGGTTTTATGCGAGTCTCTGGGGATCATGCAGTACATTAGCAGCATCCACTGAGCTCGAATGAGTTCTGCTCGTGCACATGAGTGTTCTCTTAATGGTGAGCTACGGTAACCAGGTGTGACTGGGCTTGATGGGTCGCAGTCGCAGCTTTTGGTAATTGGGGCTCTGCTGAGAGGCCAAGAAACAACAGGAAGAGATGTGACGGCTCCCACTGCTGCGACTAAAGAGCAAGTGATAAACAGAGCAAGGGGAGGTGGAGTTTGAAGCCTGCTACTGCAGTTGATATGTTGGTAATTAAAGAATCCTGCTCACTTCAACACAAAGGTGCCAAATCATTTAATGACCCATGGTTGGTACTTTATAACATCCTTTGATCAAACACAAGGATAGAAATTGTTTATGATGGTTGAGGGTGCACACTGAATGACAGTTACTTAACTTATTATTCACTGCTTTAAGCAGTGGTAACTGCAGTTTGACCTTACTTTGCAAAATTAGCAGATAGGTCCCTGCCCAGTTACCATCCTTAGAACATATGGAGATATGAATATTAGCCAGGATCACCCTGCCCCACTCTGTGAACTGACTAGTTAAGCAAACAGCTGTTTCTTAGACAAATGTAATTTTTCTGACTGTAGTTTTTAGTCTACAGCTCTGCTATATTTCTCACCAGAGAACAAAATGTTTTTGCTTAAAGTGGACCCTTTGTCACTTAATAAACCAAATTTTTAGTTGCTGATATACTGTAGTTGGTGTGATTGAAGGAATTTCTTATTTGCAACATTTCTTTTATGCTCAGCCATCAAATTGTAAAATTCTTCTCCACTTTTAAAGATTGTTAAATCTCAGTTGTGTTTATCCACTGAAGTAAAGTCCTGTGGTTTCAGGAATGAGGGAAAAATATGTGGCAAGTAAGGGATTATGAAAGGGAGTATTAGGGTGGATGTTTTGATGCTGTTGGTTTGCCCTTTAAATGTTCAAAAAAAACCCCAACTCTCAAACAGAACATTGTGAGTGGATCTGGATGCTGGCCTATATACCAGCAACACTGAAAGAGAAAGGCCTCTAGAGCACATAACATACTCTAAGTCAAAGGAATAGATCCTCTCTACTTTTGGTTCCAGAGGCACCTAGCTCAAGGACTGGCACCCCAACTGTAAACACATATGCCCTCAGTGTGTTATTATATATTTTTACATTTTTCTTACATTAGCTGTAATGTGTGGACATGTCATTGATAAACTGACAGCAACAATAATTCATCATGCTCTAGAAAGGCTATATTTTCTTTATGTCAAAGCCCCCTTGTTTACTAGATGGTGTCTTTTGACTTAGAGTCTGAAACATACATGAGACTAAATAAATATATAAACTAAAGGCTTAGAAGTGTAAAAAATAAAAAAAAAAAAAGACTATGTGTAGTATAAACGAGTGATGGGGTGAAGGACTGAAAAGAGAATCAGGAAGTTAAGGACTGAGGGGTGTCTAGCAAGGCACCAGCAGAGATGTGGGGTTAATAGTCGAGAGACACAGATAGCAGCTGTCTGATGACTGTCCTGGTGCCAGACTAGAGGGAAGTGCAGGGTCAGGTAAGGCCTGCAAAGTGACACTTGACCCAGAACCAATTACGCTGCAGTGGCTCTGCAAGCAGGAAAAGACCCACTACAATCACAGTATTTCTATTGGGTTTTAGCATAAAAACAACAACAACAACAAAAAACCCCAAAAACAAAGAAATGAAAATAAGAAAGTCCTTTTGGCACATGGCTACAGTCAATAAGTTAAAATGCTAAAAAGAGTTTTCTTCGTGTAAATAAATAAAAAAGTAATTTTCCTGAATTGGAGAGGTAGTGGGCATATTAAAAAAAAATACAGAAGTCAAAGCAAAAGTGTTAAATACATAAGACTTTTCCCCCCTTTCAACATTAAAATCCCCTCTGAAAATGAATAGAAACCACTGTGTTTTTATCAAACCCGACTATGTGTTGCTCAAAAAAATTAATATGAAAAAAGTAAAGCACAAGATTATTTAAACTGAGTAGATAAAAGTGGTAAAAATGTCTCTGACACGCATTATCCCACAAGTAGTTATAACTATCTTAATTATAATTATAATTATAATTAAGGACTCTGGTGATTGTGGTTAGTAATTATAATCTAATATTCCCTAGACAGTATTTCTATAAAAAATTATCTAAAAAATCACCACACGTACCCGTAAGATTAAAAAACAGATTAGAGGTTTACCTTTTCTATATATGTGTGTGTGCATTCTCGCCATTAAAATACATAACAAAGTGAATTAGTAAAATCCAAGTTCTAATGTACTGCTATCATGCATCATGTCACATTTCTTAAAAGTAAATTAACTCATGATTTTTCTTTTTTGTTTTGTTTTTGGATTACAAAGCCTCCATCATTTTCAACTCTGAGACTGTACGGCTTTTTTAAGTGCAGGATTTCTTCTGCAAGCACAGTTACATAAAGAGTGTGTGAGAGGCTCATGCTGCAGATTAACAAGTCATTCACCATCATTGTAATTAAATGCAACTTTACCGATGGACTGTAAAGAAATGGACAAACTCTTCTGTGATGAGTTGGCAGGATGGTTCCTCCTTATGGGCTCCTGCTCAAGGTTTCTTCCCCTACAGGGGATTTTTTCCTTGCCAGGTTTTTCTCCCACTAGGGGAGTTTTTTCTTTCTTTCCTTGTTTCTTTCTATTTAAATGGAATACTGTTTCTTTACTTATAATATTTAAGAATAGGTCATGCTCTGGGTCTTTGTAAAGCACCTAGAGATAATTTGTATTATAATAGACGCTATATGAATTGAATTGTATTGAACTAAACTGATTTGATTTATTTTGTGGAGGATATGGTTTGATTATGGTCATCATTAGGATATAGAAGACATTCATGAAACTTTCCAAGACTTATAAACAGCTACCAAGCAATTAATTGACACCTGCAACGCAAATAAAGGTTCTGCAAAGGTAACAAAGAACTCCTAGGTAGCTAAAGTACATTTTAATTAAGAAATGGATAAGAAGACATCGTTCAGTATACTGAGTTGCTCATTCAATCATCAGCTAATGCTTTTTCTTGTCATTTTCATTTACTTAATGACTCTTTTCTGTCTGTTCCAGAAACTAATTCAACAATGAGTCAGTTTGAAGACTGGCATTTTAAACCAATAAATGTGCCAGAAAAGGAGAGCAACCTATGGAGAATTAATTGGACCTCATATGTATATATATATATATATATATATCTGTGTGTGTGTGCGTGCGTGTGTGTGTGTGTGTGTGTGTGTATATATACCTATATATGTATAGTCAGCAATTATTGTGATTTCTTTTCCAGTGCATCTGCCTCACTGCAAGCATATGTAAATTCCACAAAAAACAATGTACTATTTATGATTATAAGCATTAAGTCAAAACCACTTAGGAGCAACTGAGTTAAAGCATTCTCTTCTTTCTAGACTCTGAAGCACGACAGCCCCCTCCTTCTTCTATCACTTCATTTTGTTGCCTTCCCTGAAAAATCTCTGCTTACACCCAGTCTGGTGTCTGGTTTCACTTGACCTCCCATGCAACCGTTCACAGAAAAGCAATCAATTTTTCTCAGAAATGTGTACCCCAGAGTGGGGACACTTAATCCTTTTCATCTTAGGACGCAAATTGAGTAAATTTAGACATTTTGAAGCCCGAGTTCATTAGCACACATTAGTGCTCTTGACATGTGAGCAGCGAAGGAAAAGGGGGAAAAAAAAGAAAAAAAAAGACTGCAAGCCCAGAGTGCACTTGCAAACCTCTAAACACCCGAATGTCCTGAGCAGACATACTGTACAAACACACAATGTTCCCTTGCCTTTGTAAAACAGGCATCCACCATGTGAGATTCATGTGAGCTTGTTTGGTCTGAAAAACTTAATAATTTATAGCTTTCGTGGCTCTTTCCTGGGGGTCTGGCTCTGAAAGCCACTTTCACATAGTCAGGAAACTGTTGAAGTATCTGGCTTCACAAAAACAATGACAATGCTGTCTGGTAAAAGTGTTAATAGTGCCAAATTTCAGTAATATTCTGGATTTTTATGTGAACTTGTTCACCTACAAATATCAAAGGGGCCATAATAAATACCACAAAGAAAAGCTGTTCAGTAACTGCATTGTTAAAAACAAAACACTCCATACAGAGTGTACATAAAATCGTATGTGTGAAGAATAAAACTGATCATTTGCATTGTGCTTTAAAAATTTCAGGAACTCTGAGTAACGACATTTTGATAAGAATGTAAAGCACACAACAATTATTTTATAAATACATGATATATAATGTATCATAACATTTAACTGCAGTAATTGTTCTTTTGAGAGACAAAATGTGAGAAAATAATCAATATAAAATCCATGCATTTGTAGATCAATCCAAACATACAAATTCCAACACAAATAGAGTTTTCTGTATTTTCTGCACACTCCTCCACAAAAACCTTAAATCAGTAAAGTTAGTATTCACTAAATGTCTGTATTGTATGTAGTCTGGCTTGTCCTCATGCTGTTTACAGTATCGCACATATAGTAGTTTACAGTATCCATACGGACAGACAGTGTTGCACTGTGGAGTTTTCCTAGAGCAACCGCAGCTCAGATTTATCGAGAATGAATTATAAAATCAAAATGTAGAACTGGAAATTAGCAAAAGCATGACCTTGCCTCTTGAGTTTGACCTATAAAGCTCATCACATGTTTCACCCTGAGAGGAAGTTGGTGACTGGAGAATAAATATGCTTATTGAAAAAAAGTAGTCGAGAGCAGAGTGTGACTTTTTGCGGTAGAGGGTTATGACGTTTCACGGAATAACTTGTGCCACAGAGGACAAGCTTTCTCGCAGGTGTTATCTTTGAGAGTGCATGAGGCCAATCTGACTGTCTCTCACAGCTAAAACCCATACCCGTTAGTGCCGTTATCTGCTGGCCCCTTTGGCTTCATTGTTGAGAAGAGTGATTCAGCCGAGGGAGATCATCAGTCCTGCTGTTGTGCAGGTGTTACGAGAGTAATGAAAATGCCTCCATCACAAAAAAGACCTCTGCAGTATCAGTTTACCTCCCCCCCCTCTAATATTTTGTGAAAGCCTGGTAAATACACTCTGTCTGTCCCAGACTTCATCAGAACAAATGCTACAGGAGGCCTTTTTTAAAAGCAGAACTACGTTCACAGCTGACTGCACAAACCCACTTCAACTGCAGTCTCTCACCTTTCACCTCCACCAGTGTCTCCAAGGTGTGTCTTGACCAGAGGCATTAACTTTCTCATCTCTCTGTCTCTCTCAATCATTTATTCAGTTTCCTATATATGTTATTTTGAATTTTTGCAAAAACAAAAAAAAGCCCCAACAGCAAGATGCATTAGAAAAGGTCTCTTATCATTTGTATATAAACTTTTTAGGGGTCCATTATTTATTTATTGTTCATCTTCCACATCTCATCGAAGACATCAGCACATTGAAACCTCAGATTTCATGACTCTTTTCATGCTCTGAAACCCGCCACTTGATACTGCAGTTCATTTGAAATCAGTATGAGACAATCTATATTTATCGTCATGCTTTCCCAGTTGGTTCTCTGCTTTTTTGTTTTTCTTTAAAGCATCTCACCAGAAACTTTACAGGCTCTACAGAGTTCGCTGATCTTAAACTGTTACTAAAATTTCAACCTAAATCTCACATTTACATAACTTGTTCAGAAAACAATGTGAGAACGTTTTAGATTTTTGTCATCTAGATTTGTTGACTGTTTTGTTTTTAACCTTTGAATGGACGAACATACCAACCTTTGCACTGGATACTCGATACCTTGGTGTCTCCCTAAAGGGAACATGTTTCTCATTTTCAAAAATAATCTTCTTTTGTGATAAAATACTTACATTCTCACTCAAATTCACACTTTTTGCAACAAGGAATGTCCAGCAACAAAGGCATCTTGAAGTCTGTTGGGCAACAAGAAGTCTCCAGTTATGCAGTCAATGAATTGTGGACAGGATATGCATACTGACAGAAGCCCATAAAACTGCTTTACAAATATTACATATCACATTCACTGTGTATTGATTACAGTGAAAGAAAATGTTACTCACCTTTTATTTTCAACCATCATCCATCCATTAACGTCAGCTTATCCAGGTTTGAGTTGCAGGGACAGCACCTTGAGCAAAGAGGCCCAAAGCCCTCCCTGGCCACCTCCTCCAGCTCCTCTGGGGAACACTGATGCATTCCCAAGCCAACTGAGAGATATAATCTCTTTAGCATGTACTGGGTCTGCCCTAGACGTGCCTAAAACACCTCCCCAGAGAGGCACCCAGAGGGCGTCGTAACCAGAGGATATCCCAAGGTATACGGTCAAATACCTTATCCAAGTACGTGAAGCACATGTGTACTGGTTGGGCAAACTCCCATGCTCCCTCCAGGACCCAAGTTGAGTTGGTCCAGTGTTACACAATCAGGACAGAGCCCGCCTTATTCTTCCTGAATTTGAAGTTAGACTATCAACTGGAGGTGGGAGCTGATGATCTTTCAGACAGGTTCCTCTACTCTCGTTCCTCAAACCCTCGTTACATGTTGAGGCTAACCAAGTCTGTCCAGCATCTTCCTCCACCATCTGATCCAAGCTGACAGCTCGTTGGCCGCAAATGTGACAACTCAAATATAATGTCAATCATCAAACTGTGGTCAGGGGATTTCTGGTGCAACCAACACTTATGAACACCATTATGTTAATAAAAACAAAACAAAAAACATGATATTTGTTGTGGACAAGTTGTAACTAGCACAGAAGTCCAAGAACAGATCACCACTTGGGTTCAGATTTTAGAGGCTGGTCCTCCCAGTCAGGCCCTTCCAGGTAACACTGTTTTAACCAGTTGTAACCACTTTAGTGTTGAAGTCCTCCAGCAGAGCAATGGAGGTCCCTTTGGGAGCGCTTTCCAGCACACCTGCCAGGTACTCCAAGATGCCTGGGTACTTCAAACTGCTGTTTTGTGCAGAAATGCAAACCACAGAGCCAGTTTCCTGACCTGCAGACACAAGGAAGCTACTTTCTCATTCACTGGGAAAATGCCAGCATGGGGAAAATATGTAATCCCACTCCAGTTCAATACCTTTCACCGAGGTAACTCCAGAGTGGAACAAGATTCAGTAACTTGCAAGGAAATGGGTTCCTGACCCTGTGCTGTTCATTGAGGTGACCCCAACTATATCTAGTCGGTACCCCTCAACCTCACACACAAACTGAGGCTCCTTCCCCACCAGAGAGGTGATATTCTATGTCCCGACAGCTAGTTTCAATGAATGATATGAGGCTCAGGGCGCCAAAGCCTTTGCCTTCGGTCGTTTGGGCTTTGCTCTTGAACGAGCTTCTCCCCCGGCCTGGGTCCAGGGAGGGCCCCAGTGACCCTGACCCGGGTGCTTGGAATTTTTCACAAGAGTCTGTTTGAATCGCTTTCAGTCTGGCCCCGTCTCCCAGGACCAATTTGCTGTGGGAGATCCTACCATGGGCATCTTGCCTACAAGTCTGCTTCTCTGGCTTGCACGTAGGAAAACATGCTCATGATTCCGTCAACCTATGTAATTATTTTTTATTCTCATTTCGCTTTTTTTTATTCTCAGAACTGTTTCAAACCTGGATTTAAAAGGCTCTAGAAAGAAATTAAATCAATCTCAACTAGCCTAGTTGAGATTTCCTCTATACAAGCTTCATAATGCTATAGTTAGCCACACTGCTACATATCTGTTCAGGTCTGTAGAAATATTTTCAGAGAATCCTAATTCCAGCAACATCTGAAGTCCATTGCTGTTGTATAGGCAGAAAGCAGCCTGTTACGTCTCACAGTTTCATTGCGAGTACACAATGTTCATGTTCATTGTGAGAACACAGTGTTCTTTCAGACCTTACAGACTACAATACAGAGAAGTGATATTCTCTGATATTCAGAGAAGAAAAAATCTCTGAATATATGCCTCATTCTTTCCTTGTCTTTCTGTTTCTGCAGCATCCTGTTTGCAGACATTGAAGGTTTCACCAGTCTGGCATCACAGTGCACAGCTCAGGAGTTGGTGATGACACTGAATGAACTCTTTGCCCGCTTTGACAAGCTGGCAGCGGTAAGGACGCACAAACCTATATATGCATATGATGAACAAAAAGTGTGTGTGGTGTATAGATACTGTTGTTGTAGATAATATGTTGAATTCACTCCCTCCTCCACATACATGTGCAACTGTACTGTGCCCAACACACCTTTTCCAACTATGCCAGAGAACAGAAATTGTGTGATGCCTGAGGATGGAGTACTCACACTAACCAAACAAAGTGGATTTGAGAGGTCACTGCTTGGGTATAGTGCAGAATGCTTATTGTGAGTGCATTAACTGATATGGAAACTCACTGAACATACTGTGTAGCATAATAGCTACAGAGAGGCTGGAAAACTGACCGCTCAAAATACCTTAGCTTTTATCATCCTCTTATTTCTCTCTCTCTCTTTAATAACCTGCATTTGCACAAACATGTGATGTGCCCGCACATATGTACAAAGACAATGATCTCATCAGTAATTGAAGAGATTTTGCAACATCAGTACACCATTTTGATTTCTTTGATCCTCAAAGAGACATTAAAAAATGAAAACATTTGTCTTCCTGGTTGAAGGGTTACCTCTGGTGCTCCTGACTTAGACATTCAGATAAAATCTGAAGACATTGTGCATAAAGACTAGTTAGGAATATAAACTCAGAAATCAGGAAAATTAAGCAGCAGAAGAGGAAGAGTTTTGAAGAGGATGCACTGTAACTGTGCGGAAAGAAGTCTGATCTTTACACATCAATAGAGTGGTTGTTAGAGCTGCTGCCTCACAGTTATAATGTACCAAGTCCGATTCCTGGCTGGGGTCTTTCTGGACTGATTTCAATGTCAGTTTGCTTAGCTACTGAATTTAAACAAGCATATAATCCTTATTATCTATGTTTGAGTATCTTGGAGATCTACAGTTTACAGAGCCACTCTGAAATAAGTAATTAAGTATTTAGTGTCCTGCAAACTATGCAGTTGTTCAAAGCATGTTTTTCATCTGTGAGCCACAGCATCTTAAAACAGCACATTCATGATTATTGATATTTTTTTTCCTACGCAGATTGACATTGTTTTTCCAGCTAATGCTCAGTGTATGCCCTTTGTTTATGAAAGGTGAGATGATTCGCTGCTTAATCAATATTTATGAGTGAAGCGGACATAATGGTGTTGTAAACCAGCAACGTTGTAGTTGACACTTTTGTGTCCATTGCCAGATGTACCTTCTGTCTGTGTGTACACATGTACACTCACCCACGTTCGCTCTCTGTGCTCTTTACACAGTGGATCTTTTTTTTCTTTCCTTTTTTTCATTAGAGCCATGTGCTAGAGAGATACTCAGGTGGCTATCATGAGACATGGTTTTCTCCTGAGCCCTTAAGTTCCACTCACACACATTTCCACACACAGGCCATATTATGGTTGTGTCACACACTGCGGAGAGATCTTTGATGTCTGAAGCCAACGTGTAAAATCTTTGAGATTTATTTGTTACGGAAATCCTGCATTCAATGTCCAAGTGCCTTATAGCTGTAAATACAACACGTGTTCCTTTCAGAAGATTGAGAGTGCAAAAAATTTGCCTCAGGATTATGAGTCCAGATAATTTATCTAAAAAGCAGATTTCGAACAGCGCAAGTTTTGTACAATAAAAATGGCAAACCACAGCATAACGACTGTTACCAAACAGTTAATACACATGAAATGTTGAACTCTTTTCCTCAATAATGCCTTCAAAGCTCCGAACGGTCCACGATCTTCTAGAAATGCTTTTTCTTTTGTGCTTGAATCTCAGCACGTCCAGAACTGCCTGCTGGTTGAGTCTCCATGCTCCAGCTGAAGTGTAATGATGCTAGTAAGGGTGAACTTTATTTGTAATTGAGAACCCTAAAAGCAAGGCATAAAACCTCAGGATTAATAATGAAAAGGATCGGAAGCCAAGTGGATGTAGGTTTGTACAACTGTTTTTTGCTTCAAATGTATAACTGAGAGCATGAAACATGAAATTCTGACAGATGAACCAGTGTTTCTGTTGGACAGAAAATCACACTGGGCTGTTTCACATGACTGACTGTAAAAGGCCAGAGGGGATTCTTGAGACAAGAAAGGTTCAAGCTTTGTTTCTTATTGTGGTTATCTATGATTTGGAATTTACCATCAAAGGAATAAATGGCTACTTCTCTGGACAAGAACAAGTATCATATCCAAAAGAACTTGTCAATAGATGGTAGACTGAAGAGCATCATCCTCAGGCAGACGTCACACCTACGACAGATATCGCTGGACAATATGGCCAATGTTTATATCTCACTATATTTCATAATTTTGGTAGATGTGATCTAATTACGATAACGATATGAACCTGAAAACTATGAGAAACTGCCATGAAATGTCCTGAAAACTGAAAATGCTAAGTCCATCAAACTTTATTCGCTAAGACTATGTAATATATTAAGTTAAAAATAACATTTAAAATGAATGAGTCAATGTTCACCTTTTATTTAAATTCATAAATAAGAAACACAACGTTACCATCAAGCAAACAAACTTCTTGGCATTGTCATACAAATACTAATCCATATATAAATACTGAAAATGTGTTTAAAAGTCATATCATCATTACTGAAGCAATCCCTATGGCGATACATGTACTTATTGCATTATTATTCACCCCTTCTAACAGATGTGTCAAAGAAATTCAAAACAACTTATAGCTCAAAAGCTGAATCAGCTGTATTAGAACCCAAGACACCCATGTATGGGCCTTCAGGCACATACCCTAACCTCCTCT
The DNA here is from genome assembly GCA_037176975.1 of Arrhamphus sclerolepis. Taxonomy (NCBI): domain Eukaryota; kingdom Metazoa; phylum Chordata; class Actinopteri; order Beloniformes; family Hemiramphidae; genus Arrhamphus; species Arrhamphus sclerolepis. Next base: position 1,685,543 of record JBAMYA010000014.1, read on the forward strand.
GGAGTATTTTTCTAGATTAAATGGAAAATTGAAGCTGTTTTCATGCCCTTTCATACCAGCGTCATTATTGTTTATTTCTAGTAAAGTTTCTCTTCTGTTGTTTCTGTTTGGTGTGCCAGGAGAACCACTGTCTGCGGATCAAGATTCTGGGCGACTGCTACTACTGCGTGTCCGGGCTGCCAGAGGCGAGGGCTGACCACGCCCACTGCTGTGTGGAGATGGGGCTGGACATGATAGAAGCCATCTCGTAAGCCTTCTAACGTGAAAAATACGTGAAACAGCAGCGCTCTAGTTAGTCTTTAGTTTGAATGAAGAATGTGAACCGTCATCACTTCTCAAAGAACCGAAGAACCAAAGTATCAAATTCAGAAGGGACTATTTAAATGAATAACTGCAGATTGATTTACTGAGCTTTACAACCTCGAGCCATTGTGGTGAAAGTAAGAATGTCATAAATCATATGCGGGGGACAATGAGGCATTGCACAAAACGTTATTCATAACTGACCCAAATATAAGCTTCTCTCTAACTAAAGTTAAATCTTTTTGAAAAGTTATCAGGCTTTCTCTGGTCTCAGCATCATCCCCTCTACCAGTTCATCCACTCATTTGTATATTTCTGTTTCAGCTGGTTTAGAGGTGCAAAAGTCTGGGCTATTACTTAAACTAAAGTAACTTTAAGCAAAAATAAAGAGCGTTAACTTTCATTGTCAAGAATGAGAGGTCCTTCACAGTCAAGCCTTTAAAGTGCATAAGAAGCTATATATCCTCAGATGTAGTCAGTATTTCATTCAGTTAATAAATATTTTAGGCTTTTATCAAGTATAAATGTCATTTGTAGATTTATAGATTCAGATCTGACTATTTACAGCCGTTCTTTGTTTCATTCACATGATATCCGCAATTTTTATTTATGTAATTTTGGAAAAGTGCAAACCTCTCAGCTGGTGGAAACAATGACGGCGGAAACATGACATCTAGGGGCTATTTTCCAAATTAGAATGAACTCTGAGGTGGTCTTCCATCACAATTCTGGACCATAATGGGATTAGTCTTGTTATAGCGTTATCTGGGTATTTAGCTGCTGAGCAATCAGAAGGGCTTATTTGGGACGCGTTCTTTTCCCCTCTTTGTCTCAACAGGTCATTTGTCAGATCTTGAAAGGTTTTTTGGAATCCGTCCATGACCATGTTCTCGCTGGTTCATGTCAGAGTTAGATGACGCCATAAACCATTCATTGCCTGATAATCATTGCACTAGATTAATAATCCACAGACAGTTAGAGGCTGAATGCGTGCTGTGGTCCTCACTGTCACAGAAAGCATTCAGGGACTGAGCAGCCCTCACAACATTAAATCCTAAATTCATCTACATCAGAACACATTATCTTTCACTCTCACCTGCAGTTCAGCATATATATGTAGATATATATTGGCACATATGTCTTGCAATATAAAATAAATCCTGATATTTGTAGTAGTTCTGAAAACACTGATGCATCATGGATTTAGAGGACACTTCAACACCACCATGATCATCACTGACTATGATGCTGGTGAAGTGAGACACAATTATCGTGCAAACTAGCCCTCAAAAGATTGCTTTCTGTCGCTTTCAGGCTGGTACGGGAGGTGACTGGGGTGAATGTGAACATGCGAGTGGGCATCCACAGTGGCAGAGTGCACTGTGGGGTGCTGGGACTCAGGAAGTGGCAGTTTGATGTCTGGTCCAATGATGTCACACTGGCAAATCAGATGGAAGCTGGAGGCAAAGCCGGGTATGCCAGTGTAATTTATGCTGCTGTTTTCTCTACCTGCAAACTAGTTCACTTTGTTTAAACTGATTAGAATGCAAAGTGTGTCTGCTCTAACTTCAGGCGCATTCACATCACCAAGGCCACTCTGAATTACTTGAATGGGGACTATGATGTGGAACCAGGAGCAGGTGGAGAGAGGAATGCCTACCTGAAGAGAAACAACATAGAAACATTCCTCATTGTGGGCTGCAGTCAGAAAAGGGTAGGTCTCAAGCCTTCCTAAAGTGCCCGAGTGCATGCACAGTATAAAAAGAAGTAAAAGCTCATGACTTTAATTCTAACTGAAGCTGTATCAGTTGATTTTTATCAGTAGGTGTCAAAAAATGCAGACTGACATCACTGTTTTATTTGCACACTTTACAAAGTTGGAAAGGTGGATCCCCTAATATATTAATTTTATAAATTTTGTTTGGTCTCTCCATCACTTGGGAAAATCCCTACTTCTTTTTCGGCAAACTGCTATTTAAAAAAAAAGTGAATTTTAGGGTAAATTTTAGACTGAGATTTAACTGTACAGGAAATGAAGAAAATAAACTACAAGAGGCTAAAAAAAAGCTCTTTAGATGGAAAATATTCCTCAAATTTGAAAAGATCACCTCTTTCCTGTCACTCATTTATTTACATTTTAATTTAAACAACAGTCTTTTCTGTGAAACAGAAGCATGCAAACCACTGGAATTAACAGGTCTTATGCACTAATTTGCTATTCACAGCACTTCTCTTGGCCTAAGTTCTGGGCTCTGACTTGGCCACACAAAAGGTGGATTTTCTTTTTCAGATTCCAGTCTGTGCTAGGTTTACTTCCTGTAGTTTTAGTCCTTGTGCTGCTGCATCAGAAACTTGTGATGAGCTTCAGCTGGAAAACAGCTGTCCTGGCATTATCCTGTAGATTTCTTTGTTAAACCTAGGAAATAATTGACCCCTCTATGATGGGCAGGAAGTCCCTCCCACTGCAATAGGCTACCGGGGCAGGTGACTACAGTGCCAAAGGTTCCACTTACCATTTCTCTCCGTTACTCACCAACATTCACACAGGACTACATCTCCTAAACTTAAAAAAAATCATTGACATAATTACCACAGTATATTGTCACACACTAAGTGCTTATAGGATAAAGTTGAGTCTATTGATCAATACAACAATAATAATAATGATAGCAAATGTGGTTGCACATATTTCAGTTCACCACATCTTCAAGCATTTAAGGGTTAGGATTTTGTCATCATGCTGACACTGAGATTACTTTGTCTCCATTTCCAGTCTCATGTGGATCAATTGCTTTTTATCGTATATCTTTAGAGAGCTCCTTTTTTGTAAGGCGGAGTTTACATCATTAGATGTTTTTGGAGAAGCTAAAAAGGGCATTTTGTCTTAAGATAGACAATAAAAACAATATTACAGCATTTAGATGCTGTTATTGTTTTCCTCTCTTTGCTTGTGATACATGCTAATAAATGTTGAATGTCATGGTAGGTCACAATGCGCTGCAAAAATGTGCAGGATGAGTAAAGCTTTTTGAAGTTTACCCTCAAAATAGATTACATACTTGTAAACGGGTGACGTGTGAGCTTTTAGTAGCAATTTCACAATTTTATTTTGAAAAATCAAAACATAATTGCAGTATTCCACCTTTGATGTGCAGGCGTTGAATTGTTTTGTGGCTAAAAATGTGATATTTTCACACCACATAATATTTAAAGTGCCATTTTTGGTGGTTAAAACATGCGCCACCAATCCATACTGCACTCATCAACGTTTGCAAACTGAAACTCAGTCCCTTGTGTCTTTTACTCACTTATCTCTGTCTCTCTGCGTGAGCACCAGTTTGTTTATGACTGGACCTTTTTATCAGTTGTTTCTGTCCTCTGGCAGTATCACAAGCTGTGACTATAGTTAGTACTGTATGTCATGTGAAATGATATTGTCCTCTCATTTCTCTGCCCAAAGATGGAAACGGTCTTATTGTTGCTTTTTATATTTAATTTTTTTATGACCACATGCTGGAGCCAATGGCTGTTTAATCAAGTCCAAGTCTGGACTTGTATACTTGGAGGTTCATACTTCAGCAAGTTCGACTCAGGGGAATGTACTAAAATGTTTTTAATGGGTTTTAATGCTTTTTTTTAAAAAAAAAAAATTCAGCTGTGTTATAAATAAAGTTCGGTGGAGGCAAAAAGTCCAAAACCTCTGAAGATGTCAAAGGAAATTTCCAAATAGCCTCTATCTTGATCAGTTAACCACAAATTTGAAGTTAGAAGAACTATGTTCTTGCATGAAAACATCTTAAAACTACATTCTGCTACACAACAACAAAGTTTTAACATTCACTTTTACTTCTGTCATTACTTCTGCTTATGCGAAATGCATTCTGGGAATTCTGGGAAAATCTGCATTCTGATTTTTGCCGTCTCTCCCTCATGGGTCTTTGCTGTCAGGGGTTTGATTTTCGTACAGTAAATGCTGTGGTAAACAGGGAGTATATTATAGCACTTGAAGCTACAGGTGGCCCATTCTGCTGCTTTACTTTAAATAGATTTTTTAAACTCACTTTAGTAAAACTGCTGAATCTTATATGCAATAATTTAGTCTCAATCCAAACAGAGTTTGACAAATGTTGAACTGTACTTGAATTCGTCAGTTATGCAATGAAAAGATGACCTTGGCTATTACTATTACTCTCAACATAACAATTTTCATGAAGACAGGGATCCTGTGACAAATTTAAAAAAAAAGAATGAATAATTTGCAGGTGTCCTTAAAAGGCATTATATACTTAAAAAAAAGGACAAAGAACTTGTTTTTCTTTTTTGCAAAATGTATACTGCATTGCTTTAAAGGTAGGGTTTGACATCAAGGTATCTGAAACATAACATAAGGTGATAGCTCCTCCCACCAGTGCCCCATCATGTCTTCCCCCTCTGACACTCTTTCTTTTCAAACTATCTTCACTAAAGCCACAAAATCTTCAACTTGAATTATTGTCACAGAATCTTGCAAATTGTCAGCTTAATGCAAAACTATACACTATATTCCTCAGCGTGTATTTTAATATTCCTTTCTGCTTCTTTATCTCCTACAGAAAGAAGAAAAGGCGATGATTGCCAAAATGAACCGACACAGAACCAATTCTGTCACCCACAACAGTGGACACTGGACAGACCGTCCTTTCTACAACCATTTGGCCAGAAATCAGACCTCCAAGGAAATGAAGAGGATGGTGAGGAAAATGTAAAAAAGTGGTCACTGTTGGATTTAAAGTGTCCTGACATTTCGCTCTGAAGCACCATCAGGCTTACCAGTATTACCAGAGAGCCACAGCCAGGTGATTATCCTGCTTGTACCTCATCTCAGCTCACATTTGGCGTTGAAGCGAACACATTGTAATAGTCATAATCCTTTGATCTACAGTCCAGATAGGCAATGAGGATGGCCCTTCATGGCCCACTCGGCCTCTTATACTTCACTCTGGCAACGAGGGGCTCTCAGGAGCACTCAGGGTCACAACAGCATTATGTAGGCAGATGTAATCAAGTGAGAAATGGAGCGGTAGAATGATGTGATCCTGCTGAAACTCAGTTTATATTTACATGCTGACCTCCAATCCAGCCATGCAAGAAAACAGGGACTCGTGTATGAATGAATGCATCTGAAGCCTCAACGTTCTCTTCAAGGAGCATCATCACTTTTATTTTATTTTGTCTTTTAAATGGAAACTCTGCTTTGCATTGAAGCTGAGTCTTTAAGGTTCAGGTGTTTGCCACAGAGTGGTGCTGTGTGGCTTTAGATACAACAATAAGGAAATCAGACATTGCGCCTTCATGGAGATGTATTACAAAAATTATTACAATAAAATCTCAATGGATGCTGTCTGAAATACACATTTTGATGCACTGGCTCGGAATAGATTAGATCATTTCTAGACCTTTTATGTGGGCGGTTTGAAATCATTTAATGTTAACTGTATTGGAGTCTGCAAATGAGTGCAACCAAATTCTGTAACTGCATTAAGGAAGAGTCGTGGAAACGTTAAACTGTTTATTTGATATTTACACTATTCATCGTATGAGGGTCAGGCATGTACATGAGGCTACATGCTTTTACTGTGATAATACAGGTCAATTTTTTCAGAACCTGTGAAAGAAACAAACATGATTCCCACACTTTCCATTATTATTAGTTGGTGTCTGATCATGTGGCAGCCTCGCAGTTCGGGCTAAATGAAGCAACAAATGGCCGGGTAGTAGTGGAAAACAGATATGACTGAGCTGACAGAAGAAACGAGTGCCACCCACTGAATCCAACCACACTAACATCCTGGATGACAACAGCATGAAAACGGGCTCGTATCTTGTTAATTACTAGTCCTTAACCTCATTAGGGGTAGTTTTTTTCTTTGTGTGAGATCGAAGTATCCTTGTTCTTTTATTTTAATAAACATCAAAGGTGTTCTGTGCTGCTCACTGCTGAGAAGGTAAGGCAAGTTGCAGAAACAAAACTACACGGAGTGAGGAGTCGAAAATGCTCAAAGAGCTCACGGGAGGATTTTTACGGCTGAAAGGGAAGGTTGTTGAGGATGGGTGCTCTCAGCTCAGAAACGGTTGACTGAGGAGTTCAGGATTTCACACATATATTACTGTCTGTGTGACTGTCTAGATGCTGGCCGTCCCAGGAAACAAAGAAACAAGCAGAGATGGCAGAGATAGTTTTCCTGCTGCAGACTTTGCATGTTGAAGTCACAGCAGCTGGGATCCTAATGTTGTACATGTTTTTATCCACATGAAGGAGCTAGAGAGACATGCTAGTTCTTTTTATGTGCTGATGAAGTTCAAATAGAAGACATTATGTGCAGACAGTCATTATGAAATAAAACATCCATGAGTCTAATGATTTAATGACAGTGTTACAGAACTGCTACCAGCCTCTGACTGAGGCAGAGAGACAGCAGATCATTTGAATCGCTGGATTGTATTATCAGAAGTCAGACAAGGAATCCCCCATGTTGTTGTTTTGTTTTGTTTTTTTCAGTTACTTTTTTTTAAGAGAAGAAACAATAAAAATTGCCAATGAAGCCCATCCTATTTGTTTTGGCCCCACTATTCAGTGTTTAGGTTGCATTTACAACAGACACCTTCCTATATAGTCAAATCTGTAGGACATCATCTAACAAGCTGACCTGAAGTTTGATCCTGTGATCATCCAGATATTTGCTGCCTACACTCATCTATATAGTTAACTCTGTAGTACTTTTACTAACATTGTGGGTTTTTTATTTCATATATATATATATGTGTGTACACATATTTTTTTTCCAACTCATCATTTTCATTCTTTTATCTGTGCTCAAGAATCTGAGTAAATTGTACAAAACTGCTGCTTGATATGGTTTCTTTTCAAATATGGCAGCTCACTGCTGAAAATATGGAACCCAGTCAACATCTGCAGTATTATATTTTTTAAAAAAGGTAGATTTTCTTACTTTGTGTGTTTCATTTCTTTCTCTCTTGCTTTGTTCCATGGGGGGGTGGGGGGTGGGTGTCTCCCGTCAGTGCTTCCTGTTTTCCCCCCCCTCCCCTCCTCCTTCTCCTCAGACTAGTCATTATCTCATCAGACATTCATTTAATAGTTATTTTTGAAATCATAATGCCAGCCTGGCTGTAGATTGTAATTATCACACTGAACATGCTGCAATCAGCATGATGATGGGTGTGCTGAAGCTTTTGCACAATTTACAATGAAAAATGTTATCTGGGAAATTAAAGCAATTAGCAACGTGTAGAACTTATAACACAATAAAAATCAGTGTAGTGATTTAGATCGCTTGGAGTGTAGTTATCTAAATCATTGCATATGTATATGTGTGTCACTTTTGGTTTCTGTGCTTTGCTGCATCTTAACCTTTTTTTTTCAGCATGTAAGTTAAGAAATGTCTTGGCCTTTCATGTGTTTTTGTATTTATAAATATCAATTTGGCTTTATACTCACCTCAGTAATAAGAAAAAAAGATTCAGTTTTATGCTTTTGGAAAGCCTGTGAGTTGTGGTTGTGGAGGGGAGCTGTTTGATAGATTTACTGATAGTTTGCTGTAAATCAGAAAGATAAAAAGCTTTATTGATAGGCTAATCATTATGGGATCAAGTTAAAACCGACGTGGCTTTGAGCTTGTAAGTTAATGTCTTCAAATGATTTCTGAGTATGAAGTTGTGAAGGAGGCTTTGTCAGCCTTTGAAATAAATCTGCTGAGAAATTCATGGCTGTGAAAGTGGAGTATATAACCAAGATGGAAAACAGAACAAGGGACTTTTTGATGTCATGCAACCAAAAAGGTAACTATTTAATTTTCTGACTCTGTATGAAATGTTCAGTTGTTGAGCTGTTACTTTAATGAGGTTTTCATTGTACGTCTTTTGAGTTTCTTATCCTCTGTCAGGACTGACTCGGGTTTCACGACTGAGCTGTGATCCTGCAGACAGTTTAAGGTGTCCAGACAGGGACAAAAATGACCTCCAGAGACACACGGTGTAGGAACTTTGTTCTGCTTCATATGAGAGCACTTCTGTCTCTCGGCGTCTCACAATTTGTTTGGACGATTTGAAATCTCTTCTCTAGATAGAAAACACATGTTTTATGGACAGATTTATTTCACGGGCTGACAAAGCATGATTTACAACTGCAAACTCTGAGGTCATTTGCAAACATTAATTTACACACTCAAAATCTTAATGACTTTAATTTCATCATAAAATTGGTCATAAAGTTTTGTTTTTTTTTCTGTTTAGAAAAAAAAAGCCAATCGTGCAACTGTAGAAAAGTTTCACCAGTGCTGTTGCTCTGGAACATTGGAAGTTGACATTTTAGGGTGAGATGAGATGAGGTGAGATGAGGTGAGGTGAGGTGAGGTGAGGTGAGGTGAGGTGAGGTGAGGTGAGGTGAGGTGAGATGAGATGAGATGAGGTGAGGTGAGATGAGATGAGATGAGATGAGATGAGATGAGGTGAGGTGAGGTGAGGTGAGGTGAGGTGAGGTGAGATGAGATGAGATGAGATGAGATGAGATGAGATGAGATGAGATGAGATGAGATGAGATAAGCTTTATTGTCCTGAAGGAAATTTGTTTGGGGCTCAGAAGTGCCAAACACAGCTGCAGTTACATGCAGGAACACTGAAAGGTGTGTATAAGTACTGCAAATCTTACTATTACAAGCTATAACGTATGTAAGAAACAAAGGACCATAGAAGTGGTCTAAAAAAGTAAAAATTTAAAAATATAATAAAATTAGATAAAACAATTTATAAATGTGTGGATGCATTAAATCATACCAGAGGCTAAAAACCATATATATATATATAAATATACTGATAAGATTGGCCAGATGAAACACAGATTGTTCAAGAGTGTGATGGATGAGGGGACGATGGAGAACTTAAAGCGGTTTGTTTTATGGCTGCTGGCTCTGTAGCATCGACCTGATGGAGGGACTTGATGGAGGCATGTGTGTGGGGTCCTACAGGATTCTGTGGCCTTGTTTATACACATACACACACATACATACATACATACATACACACATACATACATACACATACCTATACCTAATAGTACTATCCAAAGAAATTGTCAC
>JBAMYA010000014.1:1695076-1708556 GCA_037176975.1 Arrhamphus sclerolepis
ATAAATCACATACTTAAAAACTGCAGCTATGCTCAAACTATACTGAAATTATCTTCCAGTAAAATTGCTGTTTTAATGCCACTTAATTTTCGCTGCTTCTCTACAGCTAATAGAAACATTTTGATTTCAATTTTACTCTCAAACTGGTTAAGCAAAACCCCGACTTGCTCTTCCTTGTTTAAATAAATGTAAAAGCTTGTACACTTCTATAGTAAACAGAAGATGGATGTTCACAAAACAGGTGGCCAGTGAGAGCAGACAAACTCAAATGGCATGAAAGCTTCCCACAATTATCCTGTCAAGAGATTATGTTAACGGTTGCTGGTCATGTCTCAGACACATGCAGCATTCTGCCTGATCCACCTAGATTAAAGAGCAATACACGTACTCGTAAGTGAGAGTGGTTGAATGAGTGAACAAAAATGTTTGTTTTTTCTTTTTAATTCTTTGCCAGAGGGCTCTTCCTAAATGCTGCTATATGTTGAGCTAATCTCCCTTTTGTTAAAGGAATGCTGAAAAGTTGCAACAAATACTTTCATTCCTCACCCATTCAGTGCTGTTTACATTCTTTTGGCTCGGGTTTAAATAAATGAACTTAAAGAGGTATTTCAGCTGGTCAGAACAAGACACGTCTGCATGTGTAAAATAAACACTAGCTTATGTTTGGACAAAGACACCCATCTGAAGTTTTTAGGTCAAGCAGGAAAAAGAAAAAAAAAAAAACACCTGAGAAACAAATAAATCATGAAAAAGAACCAGGCTTTAAAGTACTCCAAATTTACTTTATTATTTTTTTTTTTTTTAGGTTTCCCCTGGTATTCAATGCTGAATATTCTAAAGTGAGACAGAAATTATTTATAAGAATTCTGCTTAGGAAAAAGTGACCTCTCTGTTACAAAAATATGTTGGAGCACACACAGATATTAAGAGATGAGTGTATTCCAGTGGTATGAGCTGAAGTTTCCACCTTATCCAAGCACATTAACGTGCAACAATGGATCTTTACTTTATGGTTTTGATATTTTTTGTTGAGGACTTCATTCTTAGGAAATCCTATTTGTTTAAGTCTAGACTAAGTCTAAAGATTTTCAACAAATACTCCCGTGATAAGCCTGACAAGAAGCGCTGTATCTGGTAGTTAGTTTTATGGATATTTTATGGGAAGTGTGTGTCTGTCAGCCAGCCTCTGAGTGGCTTCAGAATTCTGGATCACAGGTAAATGTCACAGACAACAATAAAATATCTCACCCATACTTGGTCCTGAAATGTAATTATTTAAATGCTGATGATGAAAAAAAGAAAGGTTAATGGGAAACTAAGCTGGTGAAAATAAGGGAACAAAATAAGGGTAAAATATTGGGCTGTATTAATGTGAAAAATTCAAATGACATGTTTACACACCCCTCAAATATTTATTTTTTTATATGTTAACTAGCATACCAACCAATATGACTGGCCTTCTTTTTAAGATATCAAAATGAAAGTGTGCAATCCGTTTATATTTATTTAATTTAAAAATAAATCAAATAAAAATTATTCTGTATTATAATCTGCATTACCATAAACTAATGCTGATATAATTTGCAAGGAAGCAATCAAAAGTTATAATCTCACATTTAATATCTGCCCCTGAGAAGAAAATATGACTGGAAAAGCAGGAGATGAGGAACTATTTCACATTCTACAGAAATACACTGTGGAACCTGAAATATCAACCATTTTAGCTAACCACAAATAAAAAATATGGTTTTGAGAAATTAACATCAGCTACTAATTCTTGGAATTTCTTTATTTTCTCCATAGGGTCACAAATACTAGAATACATGTCTGTTCTCATTTTTTTCTCTTTTAAACATTACATGTTTGGAATCTGTGTGACATGACATAGACTACCAGTCTAAAGATCTGTGTACTCCTGAGGGTAGCACAAGCCTGAGGACATACTGGAAAGTTATCTAAACAATTTCAGGAAGCCGGCTAGTCTGTCTGTCAGGGTGTCTCCCCACACCTTATATAGCAAACGTCAGGCACAAACTGGACTGCCATGAAACCACGGAGCACGGTTAAGTGTTTTTATGTTCCCTTTCATTTCTACTTGCTTTTAGACACAGAAATAGTCACTGAAGTTGAGAAAGCCATGGACGTGCTGCAGTCTGACTAAAAAAACAACAACAGTGAACTTCAATAACTGTTTTAAATTAAAAACTAAGCTTGATTTCCTTCTGGACCAGTAAACATCTCAAGATAAAATTTTAAAATGAGCAATATAACAAAGCTATTTTAAAAAATCAAATGCACTAATGTACAAAAATAAGAACGTCAAGGAAAGAAATGAAGACATTTCCAGCATTAAGTGTCCTTTTAAACTCAAGACACCTTTAACAGTATTACCACAAGATTAAAAGAGTGAAGAGAAAGTGAACGTTCGAGCCTGAGGAGAAAGAGGAGAACAACACTAAGCTGCAAATCTGGAAGAAGAATCACTATCACATAGGACAGAGGCAGCCTCTAGGTCGAGAAGACCTTTTAATTTCAGAGTTTAGAAACCAGCTTAAGCAGCAGTTGTTTAGACAAATGGAGGAAAACCAAAACGAATATTTAGTATGGTTGATCACAAAATCCTCATCTCAACATAAGAATGAGAGCCTCCCAAGGCCTGAGTGCAATCAGAATACAAGAGTGAAGGTAGTCTGCATTTCCTGTGTAGTAAACAACAATATACACTTGTGGATGCCCCAACACCTCTTTACAAATGTGCTTGAATCAATACAATGTACAAAATTAACACATGGAAAACAGCTGAAAAAAAGAAGAAAATTCTTTCCATTTCTTTGGAAATGTTTACAAAAATGGATACTACTTTATTATGACATTGCTAATTCAAATGGGGAGAGTGTGGATGGTTGTATGTCTTCATGTGGCCCTGCGATGGACTGGCGATCTGTCCAGGGTGTACCCCTGCCTTTTGCCCTAAGTGAGCTGGGATAGGCTCCAGCAGACCCCCGTGACCCTGCACAGGAAATAGTGGGTATAGATAATGGATAGATGGATATACTTAAATCCACGATGAACATGGTAAACAACGAGTAATTTATTATATTTTTTATTCTATTAGGAGACAAAGCGATATATTCGAGACAGAAAATGCAATCAGGAGTGGAGATGAAGACAATAGGAAAAAGAAAAGAGCTTAATTTTACGAGTCATAACATAAAATATATGTACTTTAAACCATTATGTCTGTGTTTTGACAATTAATGAACAAAAACAGTTAAAAACTGTATATTGCTGTATACTGTCTATATTGTATATTATATATGTGTGAAGAGGGACAAGATAAGAGTACTTTTCCCATCATCCTCTCCCTGTGTGTCCCCCTCCCCAGTACTTCTCATCCTGCGTGCTGCTGAGCCTGCTGGCCACCTCAGTCTTCCTGCAGGTCAGCAGCATCGGCAAACTCTTCCTGATGCTCTTCATCGAAGTACTCTACCTTCTCATCATGGAGGTGCCTAAAGTGAACCTCTTTGACAACCAGGACCTGTTAGTCATGGCCAATGTCATCAGCTCTGTGTGAGTCTCCTCACTCCTGCTGGCTGTGTGTGCCTGTTGTCATGCCAGTAATTTATAACTCTTTGATGCGTGCAGATGTCCTAACCTGAACAGCTCTTCTCTCTTCCTCTCCTCACAGCGAGCACATAAATGGAACAAGGTGAGACTGATTGCAGCTTCTATCCAAGGCAGAGACCCAGAGCATTGCCTCTGTCATCTGTTAAACTAACGGCATCATTATCACTTTACTGGCACAAATGTAAATATAATGACCTGCTGGCAACAGATGCTAACGCTAATGAGGCAAGATTTAAAGGTCCCATAAAGCTGAAATCCGGTTTTACTTTGGTGTAGTGAAATAAAGATAGTTTGGTATGTCACATAGACATGCACCGAACCTCAAATCATGTTTGCGCCTCCTTCATATGTAAATTTCACATCTTAAATATTCAGCTGAAACACGATCCGATCTGAAAACCTGCAGTGTTTCGTACCACTTTACACGGACTTGTTTGGATCAACATTAGCAGAAACCAGCCCACTTTCTGCTGGACTCTGGAGGCTCAGACCTCCATCTGAGACTCAGCTAACTTGTAGGAAACGAAGAAGGAAAATCTGTTTGTCTTAAGGATGAGAAATGTATTCTTCTTCACGCTGGAGTGTTTCTCCAACTTGGGAAAAGTTTCACTCAGCAGCTGACACTAAAACGAGGAGCTATGGGCTTCACATGCACGACCTGTGAGCTCCAGGATGTAAAGACCAACATTTTAACGTCAGACAATATGCTGACTAACAGTGCAAAATTAAAATAAATAAATAAAAAGATCTCAATAAGACCAATTGTAGTGGAGGTAAAACACTGCCCTGTTTGTGTGGGGGATTCTAGCTTCCTTACAGGACCTTGGCTCTACTGCCATGGTGAAAGCGCTGCCATCCCCACAGAGGACACAATGATCAGGTGCTGAAGTTGAAGCCTTTTGCTTCCCAGACTGACTTTAAAGTGCTGCATCTTTTCTCTGTATCCCGGCGTGTGTTGGATCCTTTGGACACCTGGTTAGTACCTCTTGTGGCTCCCCCTGAGGCTCCTGCTCTCCTCATCCTTGCTGGCGGGGGACCTCTGCAACCTCCACCATCTGTCTTCGGCTCCACTAACAGCTGAAGCTGCAGTCTTGCTGGCCCGGCCAAGTTTGGATTATTGAATGCTGGATCCCTAGAGAACTAGACTTTCTCTGTGTCTGAGCGCAGTGTCAACTCTGAACTTTGACCTCAGGATTTGTGCTGTTTTAACTCCCCGTGGGCATCAGCCAAGCAGGAGGAATAACTATTGTTTTTAGGAATAAATACAAATATAGCTGTCACTTTCATCTTAATTCATCAGCTTTGAACTGAGTTTATTCATAAATATGCTCCAATAAACTCCCATAACTTCTGCCAGCAGCTTCATCAAGATGTTGCTTGATGGTCAACCAACCAATCACCGCGCAGCCCATTCACCAGACAACAACCAATAGCAGCATAGCCTACTTAATTATTAATGAACTCACCAAAGCAGCTTTGTCTCATGACGGAGAGAATTGCAGAGATTTGAGGGAGTGGGTAAAAATTCACATGGGCAATTTTCTTTAAAAACAACATTACATCCCCTATTTAGAGAGCTTAGAAACAAATTTAATCAGTCAATTAATGCAGTTTATGGGACCTTTAAAGTGCAGCTTGTTTACATAAAATCATCCTTCAAAGTATTTCTTGAATTCTGTTTAACATCTGCAGCATATTACAAACCCCAAACCCGAGGAAGGTAGCATAATATGAAAAAAATGTAAATATACCTTTTGATTATTTAGTCAGAAATTTAGAAATTACATATTATTTCTATAGAAACAGAATGAATTCAAAATATATATATATATTTGTCATCTTCATTTCATGTGTTAATATACATCTGTTTTTGTAATTCATGCCTGTAGCACTTTGCAAAAAAGTTGGTACAGAAGCAGTTCAGTACTAATTAAGAGGTGGGGAAAAAAAAAACAATAATGATGTTATTTCAAACAGTATTTTAGTGGTGTCAACAGTTTCCACTAAAATACGGAGCTACAGACACCAGAGTGACTTTAAAACTAATATTGTGTAAAAAAGAAGCCTTATGCTAGTCTGGTCCAGAGGCAACGTCATCATCTCTGGGCTCAGAGGAATCAGTTCTGCTGCGTTAGTTGTACTGACTGATGGCCATGGTACAATATCCTCAATGCCTGAACTCATTTTTGGTTTTTGGAAAATTACAAAGTAGATAAAAGCTTTACTGTCCCACTGTCCAATTAGAAAAAAAAAAAAAGTTTCAAATATTTTGGGTTAATGTTTACAAATGAATGAATACAAATAAAAAAAAAAATGAGACAAAGTTTGAGTTTTAAAGTTATTTTTTTGTTTGTTTTGTTATTTGCTTACTCCAAATTAAACCAACCTTTCCCTATCTTGGTATTTGTGTATTCTGTTAGATTGTACTTTAGCATCTGAAAAGTTAATGTGTGTGTGTGTCATCCTGCAGCTGCGTGGTAGACACCAAGGTTCCTCTGAAGATCATGACCCCCGTGGTGATCACAGTCTTCGTTCTTGCCCTCTACCTTCATGCTCAGCAGGTGGAGTCCACAGCCAGGCTTGACTTCCTCTGGAAGCTGCAGGTCAGTGCGTTGCATGCGTTTGTGTGCGCTCGTGTGATTGGTGAAAGAATCCTGAAAGACGTTGAAGTCAGAAGTCGGCTGTCCCTTCGCTCAGACCCCACTTGAGTCTGCTCTCCCGTCATCATTTGTTCATGACTGTATGTAACATCATCTCCTCGTTAATCATACTGATTTTAGAGTGGAAAACATTTCCAGATTGAAATAAAAAGGTTATTGTTAAATGAAGAGTGCAAATATCTTTTCATTTGAAGGAGTATTCTATTACTTTTAGGTTAAGTGTTGCTTTCGTGGTCCCCTACCCCGAATGTTGGCAAAAATCACCCAAAATAACTTTAGACCCCATCCCTGTTGTACCTTGTAACAACTGTGTTTCACTTTAGAGCAGTGATGAATTTTATTTAAATACGCAGCATCTATTACAACACAAGCTGTCTTTAGGACATCATGACGGAGACACAGAGCAGCAGTAAATCTTGGACAGTGTTGTAAGTGGTCTAAGTATCAGTTCATAGTTTATTCTTAAGAAAATTTATCCCAATCCATTTTAAAGATGTCGGGATATGAAATTAAATAAACCTGAGCGTTCATCCTCAAAGTGCCTTGAATATCTGCTCTGAATTTCATGGTTATTCATTGGTTGACATATTTCACTTTCATACTTTGCAGTAACGGCTCTTTTTCCATGCGTGAGTCAGTCCTCGTAACTCTAGTCCTCGTCTTGATCTCCTCACCAGGCCACAGAGGAGAAGGAGGAGATGGAGGAGCTGCAGGCCTACAACCGTCGTCTGCTCCACAACATCCTGCCCAAAGACGTGGCTGCTCATTTCCTCCAGCGCGAACGTCGTAACGATGAGCTCTACTACCAGTCCTGCGAGTGCGTCGCAGTCATGTTTGCCTCCATCAGTAACTTCTCTGAGTTCTACGTAGAGCTGGAGGCAAACAATGAGGGCGTTGAGTGTCTGCGGCTGCTCAATGAAATTATTGCAGACTTTGATGAGGTAAGTCGTGTTTTTGTGATGATTCAAATTTATGCTCTTTTCTTCTTTAAATTCCTTATTGTCCTGTTTAATATTGCAATGCAGTAGAAGCTTATTGATATGTGCATGAAGTTCCTGAGGAGTGAAGTATTCATTCAAGGTTTCATCTACATCAGTCAAATTTTACTTAATGTAAATATTAAAAAAAAGAAAAAAAATCACATTCTGCCTTAGCATTTCATATATTTCCATTTAAAGATTTCACAGGAAGTTAAAAAATAAACAGGAGGTTGAATAAGCTGATGAACTTGTTCCCTTAATGACTACAGCGGTTGAATTGATTAAACCTCCACTCTCCCACTATCATTAGATCATCAGCGAGGATCAGTTCCGCCAGCTGGAGAAGATAAAGACCATCGGCTCCACCTACATGGCGGCCTCCGGCCTCAACGACTCCACGTACGACAAGGCTGGACGCTCACACATCCGTGCTCTGGCCGACTATGCCATGAGGATGATGGACCAGATGAAATACATCAATGAACACTCCTTTAACAACTTCAAGATGAAAATAGGTGTGCAACAAAAAAAAAAAAGAAAGAAAGAAAGAAAAGAAAGTGGATGTTACTGGTTTGTTCATCCAGTCAGGATTCAGAGGGTGTGAGATTGTTATCGACTGCAACTTAAATGAGTGTTACTGAAAGCCCTCAGAAGCCTGGGACTTTGATCAGTGGCCAGGTTGGAAGTGAATGGTCAATATCCTGATGTGTCTACTTTGAGGGAGCATGTCTGATCAGAATTTTCACTCAAAAATCAGCCACAAAAATATAATTTCATACTCCGTGTTGTGAGGTTCTTTCCAACAAAACTAGAGCCACATGCTGATTGTCGTATCACTTGCGGTAATGATTGAGGGGCGTTGCATCATTTTGTATGAATCTCTTTTCACAGGTCTGAACATTGGCCCTGTGGTTGCCGGGGTGATTGGGGCCAGGAAGCCTCAGTACGACATCTGGGGGAACACAGTAAATGTCGCCAGTCGCATGGACAGCACAGGTGTTCCTGAGAGGATCCAGGTAATGAAATATTCACAGGTTCACTGATCTAGCAGCTGTACTTCTGAGGCTTCACAGGTTCAGTTTAACCAGCATCTAAGCCCCACAAAACTGAAAAGGAAGGAAATAAATATAAAGAAAAATGACAACATGTAAAAGAAATAACAAAAAAAAGCTCAGGCTAATTAAATTACCTTTATTTTTTTTCTTTTACTTTTCTCTTTGACACATTGATCCTTTTTTCCTGTACACATTGCTTTTTCCTTTAGGTCGTATTTGAGTCAGTTGGCTTTGTCTTAATGAGTTGTGTTGCGTTAGTGGACTAATTAACATATTGATTACTTCACCTATTTTTCTAAACAAATTAGAGGCAAAAAAAGTCATGTTCTGAATCTATTGCATATGAAAATTAAAAAAAAAATGTTATTACAGCTTTAGACTTCACATCTATCATTTTGTCCACAGATAAAGTCATGTTGTTTGATGAAACTGTCTTCACTGGTCCTTTTGGGTTAAAAAACAAAACAAAACAAAAAACCCATGCACAAAGCTTTTTTGATCTAATATATCTAGGATATATTCGTCATTAGAATGATAATAATGACAAATATAATAGTAATGATAATAACACGTCTCAAATGTTACCTTTGGACGTACTACACAGAAATACTCGGAGGAACATCTTGCACCTCATTGAATGAATCAAAGAGAAGCTTCTGAGTCCCTCAGACGGTTGACCAGAGGCTGATCAGCCTGCAAAAACAACTGCATTTAATTGTAAAAGACTCTCAGGATGATCTTCCTCACTTCCTTTAAAATTGCAGACATTGCCAATTTTACAAACAGTATGCTCTCATGCTAGCTTGTTCTGATTTTGCCAAAATGAACTAAATTGTATGCAGTATCTGAACGATTGTCCAATCTGCAGTCCGAAAGAAGTACCCAGATGTTTTTGCTATTAATATGATAATTTCTTGGAAGCAACAAACTATCACGGTACTATTACAACTATTTACGACTATTATCATACTGCATTTGGGAAAAATCACTATGCATTAATAGTGTGGTAAACGGATTTGAAAACGGCCACTGTGACTGTCGAACACAGTTAAACATGCCATCCACAGGTAAAAGCAAAGAATTTATTTCAATTCAAATTATTTATATAGCTCCCTTTTACAACAAGTCATCCCTTGGCGCTTCGGAAACCTAGAGCATGAAAGGAGCCATTTATGAACACGATTCAGAAACTCCTCCATCTTCTGTGAGACCAAAGCTCATTTAAAGTCGACTTACCCAAAGTGGAAAACTGTGCTGTTGTATCCATATATGAAATCCATTTGGAAAACCATGAATGCGTCACAGTCCGGACGAAGTAGGAGAGGGACCATCTGGCTTGTTATCAGCCCTAAGTTAAAAAAAAAAAAAAAAAGCCTGCAGCTCTGATGGTATGGGGGTGCATTAAAGCCTATGTGATGGGAAGTCTGCATATTGTCAACGCAAACAGCAATGCTGACAGATAAATACAGCTTTAAGAAAATGTTAACATATGCTCCCATCCAAGCAAGTTTTTTTTTTTTTTCTTTTGTCAGCAATGGCCTTACATCTTTAAACAGGACAATGTTTAACCACATACTGCATCCATTATAAAAGCCTGGCTTCGTACTGGAAGAGTCCCGGTGCTGAAGGTTTGGACTGCTCGCTGCACTAATTAAAAACATTTGGTGCATGATGAAATGAAAAATACAACAAAGAAGCATGGGCAGCTGAGCAGCTCTAATCTGACAAGAACAGGACTATGTATCCTTCTCAAAACTCCAGTTGGGAGACAAAATGAACTGGAAAAAAGATCATCATCACCCTGTCCCAACTTATTTCAGAAACGTTAAAATGACCTCACAATTGCTTAAGATGGTAAATTTTCTCAATTTAAACATAAATTTGATATGTTTTCTACATTCTATTATGAATAAAGTTTGGGTTTATAAGATTTATAAATCAACTCATTATGTTTTTGTTCACAAGCCCACGTTTTTTGGGCTATAAAGTACAAAACGCTGAATTTCCCCTCTGAGATTAACAAAAGTACTTTGAATTAATTGAATCGTCTGCGTACACAACCCATGGGAGGCATTTTAGAGAAACTGAGGGCCACATTAAAAGGAAATATAAAACAGGTGAGCTGACTGATATTTCCTTCCTGTCTGCCTGCAGGTGACCGCAGATCTGTACCAGGTACTGAGCTCCTATAACTACACACTGGAATATCGAGGCGTGGTCACAGTCAAAGGCAAAGGAGAGATGATGACCTACTTTCTCACTGACGGACCATCCAGCAGTTAACCTTTACTAAATGATGGAATGGACGCGTGGGACGTTAGACGCCTTACATCATAACAAGCTGGTTTACGGCAGACTGAGACTGGAGAGTTCCTCTCTCAGCAGTCAGCTCTTCTTGAACCTGAAGCCTCTGAGGACAGGAGGATTCATCTAGAAATTCAGCCACAGGAGGAGCTCACGAATGGCAGAAGGCACACTTTTTTTTTCCTGCTTGAATTTTTTAGACCAAAGATGTCCAGCCAGAACGCAAAGACAGATTTGGCCAACTAGGTCTCACAAAGGAAAAAAAATAAAAAAATAAAATCCTATTAGAAATTTGAAGAGCTTCAGTCTGCCAGCTTTTCTGAAGGGTACTCGGATTAGACATAGACAGCTATGTCAACTCTGTTTCTCTCTGCCTTTCTTCTGTTGAGATATATACAGGATGTACATGTAAAACCCAAAACAGTTTACATGTACGCACATGAATTTCAGTACTGTTCATTTACCATTTGTCAATGTTGTTGTGATAAAGGTACAAATCTCAAAAGTGCGGCCAATAAGCCATCACTGCATCACTATTCTTCCACATGTGAATATCAGATTGCATCAGTAATTATTGATCCACAATCGCAGTAATTTCTGTCTCATTGCACAATAGATGTCTCAGAAGCGTGTGGGGGAGGGGTCACTCTGAAGATCGAAGGCCGTGTTATTTATAATATCAGAGAAAACGCTACACAGCGTTTACAGAAGGTTTTCCACCGTTGACATGTTGGATCACAACCTCACAAAAGAGGATCAACAGCATACATACTCACCTGCAACACACTGAGGATGTCAGCAAAGAGCTTTTTCTAATCTTGAAAATCTTTTGTATTTTGACCTAGGAGCATCAAACCTATGAGATATTTGAAAATTCTATATTTTGTACATTCATATATTAGAGAGCTATATATTCACGCCAATGTGTTATCAGATGTGTTCATGTTGGGATTCCAAAAGTCCACGCTGATGTTACCTGATCCTGGTGCATCACGCCACAGCAGTTTCTTTAGTTTTGTTTTTTTGTTTTTTTTTGTCGAACCAATTGACGGTCCCAAATTTATTACCTCTTTTTCACCAAATGAAGCTGTTTCGACCTGCAGGAAGTCAGCTGCCGGCTGATTGGATCTCCCTTTTAGTTTTTCAACCTCACGCTAAAGAGAAAGTGTCATACCGAGCAAAGATGCAATTTGAATGACAGACTTGAGGACTGAAATGCATCAGACTTTTTTCTCAGAAGCCATTATGCACTCCAGGGCTTTCATCCATCCGCCTGCTCGTGCACTGCCCCGCAGCCCCCTGTTGTTTGTTCAATCAGATGGTACGACCCAATGAATGTCCAATGATCTCCGATGAGGCCTTTTAATACAGACTGTATAATAATGACATCGGTGATGATGGTCATCCTGTGGACAGAAACAGATGGCCACATGTGGAAATGTGCACTTTTATCTGCTGGGTTTTTTTTTTTTCTTCTTTTCTCATCAGAGCAGTTTTCCTCAGTTTTACACTATTTCTAAGCATTTTTGATCACGCAGAAAGAACCAGGATGGACAGATTACAGTGACGCTATTACAAAACTTTAAACTCCTTCAGTTTGTCTTGGCTGAGTCACAAAATACAAGTAATAAATGCTGTGACAGGTTTTCACATGGGAATACTGAAAAAAGAAATCTAGAACATTTTAAAGTGAAGGTTAAATGATTACATCAGTGAATTGTTGTCAGTGAATGTCATGAAAAGACCAAAATTAACATTTTTTAGTTCCTCTTCAGCTTAGCTCTCCTATCAAATTAATTATAGGCTCAGGTTCTATTTAAATATTGGGCGATAGGATGGGTTTTAAAATTTTGTCATGAATTAATTAAATTTGGCCTGGAATGACTAATGAAAGACAAATATAGATAATTAAACCATGAAAGAGGACTGTAATCCAGCAGCACTAGACATCCAGTTGACCAACTGCAGTGTGGTGGCGAGAATCAAATTACAAATACATTACAAATGTGGACAAATTAAAGTTTGGAAATCATTTTTGATATGGTTTCATAACGTATCACCTTGCCCAAGCCAATAATTAGCTATTTGCCTTTTAAGATTTTTATGTTTATTATTATGGAATAATACTTAATTAGCCCCCGTGTGTCCACATTCATGACATGGGTGGTGCATGAGTGACAGTCTGACTCAGGTGCCTTAAAGAGCCCATATTATATAATTTTCAGATTCATATTGTTTTATTTTGGTCAATAACCAGCATAAGATTATGTGCTTTAATGTTCCCAGACCACATTTTTTTCTTCATATTGTTAACTGTTGCTCTGCTCACTATTTATTTGAAACTCTAACCCAGCCTGCTACCAAGGCATGTCAGGACAACAGTTTGGACAGCAATTTATCCACATGGTGCTGAGGAACAAGAGATCAGCTTTTGTGCTGTTTGGGCAATACTTGTCTGTATCATTTTGGTCTTTTTACGATATTTTCTCAGCAGTATGTAAAAGTATACAGATAAGCAGCAGCCTTGTTCATTAAACCTGGGTGGTCTAGCTGTTTACTGTTCTGTTTAAAAGGAGATTGCCAAAAAAAAAGATTAAAAAAAAAACCTCTTCTCCAAATGTTTCGTGTTTCTTTTTCTTCTATTTTAAGAGGCTTTAAATAGCTTGCCCTGGTCCACACTGCTGGTTTTCGTCTCACACTGTACTCCCATTATCTTATCAAAACTACTAAAAACCTGTCATCCCATTTGACTCGCTGAATGCTCTGGCACTCCATGCCCAGGTGAGACCCTTTTTCTACATCTCATTGCACATGAATGTGCCGTTGCTGAATACAAAGGTCTGGAGAGAAAGCA
>JBAMYA010000014.1:1722365-1768996 GCA_037176975.1 Arrhamphus sclerolepis
CCTTCCACTTTTAGGGGTTGGGGTTTCTTTGTTTTTGCAAACAAAAGGAGAGTGTAAGGGGAAGAGGAGGTTTTTCTTTTTTTTTTTTTTTTTTTTTTTGTTCTATATTGGGAGTTTTTATCGTGCCATAATTTATTATTCTGGATGGACAAAACAGCCAGTCCAGAATGTCATCTGAATTCAAAAAGAAAATCTGCTGTATTATTGCATTTGACAAACTTAATCTATTATTAATAAGAAATTGACAGATTAACCTATATGGAGAATGATTTGTGGCAGCTCCGGACTAATTGCATTCTACTCCTGCAATCATGATGTTTCTCATTGGAAGGGAAGGCTTTAAACTGAAGGTGTTATTTCTTTTTTTTAATTGCACAAAACCGTTCCAGTGATTTGTCTTTTCTCACATTCTCATTGTTTCCCTCCTTGCTATTACAGGAGGCGTGTGTGTGTGTGTGTGTGTGTGTGTGTGTGAGTGTGAGTATCGGCATTGGGCAAGCATGCACTCAAACGTGCATGTGCGCATGCATGCATGTCTGAGCAATCAGATTTTTCTCTTTGTGTGCATGTGAAGCGGACGTGAAGGCATGTGCCTTTTCTCTCCCATCCTTCCTCTGTCTGAGCTGGGTGAGAATAAAAGAGGAGCAAAAGGAAAAAAAAAAAGTACTCCCACAGTTGATTTGGCCATTGTGGGAGGGGGGTACACACTATTCCCATTGATGCTGTGGATGCATGGCTGAAACCCCTAGAAGCTTTAGGAAGGGGGCTCATTCAAGGCTTGATGTGACCCGGAGGGCTGGGCTGGAAAATGGGTGTTGAGCTCTTTGTGGGGATGGTGGGAACATTGTTCCCCGTTCGCTTCTTTAATACTACTGAACCGCTGGCTTGTGAGCTGCATGGATTCAAAGGTTTTCTATTCACTATCTACAGGAATGGTCATACGTTCCAATTAAACGTTTGCTTCTGTGTTGGAAGAATTGGACCTTTGCAGTCATTTAAAAATATCAGAGAGCCTTGTCTAAAATGTAGGTCCAAAATCTTCCATCACTCTTAGTTGGTTGAACATCAGGTGACTGCAAATGGGATACCATATGATGCATATTATTTACCAGCGACATGTTACTATTAACATTTGTTAAGTCTTAAAGATGTTTAAACTCACCTCAATGAGAAGTCAAAGTTTCAGGTATATTCCTTTTGTTAGCCATCTGTGTGTTTAACTTTTCTTGTCCTTAATGCAGCTGAAAAGGAGAAATGTAATATTATATAATGGATGTATACTCATGTTGAATGTCCTCCAATTTGAATAAATAGAATTAACTACCTGTCAAGAAAAAAACATTCTGTTCAAAAGGCCTATCTTAATACAGTAAATCAGAATTTTGTCTGTACACCCTGAAGGTAGTATCTCGTGCGTGAGAATTAGATGAGCGAAAACTCCAAGTTGTTTACTTCTCAGCAAATGAAAAGATGCTCTTTTCCAGGTCTGATGATTCACATCATCAGACTGAAAGTCATCAGACCTGAGTCTGAAATGGGGACAGCCATTTACTACTGTTGACATTTATTTTTGCTCATCATTTCGATGATCTTAAGCATCAGAACTACTTTGTCATGTTTAGACAGCACAATTTATGCATTTCATTTATTTGCTTAGGTTTAGGAACCAAAAGTGCTTGGTTCAATTTGAAAAGATTGTGATTCAGTTTTAAAGATGCTGCTTTGCAGTGTTCATGCTGGACGTTGACAAGAAAATGCATTTTCTATGCAAATCACCATCAGAGTATAACGCTCACAGTTTGAACTGCTTAAACTTCTTTATACTTGTTCTTAAAAGTTAAGTGCATTTGAAATGAGTCTGTTTCAAATTCTGCACGTTGAGGGCTTAAGACTTGCAAATTTTAAGTTTTGATACATCCCAAATTACCAACAAACATGCTGTTAGTTTCAATAAAGGGGTGAATAAAGGATTACTGCACTGTCAAAGGTGTTGCTGCTGCTGAAACTGGTGGAAGCGCTTTCTAATTCTGTCAAAACATATTCCTTAATTTAGATGTTATGTAAGCGGTTCAAAGGGCTGTCTGAAAAGTTGCTGCAAAAGTTTCCTGTAGGTGTCTTATTGAAATGAGATCTGGCGGCTGTTTTAAATCATAAAGCTGTGGGACGATAAAAGGCCTATTTTATCTTATCTAACACAAGTATAGCCTCTCAAGCATGTGGATGGATATTTATTTGTATCTCCTCTGATTTAGGTTCATAATTGACCACAGAGTCAAATGTGTTAGTGGGTGTGTGTGTATGCATAATACATGTTAACAAATGTATTTTACATTCCTGTCATATAGACTGTAAATATGGCCTTTAATTGATATTTGTCAATAAAATTGCAGTATATAAAGTGCAAAGGTGCTAAATTACTTGACCACACTTTCCCTTTTGTCTTGAATCCTCAGCACGCCTGTCAGGGATATTTTGAAAAGACCCACAGTGTGCTGCTTTTAGAAACTCCTAATGGAATAAGGCTCATTTCTACCCTTATATGCCCTCTAAAATGGTTATACCTCCTGTAGACTGAGTCACATGAACCAAGCTAAAGTTTCTCGAGTCTGTGCTCGGCAAAATAATGGCTTGTTGTAAGCTTTCAAACGAGGCTTGGATTATGATACACTGGCAACTCTTGACTCATTTATCCACTGTGTATATACGTAGTGACAAGAAATGGAGTGACTTTTGCTCTTATTTGGCATTGTAGAACAAAGCCATGATTCAGTTTGTTTTTACAATATTGTCAGTGTGTTTGGAGCCTATTAGCAAAAAGGGACAAGAGTTCCTGATATGGTAACCTTAAAATTTATGAGCTTTGGTTTACTTCCAGTTTTGGGTTTTGATTAAGTGCTTCTGACAGGAAATACTGTATAACTGGCTTAGAGAGCACAGCATATGAATCCCGGCTGATCAGCAATCTGGTGTTTTCAAATGCATCTGTTTGTTTTATCTTGAATAATCATGTGTTTACATTTTTGCATATGTCTCTGCTTTTGGCTTTGTATGATTTTTTTTTCTTTTTTCTTTGCGTAATGGCTTGGAAATCAGCCGCTAGTGGGCAGCTGGACTCCCCATTCCTGCAACACATAAAGTCATACAGCCATATGTCAGGCTGTCATTTGGAGCATGAAGGCAAGAAACCTTTTTTTTCAGCACTAAATGATGTATGATTCAGTACAGTTGTTCTAGCCGGATCATGGCTGGAAACATAAAACATCTGGAGGCTAACACAGTAGAAGACTTGGGTAAAACTCTTCCAATGTTCATCTGAAAATCTGCATGGACTCCGAGCTGATGTAATAATTTTAAGGTGTTGCAAATTTCATCACTTTTTTGTTTTTTTATTATTAATACCATTTCTGTCTATATGTACCCAAAACAAAACACTTTATTCATTAAGAAAAAAAGAAGTAGGTGGAGGGGATTGAACACAAAAGCAGAACACAAAAGACTGATAACCTTCCTGAATGGCCACAAAGCCACAACGGCATGCACATGCATTGTTTTTATAGTTTTAGATGGCTACTTTCTCATTGTGTTCTTCTGTTTCTCCTTTGTTTTGACAAGCTTCTCTTTTTCTCCGAGCATCAAGTGCCTCTAAATGTTTTATGCCGTATGTATTCTTACTCATCTGACAACACGCTGTGGATGTTGTACATAATTGCATCTCTCGGGTATCACAGATGTTGAGTGCTCTTCTCTATGCCAGTCTTCCCTAGAAAACTTACATTCTGAAAAAGAAACAGCATGGTTTCAGAGTTAAATGTTACAATTTAGCATTATTATCAACTATGGATATTTTTAGTCAATGCTTCTTACATTTTATCAGTTTATTCACTCATTAAATCACCAAACTGAATGCAACAGGTGCATGTATCTTTTTTCACAACAGGTGCAGTGAGCGTGGGTTTTTCCCTTTTGAGTCCGATGCAACTAAAACATATTTTGTCTCAGCATTTGCAAGACACTTAGAGACACTTAGGCACAAGAGACTTAGCATTTTTTGTTAGGTTGATTCAAAAATTGAAGGAAAGTAAAGGATTTATTTTCCTATAATAACCTGTAAGATCAAATGACTGTTATATTTTTTCCATTCTGCATCAGAAGAAGAAATAAAGGTTTAGGTTGACATTGACAAATCTGTTTTCGGGAAAAAAAACAACATTTTAGAGGAATAATGCATTGGCTTTTGAAGGCTTTTTTCTTTTTAAGGAGACTTTAAGTCTCAAGTGGTAAAAGACAGCCATTTATATCGCTGACAAAATGTCAGTAAGAAATGAAATGGGGGAGAGAATGGGAAATATTGAGATTTTATATATATATATGCGCAGTGTGCAGTCACATAAAATGACAACACTTTATCCTGGTGACTGAGGTGAAGCAATGACTGTGTTATTTTGTGTGGCAGAGGCTTATTTCACATCTCAGATGTCAAAACACGTTCCTCATGGAATCAGATCTTGGTATTATTCACTGTCTGCATCGCTTTGCTGTTCCTTTCTTTCTTCTTTTCCCTACTGCGTCCCCTGACCTTTTTGTTTGGCTCTTTCCAGAATTCTCATGGTCATGGCCAACAAACAGATGGAAATTTATTTTCACCACCAAAGCTTGTGATTTATGTTGCATATTAAATGTAAGATCATTTCTGAACCTGAGGCTTGTAGTTAAGGCTGCTGTAAGCTTAGCTTTAATTAAAAGCTCATTAGGAGCTGAACATGGAGAGCCATACGTCAACTGAATTTGTAATGAGTGTAAAAATAACCATTCATGTGAGTGTAGACCCTTGAGAATACGACCCTAGTCGTCATTTTGACACAAGTATTGGCTGTGGGTCAGTGTGCAAAGACTGCTCTGTATTTTACTACTGACAAGTGTGACAAGCTGGTCAATGACGTCCAGCAGAAAGTATGTGTAAAGAATTGTCTCTCTTAGTTCAGTTGTTTGTGTGTGTGTGTGTGTTTGCGTGCATTTCTAACACTACAGCACCACAGTTTGGTTTGCTGTTGGTTTTGGTTACCATGACAATGAAGGTGGCTTTCGACGGGGGCGAGAGGGTATGTGTCAGAGGCAGATGCAGAAGTAGAGGAGCGTGACAGTGATTAATGTCCTGGCAGAAATGGAGACAGTCACCTCTCAGAGCCCTGCAAATCACCATCAGAGTATAAAGAAGCCTGCCAGAAGCAGGCCTCAACACCTTGTCTCATGAGGTGTAGGCATCCGAGGGGAGCTTTCAGTGACAGTTGTGGGAGTTATGGTATATGAGAATCTATTACTTTTTGGCGACGAGATGAATTAAGGCTGGAATAAGCTGAAATTTTGGAGTAGGTCAAAAAGGAAATGAGATTCACCTGTGTCTCCTGAAATCAATCTACTCTCTTCAGCTAATTTTTTTTTTTTTTTTTTTTTTTTTTTTTATTAAAGGAAAAAGTTATTTAAAAAAAAGCTTCTTCAGTATATTAGGCCAGTATAAACACATCTAATTCTGAAACATCAAACAAATCAAAGTGGTCTTTCCGTGGGGGTGGCAGTTAGTGTAATATTGTGAGTCATGTGACATTCGGGTTGCCGTTCAGCCTGTTAACAAGGAAGTGAAGTGATGAGACCAGGGGCAACACGTCTGCATGATTAAGATAAGCAGCCAACCGTGCACCTCCATTCGGCAGACACACACACACTCAACAAGGAACACTCTTCACACACTGTGTCTGGAGATTTTACTAGACTGGTTTGGATGGTGGAGAGATTTTAGTACGCACCTATAATAAACATCACCTATTGCAACTATTTCTACATCTGTACTTGCAAATAAAAACGTGTGCATACATCCTTTCTGGCTCCACACTGGATACACTTAAAGATATCCCAAAGCTTCCCTACTGTATTTTTTCCCCTTTCATGTCCTCCACCTGGATCTCAAGGTCCATTAGAGTTTTGGGATGTTGATCTCAGCTGGGGTTTTTTGCACATCACACCACTTTTTCCTCCACTCCAACACTGTGGCTGAAAAGAGCCTCTGTTGGGTCATCATGTTGCATAGCATGTGAGCAGCAGTTAACAGAAGACTGAAAGCTTTTTCTCCCACCCCCTCAGTGACCCTTACACCTGGAACCCTATTAATCCACCTTCAAACACATTTTGCTCTCCGTGACCCGACCCTCTGCCCAGCTGCCTTGTATTGATAACAGGGTGGAGTGGCCCAGAGCACAAAAACTATTCATGGCTCATGTAAGATTTTGCAAAGATATGATAAATGAACTCCTGACAAACATTCATTACTTTGTGTATTCATTCACCCACTGGAGGTAACATTACCTTGCTATTTTTCCACACTTGCCCCTTTTCACTGGAATGTATGTGGGCTAGGTTTGCTTCCATAGGGTCGTTTAAATAAGACACTAATGAGCATTTTCACCTCAAAAGCTTATTTAACATATTAAATAAGCACGTGGTCCTCACAGCCTCAAGTGAGCAACGCATATTACAAATCATTTAACAGCAGTTTAACAAAAAGTCCACACTTACTGTTTTCTTAGTAATTTAACCAGGTTCTGTAAATCAAATGCACTTGATCAGCTGATCATCACCTATCAAGCTCCTTAATAAGATTTTGCCTGTTTGCTGGTACCGCTCATGAACAGATTTTGCTCTGAGCAAGAAGAGCAGGAAAGACATCAGCACTGCTCTGAGAGAAGTAAGATTTTCTGCCTGTCCATCTGGTAAGGGTTAAAGGATCACTGTGTACAAGCAATTTGAAGTCCAGATATGTGACCGTAGTTCACGGTGCCATATTTGCCAAAAAACAACCAAGTACCAACTTTTAAGCATGGTCATTAAGGGGTCATGATTTAGGCTTATTTATACTGAATTCAGTGACTGCAAAGTAAAATGTGTGATCATCAGTCTTGTCTTAAATTGGGTCACACAATAAGATGATGATCACAAGCAGACCAGCGCAGCACAACTGCTGGGAAGAAAAGGGGCCAATCAAAGTGCAGACTTCAGCCTGATTGTAATGCTGGTGACGGACCAGAGACCAGTTGTAAAAAATGAATGCCTACTAACGACGGCAAACTGAACCAGCGTTGTAAAGGAGAGTGGACCAAAATTCCATCATGACTTCAGAGACTCATAAGATCACGCAGAAAATATTGAAAGTTATTGCCGCTGAATGAGGTTATATTTATCTGCATTTTTCACTTTGTCATTGTACAAATAATATGATTTAATATGTCATGTTGTTGCACCTGAAGATGCAATCACTTAATTTTAAGACCTAGAAAGGTACAGATGATATATATATGTGTGTGTGTGTGTGTGTGTGTGTGTCCTGGCATGTAAATCTTAGACTTGAAAGAGGGTGTTCTCTATTATTCTCATGATTATACAATATATGTTTACTACCACAGGCACTCTGAGCAAGGAGGAAGAGGATCACTTTAGCTATGTATAAATCCGCTGTTAGAAGTCTCATGGCAGAGTGAGCGCCCGCCCCCGCTCACAACAGATTGCTCTTGCTAGTCTTGGCCAGCAGCCCCATTCATCACCCACCACGAGCAGCTTCAGCTCTTTTGTTAAACTATGGCTGTGGTCCCAGTTGTGGTCTTTAACGTATAGTGTTTCTCTAAATGGCAAATACGTTGTGAAAATGACATCTTGACAGAACAGGGGCTTAGCGAATTTGGGAACCCATGACTGATTTGTTAAAACAAATTTTTAAAATTTAATTTGGAAGATGCCTGTTCAGTAGTTAATCTTTAGTTTAAAAGTTAATGATTCAATATTGAGGAAGTTGTTTCATATTTAGGATTAATTTTAGACAAGGATTAAGAACTTTGAGGCATGGCATGGATTTAAAATGTTGCCTTCATGACATCCACATGCTTTTCACAGTGGCAGTGCCCTGTAAACCTGTTCTGCTTTTGTCATCACTCAGACTGTAAATTATTTCAGAGATCTGACCTTGTTTCTCACTCTCCTCTCTGCAGCGGTAAAACCAATTTACATCTTTCCCACGAGGCTTTATTTGCTTGATTACGCTACACTGGTTTGGTCTGTTCACAAATACCTGGCTGTGTAATGAAGATGGATAGATGAAACTTGTGTCACATCACTGCAACAACACTAGCAATTACCAAAGAGGTCAGACAAGCGTCTGTGTGTTAGACAGACGCTGCTGTATCATTTTCTGCAATGCTCCCTTGCTTCTCATCTTTGGTACCTGTGAATTATGACGCCCTCCGGAAATAGTGAGAAGACAGCAGGAGAC
This sequence comes from Arrhamphus sclerolepis, assembly GCA_037176975.1. Taxonomy (NCBI): domain Eukaryota; kingdom Metazoa; phylum Chordata; class Actinopteri; order Beloniformes; family Hemiramphidae; genus Arrhamphus; species Arrhamphus sclerolepis. The sequence goes on from JBAMYA010000014.1 coordinate 1,730,677, forward strand.
ATATAGTCTTTCCACAACTCTTTCAACTTTTAGGTGTCAGACAAAAAGTTTTTGAAAACTTCTTTTTTTTTCTTTCTTATTTTTACTTTCAAAGAGAACATTTCATAGCAGTGGGTCTTAGTCACACACAGTGTGTGGCATGTATAGGTACACATGCTGTTTTCGTTTAAGTTTGTTCTTGCAAATATGTAAATTTGAAAATTTGGGGGAAATACGCCACTTATACCACAGCTTTGGGGGGGAAATGGGGAAGAATGACAAAAGCTCAACCAACGGAAACATTTTCCTGTTATGGTGTTTTTGTCTGGATAGTGCACAGACGCATGATGTGAATGCACAATTCTCCAAATCTGCACCCAAAGACAATTAGCAGAGAAATGTAAATGTGAATGTGACTTGGGCCTCCAGACCTTGCAAAAAATAATAATCATAATGGAATAAAAAGGATACTGCATATAAAAAAGGAAAATGCTTGTTTTCAAACAACTTCTTACAGCATTTCCCTTTTTTAGGGGGTTGCCAGAGAACGTCTGTATGGATTTCACAAAGATTTTATATCAGATATGGTTGCTGAGACAACCCTCTTATTTTACCTGAGCTTGAGGCTGGTACTATAAGAACACTGGCATGAGATCCCGTAGTGGCTGGGGCGATAGGGCAACATTGAGTTCAGTGTCAAACCCAAGGATGCTTTGGCATGGGATGGGGGTCAGTATAGATCGACTCCTTTGCAACCAGCTTTGACTGCCTGAGCTGGCCAGTAAGATGGTCCAGACTCTGTCCCTCAGTGGTGTGTTCTGTATCCCCTACAAGGAGGACACTTTCATGGAGGACTGAGGTCTAAATCTGCACAATGTAGGAATAATGATGACAACACGGGAAGCTCTGCATCTCAGAAAATGTTCACATTGTATTGCAAAGTGTAAGATGGCAGGGTTGTCACTTGTGAAGCATTTTAAGGATATTGCCATACAGGTTGGAAAGGAAGCTTTGCCGCACAGATGAGCAGCTGTGGTCCTGAACTGCCAGAAAAAGGGGGAAAAGAATGGCATGTTCGAACAAACCAGTCTGTGGTGCTGGCATTTATTCTTCACTCACTCAGTGTAATTTGCAAACTGTCAAACCGCCTTTACTAGTCACAACAATAGGCTTCTTTGACTGAAGGCCCAGTTCCCGAACAGAAGGCTAGCAAAACTCAGCAGCTGCTTTTGGAAGCAGATGTGTCAGTTTATGTTTGGAAGACCCATCTATATGCAGATGAAAATCTATTTCACCCCACCTTTAAAGAGCAAATGGATCTAGCTCATAGTGATAAATAACCTTCCAATCTATGGCAAACGGCAAGTGCATTGTTGCTGGCTAGCATGTTCAACTCTTCATTTTCTTACATATTCTTTTTTTTTTGAAATGTAATGGTAACTGGTAGAAGTTAAAAAAAAATATGTGCACTCTAAAGAATTTACATTTGAAACATTGAGTTCATTCAGACATTGAGTTCATTCATGTTGTTCAACACTGAAATTGGTTGATGAGGCATGGCTCAGAGTCAGCATTTCAGATGTAATTTATCTGATTAGAATTAAAGGGATCTATCCCACAGAATGGAAAATGGGTCTGGATAACTTCAGCCTCAACAGTACAGACATGTACAGACAGATTTTTACTGCTGGGAATTCTAATCAACCTAGACAATTTAATGTGAGCAGAGTGTAGCTTCTGTTAGCTTTAGTTTTCAGCACAGCAGCCTGCCTCAGCCACTCTGGATGCCCTCCTGCTGCTTCGACAGCACACTGCTGCTGGCGTGACGCCCAGACACCCTTAGCAATTTACAAACCAGCAGTGATGGCGGCTGTGCCCACGTGCCTTTGACTTTGCCGAAGATACTCTCCTATTCATTAAGGCTGTTAAAATGACAGAGGGCTGGTTGTGTTCGGTGGCAAAAGGGATAACCAAGACATAAGAGGCCTCTTAGTTGGGGACAGGCAGTTAGTGGTAGCGATGATGTAAGATGCCCTCTGTTTTTTCCCCTTCTTCTGTTTTTAGAAATGAAAATGATCCAGATGAGCGTTTCATCTTTCCTGCTTGGTTAATCAATAGTAACAGGTAACTTATGACATTTCTGCAGAACCTTGTTCTTGTACAGGTTGTGTTTCCTGGATTAGTTTTGCTCAAAATGATTTTTGTAGTTCTAGTTATAGAACAATGTAAGGTCTTGGGGTATGTAAACCTTTTGGTTTGGCCTGTTATTTTTATGAACTTGTTTTTCTCTGTGACCACTATTATAATTGAATATTTTGTTTTGAAAGCAACTTGCTTGTTCCTTGATCTAATAAACACAAGTGGCTTTAGTTTTATGGGGTTTTCAGTAAATGCACCATTTTATCATCATCTTATGGACTGTACTTATTTGCTCCCCCTCATCAATCTTTATATAATTTTCCACAGTTACAAAGTAAAACAGGGTTGTGGCCTCATTTTTCCACAACTTGATGAACTGAAAGAACAGATTTTTGTGTGAATCCATTTCTACCTGATTCAGTTTGCCGTCTGTCTCTTTAAAATTTCACTACTGTCTTTTCAGATCTGGAAGCTCGACCAAAACCAGTAAAAGACATGAAGGGTCCTTGGTTGGACATCCAATAATGGAACTGTTTGTATGCAGTTATCAGTTATGAATGCTTCTTAAAACCCACAGACTCCACTCGCCTCGTCCTTATGGTACCGATCTTGGCAGTCTATCAGATATCACACAGACTGTAGGAATGTAGCAGTAGTACTTGATTCTAACTGCAGTTTTCATGCTCAATCATGTTGTCAGTCTTTTTTTTTTCTTTTTTTTTTAGCTTAATACAATATCTAGAATCGGGTCATTTCTTTCAGCAGCTGACTTGCAGGTCTTACGTTGACTGTTATTAGGTGCCATCCTCATGTATCAGGTCTCCAGCTAGTTGAAAAAGTGGGTCTAAAAAGCATAAACCCATCGTCTACTTGCCTCCCTTGTGTCTTTGTTAGGTTTCATATTGATTTAAAAATTTTACTGCTCACCTTTTTTAAAGCCTTAAATGGTCTTGCTACTTAAAACGTCTCAGACTTATTGATCTGCTGTGAACCTTCCCGACCATTTAGATCCACAGACAGGACCTTGCTAACTTTTCCCAGGTCAGAGTTTGTGACAAAGGAAAGTTTGGCCTTTTCCATTAGAAACACCATTTTTATGTGACTCTCTGCCGACTGAACTAAGCATACAAAGTCTGTAGCTATCTTCAGATGTCTTCTTAAAATGTTCCTCCTTGAGAAAACCATCAATTTCAGATATTTTTTTGTTATGCTTATGCTTCAAGTCACTCTAAGCGTTCTTGTAAAGCACTTTAACATCCATCTACCCATGTGTTTGTACACATACATCCCCCAGACTATGGGGGGAAAAAAAGAAAAAGTGTATAATTGACAAGAGTGATAATAAATGTTACTTTCAAGTATCAGTAAGCATCACAGACTTGGTGGATACAAAATCTATGGATACCAGTAATCTACTGCTTCAGCTGTGATCTATTCGTGTTGATTTATAAGTTGAAATAACCATATTCTTCATGAATAACAGATTTTTCCAGGCTTCATGTGGACTGTGTCAGACCTATTTCAGGCTCACAGCTCTGAAATGTCCAGATGTGACTCACAACAGTGAAATAATTGTTCTGCATCTGTCAGAAAACATCACCTGTCCTCCACAGATGTCTGCGGTTTAGTTGTGAATCACAGCGGTGCTTCTTTCTGGGGTCTCTATCTAATTTCTTAATTTAGATTTGATTTATTAAATCATAATTGGAAAGTCAAATAAAATACATTTTTGCCATTTGCTGAAACAATCATTGTACCCTGACGAATAGATGAGACGGCCTCTGAAAACTCGGCTTCCTTGGGCTCCTCCTGGTTCTCCTAATGCCAACACGAGATGAAACAGCGGAGAGGAAGGGAAATGAAAGTGTGAATTGTATTTGTGCAAATGTTCTATCGAAGTTTGAAAGCACTTTAGCAGTTTTACAAAATCTGCAACTTGTGTCCCCTGAAACTTTCTGGATGCTTTTGGGCGAAATGATGCAGAAATCGGACAAGAGTGCAGTTGAGGTTACAAGCAACTTCGTTCTGGTTCACGCCAGAATATATTCCCGAAAGCTTTGATCTGCTGCTTTGAAGGGGTGACAGAAAAGAGAGCCTTGGTTTCCAGCATTGATTACCACACAGATTTGTATGAGATTGTGTTCTTTCTTAGAGAGGCTGATGAAACTTGAATTAATGATTTATTACTGACAAACTGTCTTGTCCTAACTTGCAGAGGTTCTGCAGAGGGAGACTTAACTTTAATGTGTTGTCAGATGTAAGCTAATTATTCTTTCTTGGCTCAAACATTTTGTTTCTGTTGAAAATGCACATTTGCCCCACACACATACCCACTCAGACACTTCATTTCTTTCTTTTATCACCCCCCCCTCAAGACATGCTCTCTTTGAACCCAGATTAATAGCCTCCTTTACTGTGTCACATATAATTTAAACCTGTCTATCCACTCTGCAGTTCAGTCTTAATTGCTAAGTACTTCTATCTCAAGAGTCGTTAAGCAAACTGCATGCATGAAGGATGAGTGTGTGGCAGTAAACACCAAATTACTTTATCAAATGTGCAGTCTATCTAAATGCCAAGAAGAAGCCAGGAACTCTTTGTTGCTGTCCCAGGAAAGAATTTGCTAAAGAAAGTGGTCTTGGTTATCTGCCACCTTCTTTTCTATAGTTATACTGTCACTTCACAATGATGAATGAGGGTTTCATTTCTGCACTTTAAAAGATTGATTGGGAGCCTGATTTCTAGACCCAAATGGTTTACATCTTTCTGCCTTATGCCTGTCTTCTTGTCAGACTTTTAACATCAATCTCTGTCTTTTATTCTCTCCTACTGTGTTAGCTGTGCATCCTCCTTATCGCTACTAACTGCTTTTTAATTTGTAACTCTCATATTATTTTCCAGCTCAGTGTTGTAGTGCTCTTAACATCCTCTTTTCATGTCTCTTTCTTACAAATTTTCTACTAAACCACTCAATTATATTTGACTTCTTCAGTCTCTGCTCCAGGTGATTTATTTTTTTTTTGTTTTTTTTTTTGTTTTTTTTCCTTTACTTCCCCTCCACTGATTAAATCCAAACGTGGTCTGCACTTCTGGGCCCAGCTGACCAGTTCAAAGATAAATCACCAGCAGCCCTTATCTATCAGTGTGCAGTTCTTCTGTATACATGCCTCTCCTAGTGATCAAGCTGAAAACTAATTAATCCCTGAACTGATTCTGTTAAAGTTAAGGAGACAGTAAGGTGGTTTAGTGCATTTAGGGTTTAGTTAATGCAGCCTACAGTGCCTGAGGCTCAGTCAGTGTTTTACTGATTAACTTCCCAAAGACAAACGTATCAAACTTTTTTTTTTTTTTTTTTTAATTTATGGTTTGGTACTTTGCAATGGTTGGTATTAGTGGACTACAAATCCCTTACAGCTTAAAAGGCTTAACAAAATGCAGGCAGGTGTCTTTACAACTGCTTCATACTTCAGAAAAGGAATAATTTAAGGTTATGCAAAAGAAATGTACTTTGTAAATGTCAGGAAAATATCATAGCTAGGCAGTCATAGTAAAAACTCTTAGTTAAAAAATAAATAAATAATATGAGTGTATACACATACTTTCTCCTACTACTTTTTATCCATATTGATTTTTTTGACTGATTAAATGGTGGAGTTGTCATAAAGAATTTTTATTGAATGATTCATAAATTGCACATTTAGAGTTTTGTTCGTCTTTTCTTTATTCGAAAGCATTTCCTCTATTTTCAGCTTTGTTGATCAGTTGTCGCCGTTTTCTGAGTGCCTCGTGCCTTATTTTATTTATTTATTTATTTTTAATCTCAGGCATCTTTTCAGTTTATTTTCCTCAGTTATGAAGGTTTTAAATCTGAAGTGCTTATGGCAGCAACAGTAGTCACATGCAGTTATAGCAGTTCCTATGGATTTCCACTGAGATCCAAAATTATAATCCAAACTCTGAGTTTAGCCAATTCATTACTCACTCTGTGACACAATGATGCTGTCAACATTGCTGCAGTTTTGTTATTCATTTTATTTATTGGTCTTCAAAGATCCAATACTGTTTTGTAGCAGACTTTGAATTTTATTTAGTGGAACTGCGCTTGTCTTGAAAATGCAAAAGTGTGTTTCATGTACTCTGAAAATGAGCTGCCTTGCTGTTAATGTTAGAGGAATTTCTTTGTACTTTTATATGTTTTATACATGTGCTTTAACAGAAACTTTCCATTACATTACGTTGCCTTCACTCTGACCTAGTTACTTCAGTCCTCATGTTGTCTTCTTACACAAAGCACCAAGCTGTAAGACATGTCAAAGGCAACATTCAACCCTATGGGAGTCAAGTGTTTGATGTACAAAAGAAGAGTGTACTTTTTTTTTTCTTCTTTTTCCTGTGGATTGGCCAGCACCCCTTTGTTCCAATGATATTTAAGACAGCAGCGTGCTTCCACTCAAGCATTCATAGAGGTTTGACCTTAAAAGAAGCCAACATGATCTGGTCAGGATTAACTGGGATGCAGTCTGTGAGATGGGCCTCATCACCAGTGTCAGTGTCTGACCTCTCAAATGACCTTGCAACCTATTGAGAGCAAATCTCTGCAAATGCCGTCAGAGCAGCAGATTAACGCCCATAAATTTTGGAATGCAATTACTTCCCGGTGTAATGTGTACATGTCCACATAATTTACAGCATGTAATGCTGATTTTCACCGGATTATTAAAGTCACAAGACATCAGAGTCTAGTTAAAAGATTAGACCCAATGATCTCTGATTTATTGTCGGAAGCGTCAGTTTAACTTTTCTATTTGTTTCCATTTAGGAAGAAATTCTTTCTCACATTAGAAGTTAGGGGTGTATTTCAATGCCAAAGGCTGAAAACTTTGCTAGCTTAATGCACATGATACATTAGGCTGATGGGGACATTTCACTCAATTTTCTGCTTGTAATTTACATAGTGGAGGGTATAAAAGCATATGAGCCATAGAGCATCAGCAGCTGAAAAGCTTGCTGATTGCCATAATGCAGATGATTCCCTCTCTGTTTGAATCTACTCTGAAGAAGCAGCACATACAGCAAAGAATTATTTTGTTTTATCTCTCTTGGTACGTTCTCCCCAACGGTGTGTTTTTTGTTTTTTCCCCCGGACTTCTGTGGAGCTGCAATACTACAATTTCCTTTTCATTTCCTCCTCCTCATCGCCCACTACCTTTCTTTCTTCCTCAGTTGCAGTGATGCTTAGTACTGCTCTGCTCAACACACTTCCTCCCATGATAGCTTCGGACCAACGAGGATAAGGTGGAGAGGCATCTTCTTTTTTTTCTCTGGAATCTGCTGTCCCTTGGCTTAATGAAAAAACTCACTCGAGAACATCTTTATTCTTAGGAACCCAAAGTTCAGTGCCTGCTGGTAGAAATGTGTACTTGTACAGAAGTTGCAGAGGTCTTTCCTTTCAGCAGCACACATGTGCCTCGCTTAGGACTGGATGAAAGTGTGTTTTTAGTATCGCTTTTATCCACCCACAAAGTTGTGGAGTTTAGTTGGATTTTATTGCTGCATGTGCTACTTACCGAGCAACTGTCAGATGTTTTGTTTTTCTCTCTGAGATGAGATACAGAAGTGAAGTGATGGAGTAAGCAGTAACGAGTGTTATGGATAATGAAAGTTCAAGGGGTTTCAGTTCATGCTGCTGGGAATATTTCTAAGTTTCAGATTTCAGGACTGGAGGTTGGGAGATAATGCAATACTCTGAAAAAGCAGATGCTTACTCTTGCGTGCACAACATCCAGCTGTCGGCTGATAATCGTTTGGTTTTTGATAGGTTTTGTGTTTTGAAATCAAACTTCAATCAGTCAGAAGTCTGGATTACAAGTTGCTGAAGCTATGGAAACATCAACATTAGGCATCTGGAATGAGACGTCTGATTACTTTGCTGGCCAGGTGTGGAATTTTCTTCTACGACAGATCTTCTGTTTGCTTTACATAGTTTAAAGCAGAGAATTGCTTATAAGTTAAATGTTAATGTGCTACAGATGGCATCGAGTGATGGTTTTAGTTTAAAACACAGCATCAGTGCTGAAAATATGAATGTTGACTGTTTGGACTTTGTCTTTGCAATTACGTAAATCAGCCAACTAGGCCTTCATATAAGCAAAAAAAAAAAAAAAAAAGCAAGACAGAAATAGAAAATGGCTTTGGGGATTAAAAAGTTGACTGTTCGCGGTCGGTTTAAGGGGTTGGCTTGCTCATACAAGATGGCTTTAAGGGCAAGAAGCACTGTTTCAGTTTCATTTGAGTTGAAAATCCTCTTTGTAAACAAAATGTGTTTCCAGTCTCATGCTGTCCAGCCTCTCTCAGGAGCCACAACAACAACACGGTGAACGTGCTCGCTGCTCACTCAGTGGCTGACTGCTGTCTGCCCGTTGAATAAAGAACAGAGGCAGAGATGTCTTCTGACCTGGGTAAGAAATACGGTTGTTGCAAACTACTACAAACTTCTTGCTCTCAGGGAGGTAAACAAAAGGTTTGCTGTCAAGTAAAACAAACAAACAACAAAAAAAATACTACTGTAAAATTTAAAAATCGTTATATGCCCCACAAATGAACATATGAATAGCAGAATATTGTGGTACAGCACTTTAATAGATTTCCATGCCTTTGTATGTCCAGTGTTGTTTCTGTACTGTTAATGGTTTTGTCATTCCTGATCTTTAGATCTTTTTTCTTTAGTAGTTTGTTTTGCACTTGCTGCTGTCCTCAAACATTTCAAAACTACTGTGTGAGTTGGCCGTTTGATATCACAAACGTTAGGATATTATCCTGCAGTTTGTATGTCTAACATTTAACCAGGAATGGTCTGGTGATTGCTTACTTTGACTATTATCTAACTTGTATTAAGGTAAATATTTACACAGCAGTAATAATAGCATTAATGTTGGAGTACCGATGTGATACATAATCATTTTGACTGGATGTGATCATGTGATCGCTTTGACCGCAGATTTGACCTCAAGTGATAAAGGTAATTGACAGTAATTTGATGCAAATTTATTACAAAACAAAAAGTGTTTGAATTAAGGTTACACACAGAAAAAAACGTACAAAAATATTGGGATATATCTTCAACAAGTGAGACCCATACACAGGAAAAAGAAGAAACGCAAATAAGTATATGTACATTTTTAAAAAAAATATTAAATGCATAGCCCTTTATAAATAGATAAACTTACAAAGAGAATAAAAGATTCCATAACATTTGTTATATGTAAGCTTAAGAAGAAAAGTTAGGAAACTTAGAATATAATGTTATCTTGTGGCTGTTATTTCGCCTGCTCTTCCATGTTTAAAATAGAAAAGAAGCGAAAAGACCAGATTAATTTTCCCTCAGCAAATGTGAGGATTAGATTCTCCTAAGCATTATGAAAGCTCTTCTTTCATTGATGTTCTGTTTCAGTTTGTTTTTCATTTTCCTCCAGCTCATAACAGAGTCTGACTTTTCCATTGTTGAAATTTATTCTGCAGAATATGCTGTCTGAATGTCAAACCAGAATGTTGGCATAAATACAGCCGCTCATTCAAACCACAATAAGGAGTCACATCATGTTTACTCTTTTTGTTAAGAAGGTTTAAGGCCCATGGAAGCAGAATGAGCTAAACCAACGATTGCGTACTGAAAAGAGCAGATGATTTTAATGTTTGAGTCCAATTAGCGGTGAGCGATGCTTGACTCCCTCCACAACAGGATTTATCGCATGAACATGACAGTTTATGTTTTTTTGTGTCCATGTCAAGTGTAGTAAATGGCTCTCGCTCTCATTCTGCTGGCATGGACATTTGTCTGCTGCAGCCAGTGAGTAGAACGCTGGAATGAGGGAAAGGGCTGCAGCTTCTGGCTACCAGCGGATAATTCGGCCCCTTTATTGTGTTTTTCACGATGCGCCACCACAACAAAGTGTATATAAAATTATGTTCACTCCCAGACACAAGCCTGTGTGCAGCATTTCCTACAAAGAAGAGTGTGGGATCAAATTAGATTATCCATCAATATTTATTTAAGGGGTCAAAGTCATCCTCAGTTTGGAGTTGTTGTTGAGGCACTTTATAAATAAAGTTTTAATTGAAAGTTTGAATTGAATTGAATTGAAGCCTTGTCACCCTGTGAAATTAAGAAATACATGTTAAAGAGTTATCCAAAGAAACACAGGTGCTTTTGCAAACATGTGCTCAAAGATATAGAGTAAAGAACTGCATGTAAAGCTCAGTGTCAGTTTCTACTTTTGCATGAGACTCTAAAATTAGAAATTGGATTTTTGACCTCGTCTCTATAGCTCCAATTTATCAGACAATGAAAACTCAATCACAGATTGAACTGTCCAGAGTGAAGTTGGAATTGTTTCCTTTGACTGCTGGTCCTGAAAGTGAAGCAGAGCTGCAAGAGAGACACATGACTGTGTTTACACAGCAGGCAAATCAGATTATGACCTCCCATCCCCCATATGTCTTAGATCTGATCATTATTATTATTATTTTTTTCATTTGGACATGGAATCACATGGAATTTAATATTTTCAGTTCAGTGTGTGTGTGTGTTTTTTTATGTATTATAACTCCTCTGAGCTGTAGAAATACATTATCCAGCTTCAGAACCTTCATTTCCAGTTGTGTCGTTGTTTCACAGGAGAACAAAGACTGATTTACAAAAAAAAAAAGACTAGAATAATTTGTCAGAGTTAATTTTCCGGGCCAAAATCATGATTCTAAGTTACACCTATATAAGGGTTTTAACTCAGTGTATTTCTGTCCTGTTGTGCAGCATTCTTCAACACCGCCATCAAAATACTGAATGAAGGAATATGTTCTGGTAAAAGAAGTAAAAACAAAGTGTTTCATTCACTTACACTTAAACTTTCAGGAAGAAACCTCCAATACAGAAATGTGGCAGTTGCTTTCTGCCTTGACTTTTTGAGATTTGTCTTGACTGGTGCACTAAAGAACAATTAAACAGAGAGTCTGCAACAAACCAGTAAAACACTCTGCAGGATGGCTGAGTAACAGCTAATCCCTCCAGACTGCTATAATGAAGGACGTTGAAAGTGTTGTTAGTCCTCCAGCCTTCTGAGCTATTTATCATATAAAATATATCATATTTTCATCCAAATGTGGATATAGATGAGCAAGAATAAAAGAATATTTTTACATAAATGAAGGAAATCTCTTGATAATTTGTCTCGGTCAACCTTCAAAGCTGCATTGACCATGTGATTTCTTTGGCTTGCTTGATTTGTATCCCTTTCATAATAGTCTTTAGATGACAGTCAGATGAAATTGTTTTAAGTTGCCATTTCCATCAGAACATTGCCTATTAAGTAGCATTGTGATAGTGGGAGACGGAACTATGAGAAAGTGACAGAGGTCAGATTGTTGCATCAAACAAAGGGGGCCTTCTCAGCTTAGATGCACAGCAAGACTGAGGGTTCCTAAAGGAGGCTGTGCATGGCACTGTAAAACCATTTGTGCCAACTGGATCGGCTGTATCCGCACCAATGACACCCTACCATCACAACATCAGTACATCAACATCTTATACTGAGCAGCTGAAAAGAAACTTAAATCTAATGGCTCACATGCGATTTTTAACTGACTCAGTAACGCACGAGTGTAATCGGCAGAAGGTTACTGGGAAAAGGCTGCTGGGAGGTGGCCTGAGATGTATTGGTCTCTAGATATCAGAAGGTAAAAAAAAAAGAGGACGGATCTATGTCAGAGATTTGTGACTTCAATACTTCACAGAACCAAGAACAGGTACTTTTTTTTCTACTGTGACATGAACTGAAACTATCAGCAGCTACACATGAAACATTTGCAGGGACTGTAACTTGTATGTGGTACAAGTTTGTTCATGTCTTCCAGATGGAAATCCATAAATTCTGCAAACACAGCAGCTGATTTCTGCAGACCACAGTAGCAAAGGTGCAAAGGCTGTGAATATATTTCAGCTGCTGCCGCAGATCGACTTTGAGGAAAAATAAAGCGTTTTAAAACTGAAAAATTGCAAATGAAAGGTAATGACATTCTTTCTTCTATCGAAAACAATATTACAAATATATCTTTAACATTCTTGACTGCTGTAGTGAAATGCAGTTTGTCTGAGGTGATGTCTCATTTCTGGGGATCGATACATTTGCAATGCACAGTTCTTCATCATTTCTTTAGACCATTTGGTAAGCTGTTCAGTTTGAAGCATTAACAATTTCACTGATGTATTATCAGCCTAAAGCTTCTTTAACGAAGATGCCACTTAATGCAGTGGCCCACTTAAGATTAGTGAGCAATCAGATACAAACAAACAGGCATAACTCAAGATCTGAAGTCTGTTTTTGCTGAGATGGAAGCACAGGACCACTCATTTACATCACATTATGTACGTGAAGTGGCATAAGTAGCCTGCCTGATGCTTTCAGTCCCCCATTTTTTGTGTTTTAGTCCCTGCCTACCTAATGGCTGTGACCTTTTTTAGCAATTTGTCATCCTCACCAGTAACCTGGAGATGTTGTCTCTGAGAGCAGAGGTTATGCTGGTTAGTAATATGTGTCAAGCGCTATGATGGAGAGCCCAAGGACATATGAGAAGGGGCTGGAAACCCAGGCAGGCTGCTGACGCCAGTACTGCAGAAAGGCAAGGGATGACTTTCTCTGTCAATGTGATGTCATGGTTTCAGGTTGTACAAATTATACCATCTTGTGAGTTGACCTTTTGATAAGTAGACGCATGCTCCCATTTGACCATGGCCACAGGACGTATGGATGTGTTATATTTTTGAAAAAGTGAAAAACTGCCCTTGTCTCTTTCTTTATCAACTCCCAGTCAATGTGATTATTGATTGCACCAACATAATGGGAAAAAAAAAAAGTTACAAAAAAAACCCCAAAACAGCTCTCTTCTGAAGTAGTGTAATGGGTGCCTGAGGTGATTTAACTAATTAGACTTTTGACTTTTAGTTGTTCCATTAATATAATGTGAATGAGACTTGATGGTTGAAGCAAAATGAAACACAGCAGCCCACATAGAAAAACTAGAAAATATCTGATTCTTTTGCAAAAATATATATGCAAAATGATTGTGGGCAAAAATCAAGTGGATTTAACAAAAACAGAAAAAAAAGAAATGTCAGACATGGAAAATATTGCCCAATACTGGGTTTGACTTAACAGACAAACATGGACCAGCTTCAGAATTTGTCTTAATGGTCTGGTTTACTCGTGTACACTTAAGTTATTCTTAGGTGGTTTTAATGCTCTGATAGAGTCCACCTAAAGTGCGAGTTGAGAGTTTGGACTTCCCTAAAGGGATAGACTTCATTTTCAAAGTGGTGGTGAGAAGGAACGTTATATTTATTCATTTTATTTACTGGAATGTTATCTTTTCTGTAACTGCAAGTCCTCAGATGAATTTTGAACAGAATAGTTTACAAGACTCTAGGATTCATTCCTGCCTCCAGCTTCATCTGTTTAACTGTTGTCATCTCTGTCAGCATTCCCTCCATGTCCTGAGGTTGTAAGTTCTAAGGTCTTGGTTTAAGTGTTTGGGTACTCCTGCCTGCTTGATGGTGAAACTGCTGCCTTTCATTGTGCACTTTAGACAGGATATCCAGAATTAATGATGCTGCTACATGTCTGCCTTGAACAGACTGGGTGAAAGATCAGTTATGACTTTTGAAGTGATATTTTCACAGTAAACACCATGCTGCTGTCCTTGGTCCAGAAGAAAACAATGATCATCTCTGTGTGGTTCATAAAAAAGTTTGTTCAATAACAGAATCCTTCTACAATCTGGTCTAAACTGGAAAGCTGCAGGCAGTGATTTGTTCCTAATTAGACTTATTTCTTTTGGTGCCTCTGAGTAAAATTGTTCCATGGTGCGGTTGTTTGTACTATTGAGCATGTGTTTGAAACAAACATCAGGAGGTTTTGATCTCCTGTTGTTTCATAACTCACCTCTTTGCTGACTTCCCACTAAGTCTTCATTAAACTGCCTTATTCAGTCACCATTAACACGAGTTTAATTAGGAGAATTAGTTTTTCACGGCTGGATTTGATGTCAAATGATAACCATGATAACCACTTCTGTTGGACAGGGATAATGAAGTGTGTTCTGCAGAGGTATAAAAGTTTTAAATTGGAGTGCTCCACTCAACTTCCTGACTGCTTTGACTGACTCTTGCTGTTTGCAGAATGTCTGCTGGTTTTACAGAACAGCATCTGTAGTTCAGCACACAGCAACGGCACAGCGTGTGTGTGTGTGTGTGCATGTGTGTGTGTGTGTCTCTGCGTGTGTACATACACATATCAAACCAGAAGATTGTTTTTGGAACAGTTTGAGATGGCTGTTGGATGTTATCCAAATTAATGTGTCTGGCAACACGACATGAGCATTTACCAGTCAAAGACAGGAGTTTTCACCTTCTTTTTTTTTTTTTTTTTAAATATATGACCCCTCTATTCCCACACGTGCATGATGCTAAATTTGAGTTCTTTTGAGTGCTAGCGCTGACAATAAGCTTAGCAATGCCTGTGTACTGTTTTCCAAGTTGCAGTATGTACTGGTATTTGATGTTGAAGACATAATTTGTTGTGCATGTCTTGATAGTGCCATCTAAAACTGAACATGGACACTTGTGACGTGAAGATGCATTCATGGCGTTTTTAAATGCGTTAGCGCAGATGTTGCTCAAGAACAGCATAACTACCAGACATGCAGAGAGATTTAGGACATTCCTATTGCTGTTGACAAAGCTCTTTCTGACTAACTGCCAGAAACTCTGATGTGAGCTGTTATTCAGACACCCACGAAGACTTCTGGTGTCACCAACGTGAATCAAATCTTCTGTTGCATCCCTGCCAGTTATGGAAGGTAATGAACAAATAAGCAACAGTGAGAAATCCTATTATGTTAGGTTTTATTTAAGGATCACCACAGAGAGGCTGAAAGCTATATGGAACTTTATAGAGTTCAACAGATTTATTACTGTACGGACATCTTTGATTCGAATCCTTCTGAAATGCTTTCATGAGACAGAGCTGGACAGTTGGAGAGCAGAGATTAATCATTATATTTGATTTTTTTTTTCTTTTTTTACACTTAGCTTTAGTTTTTGCCAGCTGTGAACCGCATGAAGTAGAATTATGAAGTTTTGAGAGATGACAAGGGTGGATATACTGCAGAGAGGAAATGAATCTCAGGTTTACAGAGGCATCAGCAGCTGGATCAAGCCCCAGCAAGCCAATCCTATATAGACAACAGAGAAAAGGATCATCTTGTTTCACTAATTTGTTCCTCCTCGTATCCTTTCTCCTCCACCCTCCTGCCTGTGACTCAGAAGCAGATCTCAGCACAGTATTTTGAAGGACACTCAATTACTAAAATGCACCTGGCGGCGTGATGAGCAGGCAGAGAAGAGGCTTGGTGGACCTTTTTTGCCATCTGCAGTGACAAAAGGGGTTGTGTCATTTTAATCCCACAGTGTAATTAATTTGAAAAAAGATTATATGTAGTATGAATAAGATTTCAAAAAATTTATCTCGTTTGACATAAATACTTAAATGTCGCAAAGAACACTGGTCAGATGATGCAGTTGTGTGACACATTTAATTAAAGTGCCGCAGGCACACCTGGGTTGCTCCAGCCCACTGGCGCCTGACCATCTGCCCCTGCCAGGGTGTTTTGCCAACCAGATCCCCATGGGAGGTGGTGACCCATGCAGTGTGGGGGCCTGTGTGGTGCCACTCTGAGGCCCTCCCTGTAGGTCCAGTGTCTCCTTCCTGCTCTGTGTCCTTCATGGTGGGAGGCTGCATCTCTTGTCCTTGCCCTCTTGCAAGGTTGATGTTCTATCGGGGCTGGGGGTCTGAGGGTCATCCTCCTCCCGCCCTTGTGACATTCCACTGGTGGCACTGGTATGCTCCATTTGTGCTGGCTGGTTGGTGCCCTCCCTGAGTCTTTGCGGTTGAGTATAGAGTTTGATATTTTTGTCACCACTAGAAAGCAGCAGGAGTAAGATGTACAAATAATCCTTTCTCCTAAACATGCTTTTTTTTTTGTTTGTTTTTTCCCCTCACAACGTGCACACCTCATTCCTTTACACAGATGCTGCAAGGACATGCTTTGAGGGCAGTTTAAGCCTATATATGTGATCAGTGTCAGTGCTATAAATGGCTACAGCACTAAATATACACAACCATATGCTTTTGGTTCCTTAATCCTAGAGCTTAAAGCAAATTTCATTTTCTTTTCTCCACTGATGAGTGTCTTGCTTTTACATTCAATCAGATCGTCGTTCTTCTTTGCCGTTACGGTCCTTGTTCTATCTAATCTGTTAAGGTACAAACTTTTCCCTTTTTTTCCCCTTCAATGTATGCAAATGATTGCATGCATTCCTGCATTCAGTTATGGTTATAAGATCAGAAATCAGTCTGACTAAAATGATTTGATAGTGGTTAATAAGAGATCCATACATACGCACTGCTTTATGAATGAATGTGCACATTTTCCCTCTTTGTGCGTTAGTCATGAAACTTATGATTTTTATGTCCCTGGCCATAGGAGGAAAGGAAACTAGCTTAAGCATGACTTGCTGATATTATAGACATTGTACAGCTCTCTAGTGTATGAGGCATGTGTGTGTAAGGACATGTGCGTCTGACAGGATCAGCTGTGGGTTTGGTTGTTTGTTTGAGGGGAAGCTTTCCACTGTTCACCCCTAAATTCTCAGCTTGGCTCCAGAGATTGTCCATTTTATTGTGTTTGTCTAATCTGTGCAGGCTGTCCAGTGTCAGAGTGGTTGAAGAAGTTTGAACTGTAATGATTTGAGCACAGTTTTGATCAGAATTTAATTATTTAAAACAATGTTAGCTTAAAGACCCCTCTCTGGTTCTATCAAGAAAGGATGCAGTCTTTCAGACTGTGAGTGAGATTTGTATATTTCTCTCTCTTTCATGAGACATGATCAATAATTTATTTCAGTATCAGTAAACTTAAGTGCAGAGGCAAAATGGTGAAGGCTGAAGCTCGCACACTTTTCTTTTCATGTTACTAGTTCATTCTAAGGCTGTGGATTTTTTTTTCTTCCATATTAGTATGAATAAAACCACATTTTAGGACACTGTTACAGACAGTTTTAGTTTGAATATTTCTTTTGGTCAGTCAGATCTATACATTTGAAGTTACTGCCATGCAATCTGATGGAGTTTTTATTTTTATAGACTTCTATGCAATTAAACTTTGGTTTTAGCCTTGAGTAAAGTGAAAAGTATATGTTGTTGGTAAATAATCAACTCTTCTACAAACGCTCATCAGGTGCAGTGCCCTTCATGAATCAGAAGTTGATCCATCATAGGAATTGATATCAGTCTCACCGAGGCAAACAAATGAGATAAATCAATCCATATCTTGCTCATTTGTGCTCTTCTACGTAGAGGTGAGGGAAACGGTAGCCATATCACGACAGCTGATGGCACAAGAGGGATTGCATGTCTGAGGCAGTCCTTCAGGTTGCCTGAGAAACCAGCCCAGGCTATTTGTTCCAATTTGCTCTGTGGCATTGAGATCAAAAAGCTTGGAACCAATGCTAATATGCTCTCTGCATATTAGCATCTGTGTTTGCGAAAACACCGCAGGGCATCTGTTCACCTCATTTACATCTATATTGTTCACTTACAGTTTTCAGTGAAATACAAGGCCTCCTGTGTTATAAGAGGTTCAGGGTTTCATGTGTTTCAGTTCTTTCATAGTTTCTGATTTGTTCTCTTTTTCTTGTCTTTCCTTCACTTGATGTAAAGGCAACTCACTTGTTCCCATTTTACTTCAGCCCCCCTGCCCCGTGAAGTCTCAGTTTAAATACCATTCCTGCTCCGCCTTTTGCTCCATTGAAAAGTTGGCGGTTTGTTTACGAGAGCGCCAGCACTGCTTTGTGGCTCTGCGTATGAGAAAGAGCCGAAAAGTGCATTGAAGACTCACCCCTCCCCCAATTCTTTCTCTCTCTGCCTCTTCCTTCCAGAATCGATTTGAAAAGGACAGACGGCCTTCTCAGTCCCGTCCCCACGTCCCAGTGATGCTTAGCTGGTGAGTACATTTTTTAAAAATCCGGGAGTTTAATGAGGCTTCCATGCATTTCATCAGTTGTGTGTTTCTCCATCATATATTTGAATTTCTAATTTTTATTTCTTTAAAAATCTGACTTTTTAAAAAAGAAATAAAATGTACCCAAGTTTGTTTAGAGAGTTCCCTCTGTCCTTTTGTACGATGGTCAGCAGTGGTTATTTGTCTGTCATACACGGTACGCCTTGAACCAGAATGTTTGAGTTTTTTTCTACTCAATATAGTGAGTGACCTTGTATTTTTTTCTTTTTTTGTTTGGCAAAAACTCTTCACCTTCCTCAAGTGAAGTAATTTAAAATGAAAACATGAAAGAGAGATAAGTATATAGGTAAGGGGACTTTAAATAGGTAGGTGAAGGACAAGTCTACCTCTATCTCACTCTCTTCCATCTATTTTGAGGTGTGTGTGTGTGTATGTGTGTGTATGTCAGTATGTGTACATGTGAACTTGTGCATACATGTCTGCTCCAGACTGTCCTGGGTGTAATTGACAGAAAAGGGTGAAATCCTAATGAGACGTGTGCGTACACTCACCTTTTGAAATGACCTCCAAGAGAGTTGTGCCAAAGTGAGGATCTATTTTGGTTTAACCGCACTGATGTTCAGAAAACTCAGTTTGACAGATTTCCCAGTTTCCCTTATAGATAAAATAAATATATGTGATATTATAGATAAAAGTAAATAACTCATAATAATGGCATGTTTGGGCAGCAACACATCAGTGACAGCAGATCAGTATCTGTCACCTCACAGGTCACCTGCTCATGCAAAAATAGGCAGCTGATTACAGTGTCAAGAAACGGCAAAGATACAATCTTAAAACTACTGGCAGCTCTTATCAGTATTATTGTGGACAGAATGAAAGAATTGGTGTGTTTTTCTCAGGGGTACATAATAATGCAAGTTCACTGAACAACACAGGACCAGATTTACTAGTAAAAAGTTGTTTTGTTTTTTTTGGTCCACTTGCTTCTTCCTTTAGCTCCAGTCATCTTGGAACAGACTTTAACGAAGAATTTCAGTTTATTCTCATAATTCCTTTAAGGAAAAATGTTTGGACAGTAAACTTAATGAAAACACATGAATTATTTCCTGAAACACCAGTTTTTCTGCTTCAAGTGGAAGCTTTGTTGTCCTCTTTTTTTTTTCCTTTTTTTTGCCAAAAATAAGTTGTTTTTCATGTGAGATTATATGTTTCAGTTTCATTTGCAGAAATATTTGATTCAATTCAGGTGACATTGCTGAAAAAGCAGAATACGAGGATTTGAAAGTCATATAAGTCATCATAAACCCATATTTTATTCCCAGCCGAACATAAACAACACAGATGTTGAAGCTGAGACATTTTACAATTTCATGGAAAATATGAACCCATTCTGACTTTGATGGGAACTTCACGTCTCAAAAGAGTTGGAACAGGGGCAACAAAAGGCCGGGAGAGTAACTGGTGCAAATCAGTAACAAATGAAGGACCATTTGACAAACTAATTAGGTTAATTGGAAACAGGACAGAAGTTCACTAATCTGCGAAAAAAAACACTTTCTCCAAAAACTGTAATGTTCAACTTAGAATTTCAGCACTTAATATCATCAAAAGGTTCAGAGGAGTGACCTTCAAACCTTCAGGCGGCATGATGCTCAACTGGACGTCACTGCATGGGCTCTGGAACACTTCTAGAAATCACCGTCTGTGAACTCAGCTCAATATACAATCCACCAATGCAAGTTAAATGTGAACATGATCCAGACGTGCCACAGTTTTCCTTGGGCCAAAGCTCATCTACAGTGGTCTGCGGCAAAATGGAAAACTGTTCTGTGGAGAGATTAATCAAAATTTGAAATTATTTTTGGACACCATGGACGGCAAGTAAAGAGGAGAGGGGCCATCCAGCTTCTTATCAGCGGACAGTGATATAGTGCAGGGCTGCATTAGTGTCTATGGCGTGGGCAGCTTACACATCTGGAAAGGCACTATCAATGCTGATGAATACGTAGAGGTTTTAGAGAAACATATGTTCCCATCCAAACAACGTCTCTTTCAGGGAAGGTCTTGCAAATTTCATCAAGAACAAGCTAAACCACATACTGCATCCATCACGATAGCATGTCCAGACCTTTCACCAATAGAAAACATTTGACACATCATAAAACAAAACGGCTGGAAGCAGCTAGAATCCTGCATGAGGCGTGAATGGGACAACATTCCTGTGCTAAAACTCCAGCAACTCGTCTCCTTACTCCCCAGACGTTTACAGACAGTTGTTAAAAGATGAAGTGCTGCTATACAATGGTAAACATTGTCCTGTTCAACGTTTGTCAGATGTGTTGCTGCCATCAAAGTCAAAATGAGCTAATATTTTCTATGAGATGATAAAATATTCCAGTTGCAACATCTGACATGTTCTTTTATGTTTTATCATGAACAAAATAAGGGTTTGTGAGATTTGGAAATCATTGCATTCTATTTGGTATTAACCTTTTTATCGAAAATCTTGAGCAAATATAAAGCAAACCACCTGTACAGGAGCAAGATTTTCCTTTTTTTATATATATGTACATACAGTTAAAGATGATTGCATTCTTTTTTCTCAGTTTTACATAGTGGCCAAACTTTTTGGGAATTGGTGTTGTAGCTTTTACAGTTTCCATCCATACTACTGGCAAAAACTACCCGAGAAAAACTACCCGAGATGACTCTGGACTGCCCCAACCATCTCTACTGTGTATCACTTTATGTCACTTTAGCAAAAATGAAACATGCTCTCAGTGCTGCAGTGGACATCATGACGGAGGTGACTAAGAGACTCAGGAAAATAAAGATGGAAGAGAAAACAAGTTTGTTTGAGCAACAGACAAAATTAGAATAAATAATGCACATGAATGTAAAAACAGCTTAACCTCTACAGCTATCAGGAGCTACTCTGGGGTGACGATTGTAAAATAGCATTTGTACTGCTTTAAGTTTAATACAACTTTTACTTTTTGTAAAAACTAAAAGGTTAGGACAACCATACCACCTCTAGGTTCAAGTCAACGTGATGCTTTGTTGCAGTTCCTAAACTGACCACTAGGAGCAAATTGCCATTGATCTCAATGTTAAATTATTGGACAACCATACAAGTAGTGAATATTTTGGTACCAGATCAGGTAAAATTGTATAAAGCAACAAAGCTGGCCAATCAAATCACAAGACGTCATTTGATTAACAGCTGGCCATTGTTTCTGTCATTGGCTATAACAGCTGGCCATTGCTGTACTCGTTTTACTTACTTCGTATTTACCATTATAAAGATGTATGTGGGGAATAAACTGCCAGTGACCAGCGACTCCCAACAGAGCTCTGCGAATATTTGTTGAGGCTCTGCAGCACTTGTTTCATTTCAGACATCATTCACTTGGTGACATTTCAGTGTCAAGTGTCGAACAAAATGAATGAAATGTAATATCAATTAGAGCTGGACATTTAATTGACAATTAATTGAAACTAAAATTTAGAACAAATATTCTAATCTAATAATCTAAGTTTATGTCAATTATTTCTCTTCGTTGAAATATTCATTAACCTCTTCAACTCCGCGAGGACATGGGCATCCTCGTCCCGTCCCACTCCGGTAAAAGGTGACTCACAGACGCACTACGTCATCAGAGCCGTATTTGGTCTTGCTGGATTCCAAAGACTCTCCACTTTGCAAAAAATAACATAGTTTTTCTTTTATCTATTATATATTTCGCACAAGAGCAGCCTAAAGACACGTAGTCCAAAATCACAATTAGGGATGACAAGTCATATCTTACTGATTTTCAACGGGTAAAGTTACCAGATATTCCACGACCTCATGAGTGACCACTAGCACTGAGTTTGCCATATTATAAAAGGTAAGAGTCTCACTCCTACGACTTTTTGTTGCTGAGATAAGCTGTCTAGAAAATGCAATCAAAACTTTCATTTTCCATGTGTGGCTTGATTCTGTTGATGTTTTATTGTGTTTTGGTGTTAAAAAACAACTTTGGTTCTAACTATTATGCCTGTGTTCAAAGCTGGCTGAGTGTTGTTTAATCACTAACAGTAATGTTTTGAAACCAAATAGAGACCATCTTACCTTTATCACGAGTGGGAAACTTGAATTTGCGATGTTTTTGTTCCAATGTATTTCATTGTTAGGCTGTATTGAAGGGTTTAGTTTTGTCATCTCCACCTTTTAGAGGTTTCAGCCTTTCAAATGATTGATAGCATATGCTAATTGACCTCGTACATGTAATTGGTAATTCCAAAAGCTAGTTGAAAATTTAAAAAATGGCAAATTTGTGAATATTTTAGCTCAAACTGATGAAAAACATCAAAATGCAAATAAATAAAAGAAAAAAACCTTTATTATCTCAGAATATCATTTGTTTACCATGTGTCCAAATGGCCTTTTTGGAGCTGAGCCTGGATCTTTTCATGGATGAAAACACCGTAGAATAGTCATACTTTGTGCTATCTTCTTCAAATTTGAAACTGGTGTTCACTGATAGTGTCCCTACAGCTCCATATTGCCATTTACCCCCTCAGATGAAGACACAGACAGTTATTTATCCTGAAACACTTTTTTAAACTTTTTTATTTTAGGCGGACCAAACTCTTACATTTTTTACTGACTGCAGAGTTCCATTACTCTATCTCTGTGTCACCCAGAGTGTTTCTGACAGTTTCACAAAAAACTACAGAGTTTTCTTTCTGGGAAGACTTCATGCATCCATGTAGTCAGAGCAGTTTTACTCATTTTAATTTGGTTGTCATATTAGACATTTTTGCTACAAAATGGATGTGGATTGCAGTTTCATATATAGTTAGACCCTTATTTTATAATCAAAGATATGTGCTCTTTAATTAGAAAAATATTCCGATGTTAATGGTTATATTGCAGTGATTCATTAGGGGGAAAATAAAATAAAATAAAATGATACTAAAACAATTGCTCATTAACTTGTTTAATTAATCATAATATTAGCTCGAGGCCATATTACCCAGTTCCACTCTTGATTATCATTCTGGGTTAGCAGAAGCTACGCTAAAACAACTAACTGGTAGACTCTTCCAGCTGGCTTCACCTTCACCTGCCTCTTTGTAACATGGCGCTGAGGAGAAAAAGGCTTCAAATTCACTTTGTACAAACCTATGGTGATGTCATCAGAGACTTCATATCCTCTGTATTCAATCTGTGGATGAGAGTCAAACTTTGATGCTATATACTTGTATGTACCGCCTGTCCATGTATCTAGCATCATACTTTTGGTCTCCAGCCATTAACTTAAGCTTATTTGAGTTTGGGTCGTTGGGACAGCAGGCTAACAGAGAGGCCAAGACCTCCCTCGCTCACTCACACTCTCTCGCTCACTCACACTCTCACACTCTCTCTCTCAACCTCCTCAGCTCCTCCAAGAGGATACTGATTGTAATCCCAGGCCAGATGACCCAGATGTTACAGATTATATCTGGTCAGCCAGGCAAGATATTATCGATTTATTCAGCATGTCTTAGGTCTGCCAGGGGGGGCATCGTTGAGGCACCTCAGATCACTACTCTCTGTTTGAAGTTTTGGTTTTTTGTTTTTCCTCATTAAGATCAAGGAAGCTACTATCACACCAAAAGACAATGGCAGGTAAGGGAGAGACACTGACTGAACCTTAGAGACAATAAGTCTGCAGGAAATGCATACGTGGTGTTTGGAAAACAAAAGAAAAAGAGAACAAACACTTTGATTTCCTTGATTTAAAAAAAATAAGAATAATTTATTTGTTTGTGATGTTGCAGAAGGTTGTTTGGTTACTGTCAGATTCACTTGATGCATATTTTAACTGGTTGTCTCTCTGACAGTGTGATTTTAAAGGCTTTATTGGTTTGATTTTAGATCAGTTTAAATACACATGATGAAAAATGTTTGCCGCAGTTTTGTTTTACTGTTATACTGTAGTGCTCTTCGTCTTGTCCTGTTATAAACATATCTTGCTATCTTGGAAAATGTGTTTGATGTGTTTTAAATCAGCAAACAGCTCAAAATATGAATGAATCAGCCTGTGAACAAAATTTGAGATGGATAGTAGCTTAATGTAAAATATCTCCATCCTGTCGGATTCCCAGTAACCAGGTCTTCCTTTCACTCGTGCTGTCTTAGTGCAGACCTTCCACATTAAAAGATCAGGCATACTTTGTCTGGTTTTAGATAGTTTAAGAGATCATGTGAACAGCAACTAATGTTAAATCAGGACTAACATAGACAAGAATCAGTTGCGTCTGTCATGATCATTGAAATAAACTGAACGTGTGACTTAAAAAAAACAACTTAAATTTCATTTTGATTGTCAGCTACTGCAGAACATAAGTTACACAAGTTTGGCAATGAGAGGAAGATGACATTTATGTTGTTTTAGACTTTAACATCTACTCATGGCTCATTCATTATTCACACATTTGACAAAACTTCAAACCTTAGTGATTCCAAATCCAGACACCTGCAGCCCTGAATTCAATTCATTATTGGAAGTACAGACCATTTCTATTCCAATCTCACCCACTTCTGTCTCTAAGTGTTGAATTTCCCTGAAGGGTGGCCCTGACATTTGCTTATGCTCCGTTGTTGCACAGCACTTGCCTCCTGCTCTCTAGTCTGCTCAATTCAATTTGTGGCCTAAATATCTTTCCCTAATATGTGTCATTGGAGTAGAGCAGCAGTGCTCCCTCTCTGGCTGCTTTGAAGAAGCTCCGCTGTGTTTGTGTTGGCGGTCTCTACTCTTTTGGGAGGAGACCAGGGGCTCCAGTCGTGGTTGGCACATTTTCACCTCCAGCCTCACTGCTGTTAGCTGATATTTAGTTTAGGATGACAAAAAGCCGGAAGAAAACAAGCTGCGATAAGACCAATAAGACAAAGAACTGGTGGAGTGAGAGGGAGATTGATCAAGAAAAAAATTGGGGTTGGGGACTCATCTCCGGATAGGGATTCTCTTTAAAACAAGTCTGTTTGTGGCCCCTAGGGCCGAATTAAGGGAGCGTCATTATCCCTGGCAAATTACCACGCTGCCTTTGTGGTCCAGCCATGGTACATTAGGGTGCCTTAAAACGTGGCTGAGCGGTGCTTATTCAGCTTACAAAAAGAGGGGCCACTGGCAGATCCTTGGCCTGGCTCACAGAGGAGGCATTCACACTTGATCGGGAGGTGGATGGTGACAGTGGGGATGGTGATGGAGAGGTTTTCCTGAGATGAGAAGAAATCACTTGGGCAAAGGCTGATATGAGTCTTAAATCACATGCCAGATGATGATGTCATTTGGCTTTATCTGGAGTTTGATCAAGTGTGGAAATCATGGATCTGCCTGAGCCAATCATGGACATTTTCATGCCAGGTAGTGCCAGGACCTGCATGTGTTCCACCATTTGGCTTTGGAACCAGGATTTCAATGCAATGAATAATAATTGGACGACGTATTAGTTTGCTTTTTTTTAAAATTTTTATTAAGAGAAACTATCATTTAGCCTTCTGAAATTATTCACAAGTAAACCACAGCTGCTGTCAGCTCTTTGTCTCATTACACCCGGCGAACAGCCTCTTGTGATATTATTGCACAAGTGTGCTCAATTTTCTGTAAATTACCAGAAGACGACACTCCAGCAGCCGTGGAGCCTCGCCTGGAGGAAGAAAAAGTGGGGAAAAAAAAAAATCTTGTACAGCTTATCCTCATGTCAGATTTACAGCAGGTCAACAGAAGCAGGCTATGGAATGTAAAACAGATGGTTCGTTCCTGAACATGTTTTTTTTTTGTGCTTTTAAACCAGCATGGATCTTATTTGTTTCAGACATTGCCAATGATTGATTGCTACAGTTTAGTGATGAAACACTCTGTCAGTCCTCAAATCAATAGGAAAAAAAACAAAAAAACAACATATTTGGTAAGTGCTCTACAGTTTTAGTATCTATAAAGCAAGAGCTTTTTCTTGTTGCATTTTCTAAAAGGTTAGTAAAAGTATCCCATTTTGCATGTGATCCAGATGACTAGATCAAGTCAAGTGAGAGGAATATGTTCATACGTATAATACATACAGAATATATTCACTATATGATATTGTCTCTAAAAGGAGATATAACTGGTTTACTTTTATTTTCAAAACCCAGCGAGATCTGTTTTGAGTCATTTTAAAGTTTTGATGACTGACATTTTCCAGTCTGTGCAATAATTTGTATATCCTTCACATTTATTACTTAATCACCAAGTCCGTTTGATATAAGAACATTTAGGCATAACATCAGAAACTTTTCCTCAGACATGTGATGCTTGTCCTACTAGGTGTAAAACAGTGAGCTCAAGTGAAGCCCAGGGAGGAATTAAGTGCAACCCCCAAGGAGAACTTGAGATGAGTAGGTGATAGCTGGTCTTTTCTATTCGTTGTGCAGTTGTGGCATTTCCCAATTGAGCTGATCTGTGAAGGGATCTGCTGCAAGCTCTGGGTGAACTGGACGCTGTGTTTTAAACTACATCAGTTGGCTCGAACCCGTCGTAGAGCAATCAGAGTTGATCCAGTGGGCATGAAACAGTTACATCTAGTTTTCACCAAACACCTATAAATTCAGAGAACGCTACGAGCTATAATGTCAAACTCTTTAGAGGAAACTAAACAAGAGGGTCGCTGAAGGTGCTGTAAAACTCCTGATGGGTAAAATATTTGGTCTCGACTCTTTGCCTTAATTTATCAGCTAATCAACTGGAGGCTTTACCTCTGGGATTGATGTCTGCTCCATTTTATTTTTTGCTTGCCACGATGGACCGGAGATTTCATTACTTTCCAACATTGTTTCCTGCTTTTTATGAAGTCAGTCCCTCTGCTGGAGTTGATGAAGGACGGGAGGAGGCTTTTGTCCTGGGGCTGTGGCAGAAACCCTGAGCCTGTAAATCCTGTGTTGATCTTTGGATCATTAAGCAGTGAGCCCTGAGTCCTTTGGTTCTTTATCACCAGGCCTGGATCCCAGGCCATAATGGAGGCTAACTGGCTAATGATTAGCTGTCTCCTGCAGCCACTGCAGAGCTGACTAAAGGGATTGAAAATGTATAAATCTCGTATCTGTTTGTATTTGTCTGACTTCATCTGTTACTATCCAAAACTCATTTTTTTCTTTTTCTTTTCAAACATGCCTTCTGCTGAATACTTTCTATACATGTGTGCTTATTAATTTGGTAAACCACCTGCCTTAAACAAGGAAAACAAAGACTTAGTTTTAGAAAATGAACACCTTTTCTTGGTTCTATTCAATGTGTTTTATAAATGTGTTTTGGGTTTTTTTTCTGGAACTATGCAGACATCTGATTGTAATACAACTCATGCTCTGAAGCAAACATGCAATATAAACTAAAAGACTCCACTTACATCGCTGGTTGTGTTTTTGAAGAGTGAGGAAGGTGAATTTTATAAAGTTACAAAGATGAGGCTGGAAATATGCCTCTGTGCCAGGCATCACATGACATGTCGGTGGTAATATACAGGATTTCTTTTTAAAATCACTTTTTGGTGCTACTGTATCATTAAAGCAGACTTTTGTATAAACATACATTTCCAAAGATAATGTTATTTTACTCTCTGACTTGGAGAGAAAATTGTTGGCTGTAGAAAATGTTTGCTAAAACATATTGCCTCACATAAAGTGTGTTTATGTTCACAATTTAATTCTTACGCTTTTATTTCACCAATATTCAACCATGGCCAACACAGGTTTTCGTTTACTATTTTGTATTCATTGCCAAAAAGATTTACTATGTTCTTTGAACATTCCAAAAAAACAAAACACAAAAAAAACAAACAACAAAAAAACCACATTCTGTTCCAGGAGATGAGTTGCATCTTAGTTCGACATGTGTCTTTTTGATGTGTTTGTGCAAGCCCTGACTTGTGGCCTGCAACCCTTTATTACACAGCTATAAATCCAGCTTTAGTGTGTTAACATCTCTTAAATCCTATTAGAAACCCTTGATTTATTTTGGGCTAAATCAGCCTCAGCTGAGTCAGACTGCAATCAGAACCTAAGTCTCTCCTCTGTCGGGTGGGCAAACCACTTTCACTGTGACTTTTACGCTCTGCAGGAGTGATTCCTGCCTGCTGTAAACTTGATGTTTGCCATTTCATCATCCTGTAACGATTAGCAGCAGTGTCTTTTTTTTCTAATTGTGGAACAGGGCTATGTCTTCTCCTCTTCTGTCTGTGGGCTCAAATTAAGCCCACCAGTCTCTCAGCCAGTCACTTACTCACAGCCACCCTCAAACGCTGCTTTCACAAGTTCATTCCTGTGTGCATTGCTAACTTTTTTTTTGCACTTATCACTTCATTTTCTGTCTGACTTTGCTTGTTTCTCCTGCTCACTCCTCTTGACTTCAAGACGAGACTTTGGATAAAATAAAACTCAATGAGGTAACTGTCAAAATAAATAACATCCTCTATCGAGGAAGAAACAAGGAATTGCCTGAAAGGAAAGGACAGCCATTCTTTTTTTTTCTTTTTGCCCCGCAAACACAATCAATCAGTTCCCTTTCATATGTTTTCACATCTTTTCACTCTTTTCAAACAATGGGTTTGATTAACCCCTCTGGGAAAGCTCATTATGCATTTCCATCACAAAAAGGTTTGCAAGGCACTTGGATTGAAATTCTAGAGAGGGGAAAAAAAGAAAAACATAGATCAAAAGAATATATTGACTGCTGAGAGAAGAATAGAGAAATGATGGCTGTCAGAGGTACTGCATCTGTGGCCATGTGTGCATCCTGTGTTGCTGATATCATTGACGTATTGTTTTGGTAACCGCGCGTTCTTTACGTGCAGTCTGTAAAAGTATATGCAATGGGGCATGCACACCTCTGAGATCAGCATGTTTTTATTTTTTTTAATACACTTTTTTCTTCTGCTACTTCACCCGGATAAAGTGAGCTGCAGCAAAGGGACTCGAATTATGTATGTATGAGTTTACTTTTTATTATTGGAGTCTGTTAAGGACTTCCAGGAGATCCGCTCTGGTGGAATCAATTTCACTATTTCCAAAGACCCTAAGTTTAAAAAATGATTCAGTTCATTTTTAATCAAAGCACCTTATTAGACCAGAGTTAACAGAACTCGTGCTCTCTCCCAGAAGTCATTTGATGAGCATGTCATGTAGAACCACATTGTGGCTGGAAGTGTGGCCTTCTCTGGAATAACACAAGGGTAATTTGATATTAACTGTGTAATTGTACATTTTTTTTTTTTTTTTTTTTAAATTCTCCTTCTTTTTTTTTCTTTCTTTTGCATGAAATTTAAATTGACACAACCGACTCACGGAGCTCCTGATGTTACACTTGGTGTCAACCTACTACAAGTTGACATGCTCACACATGCTGGTCTATCACAGGTCCTGCATCTAGTGGACATGGTTTGATAAGAAATTCATGTCTCACAAATCATTGTACCTTTGCAAACAATTTAAGATCAACCAGAGGGAAATGGGAACATGAGTTATTAAATCTACTGGGTCTTTTCATGGATTTAAACGATTGCTTCAACTTATTGCTCATACTCACAGAGATCAGTGGAAATGCATTCCCCCATGCCAGTGAGGTATCTTAAGGAACTGGGGAACATGCCATAGCCAGAGGCCAGTTTCTTCTGTGGCTTTAACGCAGAAAACATTTTTGCATTTGTTCAGAATAAGGAGAAACTAGTAAATGCAAAGACATAAAGAACAATGTCTACTCTGAGCTGAGAACTTGCAAAGGTGCTACAGTGTGTGTGAGTTTGTCCAACTAATTTCTTATGTTGCACTTGAAGAAGGCTTAAGAAGATGTCACATGATGGTGTTCTGTGGGAGGTGGCATCCAATCCTTTTGCTGAGGGACATTCAGTCCCTGTATAACCATAACCATATGAGAGCTTTGTCGCATTATTGCCTGTAAGTGGAGACTCATTGCTGATGGACTCCACCAGAGCCACACTAAGCTGGAAGTCAAACAAGTAGGAAACACCCAGGGACCCAAGAGAAGCACTGAAACTCCAGGCGGGTTCCAGATGATGAGTTCATTACAAACAACAACGCACAGATGCGAGTTAACTTTTAAAGTATTATCCCTCTTCCAGCTCTTTGCTGCTTTTACTCATTTTTAAGATGCATTTTCAACTTATGTAGACACATCTTCACCTCTCACTACTGCAAATGCAGAAAACCTGTTTTTACTCATCCTTGTCTTTCAATTGACCCTATCTGCTTTTACTGAGCTTTAAGGGAATTAGATTTTTCTTTTGGCTCCTCTCTT
Organism: Arrhamphus sclerolepis; assembly: GCA_037176975.1. Lineage (NCBI taxonomy): Eukaryota > Metazoa > Chordata > Actinopteri > Beloniformes > Hemiramphidae > Arrhamphus > Arrhamphus sclerolepis. The sequence goes on from JBAMYA010000014.1 coordinate 1,761,237, forward strand.
TTATCTGCTAACTTTATTAAAGTACACTCACTTCAACATATCAAAGTAGGATTACATGTCATGCTTATTCTCATACAGGATGACCTCTTAATTTTGAGGGATTACTTGCTTTTACTGAATGAATTACTCTGAACTGAGGTTGAAGAGACTTCCTATTTTCAATATCTTGTGGAGTCTTTTGTGTGCGATCACACTAATATTAAAGAGCAGGACTGGCAGAGAGGGTGCCATTAATTCTTTTCAATGAGAACATTGAATAACCATATTCAACCATGTGATTCTAAAATGAAATATGCGATGTATCAAACTAACGTCCAATATCAATTAGCTGTGGGAATGAGATCTTTAGAATTCGTATACTTCTTCATGCTGTTCCCCTTTTCCTTAGTTCTTTCCATCGATTTTCATTTGGATTAAATGCAGTTGATCGACTGGGCCGTTCTTGCACCTTTACTTTCTTACTTTAAAACCAATCCTTGGCTGTGCCTTCGGGATCATTGTCTTGCTGAAATGCACACCCTCGTTACATCATCCTGGGTGTTTGCAGCAGATTTTTTTTTCTTTTATCCTCCCCTTTAATCATGTGGAGTTTGCCAGTACTGCTGAAAAATCGCAACACGATGCTCCCGCGTGCAAACACCGTTAGTTTGATGCTGGGGTTAATGTTAGTATTATGGCATCCAAAGAGTTCCACTTTGGTTACATCTGATCAGACTCTACCAGCATTCCACAGGCTCGTCCAAATGTTGAGCAGCAAACATCAAATGAGCTTCAACATGTTTTGACTTTCACATTGGACTCTGGTGTGGTGAGCGTGCACACAAGCCACAGTGGTTAAGTGCATTGCACATTGTTTTCTTTGAAATAATTGTACCTGATTGATTTCAGGTCTTTCTGAAGCCCTCAACAAGTTGTTCTTGGCTCTTGGACAACTCTTCTGTCGGGAGAATCTGAACATGATTAGAAGTTTTGTGATGAGAACCTGTATGTGGCAGCTTTATGGTTAAATTATGTTCTTTTGACTTCTGGAACATGGTCTCAGCAGTGCTCACTGGATCATTCAGAAATTTAGAAATCCTTCTGTAGTCAATGCCATAAATCTGTTTTGCAACAATAAGGTTGTGAAGGTCTTCAGAGAGCTCTTTGCTTTTACCTATCATGAGATGTTCCTTGTCTGACACCTCAGTAATGAGACAACATGGGCCATCAGTTGGGACTGAACCAGCTGATGATAATGTGTGCTGCCAAGGGTCAGGATTGCTTTATAATAACTGACAGATTTCAGCAGGCGTCTTGACTTCCCATGCCATTTTGCATCTCCCTTTTCCTTATGTGTACAATACCTTTTCCTTTGGTTTCTTTGCATGTGTGGGTTACATGGCTTGTTGCCCACATCTGGTTAAAGTTTCATGTCAGTGGCATATCTAGAAGGATATTTGCTGCGAAAAATGGTGATGTGTTCAACACTTATTTCTACGCTCTGTATCTCTCCTTGATCAAAGTGCTCATTTGCAGAACAAATGAGAAAAGCAACCAAAATTAAGGAATCAATTGGTTGTTGTGTTACGGCAATGAAAGAGGGCACTTTTTCTTTCTTTGAGTCATTATATCCTAACACAACACGGCCCCTTCAGGTGCTTGTTGAGGCTGATGGCTCCCTTTTATAATTATAAATGTAACTTTGAAGGCATGTTGTGTGTCAAGGCAGTAAACAATGCCACCAGTGATCAGTCTTGTTTTCATTTTCATCACCAAATTTCCTGGCATAATGCCTGGGTCATGCATCAAGAAGACCATAATGAGAAATTGTGTTGTGAGACCACATAGCAATTAAGACAGGATACAAGATGTTTTTTTTATTTTTTTTCATTCTCTAATTACAACACAATGGATTTAATTATAGCTGCGTGCTTTGCAAAGCAAAACTGATACAAACAGTGCCAGGCCTCATCGTCTGTCTTTTGTTTGAGACTGGGTATTTCTTCATTCTCTGGGCTTTAATCAATGTTTGAAAACACACAGTGATACTGAAGCTAAACACTGGCACCACTTGGGAGATCAGGACTTCACAAAACGGGACGCATCACCTGTTTCAGCTTTGTATTAATTTGTGTATTATCATCTAGCAGATTCATTGAATAAAAATATAATGATCAGTTAAGACTGAGTTTCCTGTTAACATTGCACTGCAATATATCAAGGATCATAAATGTCTCATTAAAGTTTGAAAGCTTTTGAAAAAAAGAAACATCTAAAAGAGAGCCTTTTTTTTTTTCAAAGGTAAACTTCTGGATTCTCTGAACCATTGCGTTTTGTTTTTTTTTGACCTCTTATCATCCTCCTGCAATTTTAAATCCCTCTCTCTAACACTCCCTCCCTCCCTCCTTTCTCTGCTCACCATCTTTCTTAGAGCAGCAGGGTCTAACAGCCTGAAGCATAACACTGAAGTTTGTGAAACAGAAATATCTTTTTATTTTCTTCTAAATGCCTGAGCACCGTGCTGGCTGGTGTGTTTCTCTGTCTGTAAGTGTGTACATAAAAGACACTGTTTGGATGTAACTACATGTCTAGATTGTGAGGTGGACCGATCTACCTGATCTAACAACTGGTGATCATATTCTGCTTTCCTGCAGTGCTGGGAACAAATACTTTTTTTCTTTCCTCCAATGAGAGAGTGAGAGAGCCATTGTTACACTGGCGTGCTGTGGAGCAGCAGTTCTTCATTATCTTCCTCTGTAAATCAGTCAGTATCAAAGCCTATCTATATCTATCTATAAATATATCTATCTATATATATGTATGTATGTGTGTGTGTAAACCAGAAATTTACGTGCACTGTGTAAAAAGACACTAGACCTTTTTTTTTTTTCCTCTCAATGTCTGACATTAAATCAGACAGATCTTTTTCTTTTTTTTCATCTAGCATGGCCAAAATCATTTCTGTTTGCTAAATGCCAGAATAATGAGAGAAAGATTACATTACTATGCGTTTTAAACAATTTGGGGAATTCCGGATGATGATGCAATGGCTTTGGAGCTTTCTGATAGGTTAATTGACAACATTTGAGTTAATTGAAGGCACACCTGTGCACAGTTTGAAATGTAATTAAAAGCAACATTCAGAACCGATAATGGGTGTAATCTTGCTCATGAGAATTATTTCAATAATTTCTCTTCCTTGAAATATTCATTAAATGACCATAATGTCATAAAACTGTGTGTGCTTCTTTCACTCATTTTAAAATCAAAGATATGTACCCTTTTATTAGAATCATATCCCAGTTTTAATTGAGATAATTTGTTAAATTTATCATATTGACTTGAGGTCATGTCGCCCAGACTGTGGATGTATCTTGAGGCACTCCTCAAACATGTGATATCATGGGGAAATCAAAAGAAATCAGCCAAGACATCAGGAAGAGATTTGTGCACCTGGTTTATCCTCTGGTACAATTTCCAGATTCCTGTAGGTCCTACGTTTGTCTGTTCAAACACAAGTATAAACAATATACAAATATAATCCGCTGGAATGTCCAACCATCATTAATGGCTAATCCAGCCATCATCATTAATGTGCTTTGTTGGAAAATGTGCGTATAACCCCCAGAATAAAAGCAAAACACCTTTTAAAGATGCTGTCTGAAGCTGATAATAGTGTCATTATCTACAGTGAAACCAGCCCTGTACCAACATGAGCCAAAAGACCGCTCGGTAAGTTGGAAACCATTACTTCAAAAGCAACATAAAAGAAAAGGGCAGATTAGTGTTTGCAAATGGACACAGGAACAAAGAACTTCATTTCTGAAGACATGTCCTGTGGAGGAAAAGGGAGCGCTCGCAAGCCTGAGAAGTACGGGGCTGGCGGGTGTTTTGCTGCAGGAGGAACTGGTGCACTTCACAAAATAGATGGTGTCATGAAGAAAAACTTAGTGTAGAAATACTGAAGCAACATTACAAGACATCAGCCAAGAAGGTTGTCTTACACTGACTGTAAGCATACCACCAAATTAGTTCTGTTTGGGAGAGGCCGAAACAAAGCCTTGTTCTCAGTCCTTTGATGATTAGACCTGTGTCAGCAAGGAAGTCTAGAAACCTGACTCAGTTTGACCAGTTCTGCCAGAACTGACCAAATGGACCAAAATTCCAGCAAAGAAGTTTGTGGAAACCTATAGTGAATATATTCCATCGTGATTTTAATTAAATGAATTATTGGGCCCTAGTTTTCAGTATATTAACTCATCTCATTACAAAGCTCAGAAAATCTTTCAGTCTACAGAAAGTGAAGCACAAAAACAGCAGTAAAACAACCACACCCACAAGCGTCGAGCTCGTTGTTTGTCCCACAGATCTTGCACAAACTGTTGATTCATTTGTATTAATTAGAAATTCCCCTAAAAGTCTAAATAATGAATTATGTTGCTGTTGCCGTGGCTGAAAATGGAACTGGTGCTTGTTTTAGCACAGATCAGGCCATTAGGAAGAGGGTGGAATAGTTTGGATTTTCTGCAGGCAGTGCTGCCTCTGACCTGTTGCTTTGGTTTTGTCGACTGAACTCAGACAGGAGGACGTCTAAGAGACTTGTTAAGAAGCAAAGAGCAACTTTCAGGCTAATGCGTCATCAGAAATGGATTTTTCTTTGGAGAGCAAACATTGCCAGCATGCACAGTCCTCTCAGACATTTAACATTTTGTTCTGTTGTTGGATAGGGCTTTTATTTTTGTCTTTTGATAAAGACTATGTGTAATTTTAGGCTTTTGAAAGTGATTTCTTTTTCTTTTTAATCTTTTGAAACGCAACCTTCAACAAAAAATGTTTCTGCGAAAAATTCTTCATTTTGGAATCACAAGGGATCGGAACAGATTTGCGTATTTTATGTTGTTGGCATGTGAGCCTTTATTGTGATCTTGTGGCTAATCCCCAAGTAGCACAATAGTAGAGAGTGATGAATGCCCAAACTCCAGCAAGATTGCTTTGGTAGGAGTGGCTGTATCCGCTCTTACACCCAACCCCCACCCCTCACTCCCTTTTCCTAGCTCTATCACACATGCTTGGTCACTTATCAAGCAGCTTGGCTCCAAATCAGTTTGTTCATGGCAGATCAGCACCCTGTGATCAACAGGGGAGTGGAATGCCACCTGTGTGGCCTGTCTTGCCAAGTGTGTGCTTCACCTCTGGAGTAGATTCTGCACAGAAGTCAGTGATCAACAATGATGCGCATATCAGCTGTTTCCTGTTTTCTTCATTGTGCGTGACCCCTATGAGTGCCGAAAGGTGAAAAAAATGTTGTACAAAACCTTTGGGCTGAGTCACGGCAGCATGAAGAAACAGGCTTTTACAATATTACTTCCATGCAGTGTCTTTGTTTAAAGATTAATTGGAAGAATAACATGGGTGAATGATTTTAAGGAACCTTTTTTCAAACTCAGGGAATTGGTGAACAAAGGATGGGACCAATTTTATTCACAACAGAACATATCAGATGTTGCAACTGAGGTATTTTATCAGTTCATGGAGAATATTAGCTCGTTTTGACTTTGATGGCAAAAAGATAAAACAGGGTTTAACAAAAGGCTGGAAAAGTAACTGGCATAAATCAAAAATAAATGAAGGAGCATTTGACAATTAATTAGGGGAACTGGCAACAAGTTAGTAACATGAAAGCACCTAGAGATGACTTGTCTGTAAATAGGCACTATATAAATAATTTAAATTGAAATGAATTTTATGACTGGGCAAAAAAACAATCAAGAAGTAGGTTGCTGGGACCTGATTGAAGGAGATTAAACAAACGCCTTGTCAAAAAGCTAGCTAAGAAATCCTGAGTTTCCAGTTTCAGAATAGGTGTTAGTTCATTTAACGCTGAGTCTGCTGACTCTGAGGTACTGCAGCTACAACAGTCCGCCATCAATGGAGCTTTGGTACCATGAATCACTATAGCAACACTTGTAAACAAAAGAAATCATCCTCCTCTTCTTTGCTGAAATGGAGATTTTATTGCAGTCACATGGCTTTCTGCAGTAAGAAGACTGTAGCAGTGAAGGAAAGATGGTTGATGAGGGAGAAGAGCAGAGTGAATGTGTAACTTTAATATATAGTTGCAGGTGAAATCCTGCTTGCTTGGAAAATAAAAAATAAAAAAAACTTGAAAACGGTTAAGGATGAAGTATAACACATATTTCGGACAGGTTGCTCAAAACGGGTTCAGCTGTATTCAACTTAAAAACATCTAGGAAGAATGGAAAAATCAATGAGAAAAATCATTCAAGGGGCCTAGATGGGAATATGGATGCATCAACACTTCCAGCCTCACTGGTAAATCCTAAAAGGAAATTTCTTTAATTAATGATATCAACTTTTAAATCATGTTGAGGACCTGGTGTCTTTGTGGTGAATAATTTCTAATGGAACAGAATAAGAGATGCTGAGTATCCACATCGTTATTAAGAAAATGGACACTTGAAAATAAATAATACCACAATGGTAAATTAATAACCTAAATACATTTAAATACATTACTTCAATGTACTGAGGACAAAACAACCCAAGAACATCTTCTAATTTGCAGATCTTTGCGTTCATTGATCATTGATTGACAACACTGTAACTCTCAAGGCAACTGGATTTCCTGATCCTTAGTTCTTGAAGATGTGTCGTCATTGTGAGACTTATCAATATATACATGAGTATATACACACACCTGTGTATGTATGTGTTGCTGTCATCAAAGTAAAGATGGGGTAATATTTTCTGTGAAATTATAAAATGCTTCCGTTTCAGCATCTGATTCGCTCTGTTTATGTTCTATTGGGAATAAAATAGGGATTTATGAGATTTGCAAATGATTGCATTCTGTTTTTCATTTGTTTTACACGGTAGCCCAACTGTTTTTGGATCTGTGGTTATAAAATCTTTGCAGCAACTGATCTGCATGAGTCAGAATTCACGTCATGTCAAGTCGGACTTTGCCGAGTAGGTGGATGCTGCAGATGATAGAGGGTGTAAACAGTAGCTTTAACCGTACATGTGAACAACAAAAGGTCTTCTGGATTTACTTTGACCTAATGAGAACAGTAAAAGTCATTTGACCATAACAGTTACGCTCCTACCTAGTCTGAAACCAGCCTACTGCATTATGTTCCGCTTAAAAGAGGAGAGTTTTTTGTGTTATTTCACAAGTCTGTGAGAACAAATCTTTTATTTTTCTCTATAAGGCCAAGATGAGTTTTTTTTTTCTCTTTTGTCTAGGTTAATGGTCTATAATAATAATAGTAATAATAATTATTATCGTTATTATTATTATTATTATTAGTGGTGGTGGTCGTTCTTTTGCATATAGCTAGACTGCATTTTTATGACACTCTTAAGATGTTGAAATAGTGTACCTGAGCACAGGCTGATGACCCACTGGCAGCCTTGATGTAACCTGCAGTAATTCTTCAGTATAAAAAAAACTTTGATTTAAGCAAAGATGAGAGAAAAACTCACATCACCCGGATTACAGCATCATAAAAATGTTTTGAACTGGAATGCAGGGTATGAAGTGGGAGACTAGTTAGTACAATTAGCTGATGTCATTGCAGTTGCCGTGAGGAAATTATGCTAGGCTGTTCTCACATACTATTTATTCTATATTATATATACTGTGTAATATATGTACATGGTATCAGATTATATGTTACAGGTAAAACACTAAATATTTGTAAACTTAGCGGAACATTATGGAGTACACAGAGTGGTTTTAGGGCTAGTGCTGTTTTACT
>JBAMYA010000014.1:1769096-1823929 GCA_037176975.1 Arrhamphus sclerolepis
TTTTGTTTCATGAAATTATAGATTATCTGGAGGAGATATGCAGAGGGAGATATATATATATATATATATATATATATATATATATATATATATATATATATGTGTGTGTGTGTGTGTATATATGTAAAAATATGTATATATATGTGTGTGTGTGTGTGTGTGTGTATATATATATATATATACACATGTGTATACATATATACATAAAATACATGTGCAAGAATAGTATCTGTATTGAACCTTCGATATAGCGCTCTCAGCTCCGTACGCACTATGTATCGAACAATACAGATTTCTTATTCATTTTATCAACTTGTCTTCTGATTATGCGCTCTGTGTTGAAAGCTCAGTGGATCTGCGTTCGACTACTCCTCCTAGGCTGCGTGTCGAGCTCAGATCCACTGAGCGCCCCCCACATGCATTCATTCAAGCACAGTGAGACAAGCTATTTGTACACCGGAGCTGTCGCCAGCGACAGGTTATCCATTCCATCCATTTTTCACATTACTCTACCTCTCTCACCATTTGCGCTACTGACATACTTCCTACGGAATCTGAAAACGGAGACGTGCAGCTTTGCGCTGATATACTGGACATTACGGTAAAGGCAGCGGTCCCTGCACTGTTATTATTAATATTGTTGGTGTAAAGGGGTTTTAACTTGTTGCAACATGGCTACTGCCTCAACTGGACCTGAAATCAAAACTCCTCCACCATCATTCAGATCTGGCGTTTGGAAATACTTAAGTATGACCCTGATGTTTTCCACAGAAGATGGGTGATTCCTCCATCAGATACATTTATTTATTATTTGCTGTTTCAGCAAAATTTAATTTAAAAACTGTACTTTTGAGTTTAAACAAAAGTTTGTAATTAATTTCAATAAATTGCAAGTTTAAAAAGGCATAGAAATTTCCCTTTTTTGTATCCAAAAGAATATTGAACCATGACACTAAAGTATCGAACAGAACCATGAATTTTGTGTATTTTTGTACCCATAGCATATAAGTATGTGTACATATATATACATATATATATGTGTGTGTAAGTATTTGTCTCTGTGTCTGAGTTTAATTAAACTAGAGGTCTGTGAGTGTGTTTTGTGTGGACGTTCTCTGAAATTATCAGTTCTGTGCAGGAAGGTAGCTTTGGAATTGTAGAGAGTGTGAGCTTTGGGCCTCAGGGTTGCCCTAAAATTGCATCACATCACATATAACAAGCTCCAGATTCTCCATGGAACTAAACCAGAGAATCACTGCCACCAAGCAAAGTGAAGCTGTCTGCAATAGTGCACAGTTTCCATGCTCCAAATCACATGAGGGTCCCTTTTTCTCAGTTTCCAAATGTTCCCGTTGCCTTAAGCAAATTTAATTATATATTGTTACTTTATTATTGTAATTTATTTCAATTTTGTCAAGTATGTTACCCAGTCTCATGATTGCACGTATAATAACTCCTGCAGTCCACTTCATAAAACACTGCAGAAATTTATCTATATAGGACAATTCTTGGGCAGCAAATTAATAAAAAAGGTAAAATAAAAAATTCATGACGAATAATTTATAAACAAAGGAAAATTCACTGGTTGTAGATTAAAGTATGTATTATAAATTTTTATTAGACTGGACTGCTAAGTGAGATAGACATATTACATGTATCAACACACTTAATACGTGAAGATTTAAAACCTCATGTAAAAGCAGCAATTCATGTTTCTTGAACATATCTTTTGTTGCTGTTGGATCATGTTGGTGCTTGTGCATGTTAAAGAGCATCGAGTATTTGTGTTTTTTCTTAACGTGCGCATTTTTCAAAATGTGCGCATTGTTCAAGACTGATTTTCCAACATCAAGAGAAACTTTGCACCTACGGCCAAAATAAAAGTCTATAACAGCACTAGAAGCTCTTTGTAATGGTTTGGCATTGTTCTAAAATAAATGTAAAGATTCTGCAAGCCTGCTCTCAGAAATGTCTGGGTTGTGTTATGATGTATGAAGATGTTCGGAATACTCTGTTTGACTTTTTTATTTTTTTCTCATATCCATCCCTCTTGAGAGATATTGCTTTCACGTTCCAGTCTGGGCTATGGTGCACTCGTAACCCTGTCGAGCCTGAAAGCTCCATCTTTGAGCTGGAGCATCTATTTTCAAAGGCTGAAAAAGCAGCTGACAGTCTTCAGCAGTTGCATATGTTGACGTCTGGTACTGTTGTCATTATTAGTCTCTCAATGCACTTGAGCAGTTCTGCTATCCTCAGAGGCTGTGCTTTCGACTTGCCAACCAATCATGTCTCTGCTTGTGCATGTATTGTACAGTGTTATGGCAGCTCTGATGTCGTTCACATTGTATGCGAAACTCGTTGAGATTGACCCCATCCTCCTCTTTATAGATCTGCACGTTAAGGCGGGGATCTCTGAATAAAGAGAAGAACAGCATAACTGATATTTTTTTTTATATATTTGTCTGCTTCACTTGGATTGGATTGTGGAACATCTGCACATGCATGCTTTCAGCATTTTTTTGTGTATATAAAGTTATATAAAGTTGTTGTTTTATACTAAAGTTATACAATTTACATTTACTAGACTTTATTTATAATGTATCATCTTACAGAGAATTTAGAGTATTATAAAATACTCTAAAAATTAATATTATACAAAAAAATATAGAGTCATTAAGTACAATAAGCAGTATCTGGGTGCGGTGGTGGTTTTATAGACATTAAAGTCCAGCAGGTTTAAAGTGTTAGAAAATAAACATGAAAGACTTCAGCCTCAGATGAGAGTCGATTCTCAGACTCAACTTGTCTGACAAAGTGCTTTTTCCACAGCAGTTACATTTGACTGATGTGACGTATACAGCTGCCATCCATGTCTCAGGTCCAGAATTAATTTGCCCTTTGTCTGGGTGTCCTGGTCGTCTGGTATGGGAGGAGAGATATTGGCATATGAGGGTTATCATTTGTTCTCACTCTGCTGTTTTGTGAAGGTTTTCCTTTGTCCTGAAAAAGGCATCCGTCACCCCGTCCTCCTCATTACACTTTGGAATCACATTTCTACTCCCACACGTATGGTATACACTCAAACACACCAGTTACGTACTCCTAATTTGAGTTTATGCTGAAAAACTTGCATATCCTCATGTTGGTGTGAACCATTGGGAATAATGAGGTAGATGTTTCTTAATTCTGGACAGAGCACGGATGTCATTGGTGAAGCCAATAGGCCTGAAATCAATGAGAACATCATGCTGGTTCAGTGAAGCAGGAAGAAGCGGTAGCCCATGCTCATTTGCCAATGCACAAAGCGGTCCAAAAAAGCGGGAGGGCAGCGCCATAAACTGATCAATTTCTTTTGTTTTGTAATTGAAAAAGAAATTCAGTTTCATTAATAGGAGCAGCTGCATGTTGCTTAAGCATCCAAACCAGCTGTTGGATTGTTGAATTTTTCACTTTGGCTGCTCTCTCTCTTTTTTTTTTCTCAACAAAGTGTATATCTTTTAACATTTTCAGGAAATGATGTAAGCACACATGTTGAAAATAAAAATGGAAAAAAAGAAAACTTTAGGAGCTGGGAAAAGGCCATGTAGAAAACATAGGCTTTAATGGTAAAGCTGGAAGTTACATGTCATGTGAGAAGTAGATTTTACTCACTTATGGAGAAATGCTCTACATTCAAAGGCCTTTGGCAAAACACATCTCTGCAAAAAACTATGCTGAATATGAAGAACACTGAGCTTTTGAAGTTTCAAGTAATTCACGTGTTCATACTTGAATCAAATAACATTGTATGTTTGAAATCTGTCCATCACAAATTGAATATAAGATTATGTATTTTTGTGGCACCGAAGAAAATATTTTAATTGTCATTAAATGACTTTAAATTACATTAAATCATTAAATTAAACTATTATTGTGCTTTTGAAAAAAATTACAAATTCCACAAATTTAAAGAAAAATAGAATAAAGTAGGAAGCAGCAAGTCAGCTAGCTAGCTAGCTAGCAGCTTCACTCTAAGATTTAGACGTACTTCCAGTTACAGTGAGACAGTGATAAAGAGAGCAGGGAAAACAACATTGGTATTCATTATGCCTGTTTTTTTTCTGTTGGTAATTTTAAAAACTAGATGCTCAACATTTTTTTTGGCTATTAATTTTGGTGTTAATAACGTTGCATTGGAGTTGATAAAACTGTAACTCTTAAGATACGATGCTGAAGAGATGACGCTTGTATTCATGTATTCACATTTGACTTCAGCGAAGAAAAAAATGTTATGACTGTGGTGAACAAAGAATCTTTGTTGTTTGATTTCTTTTTTTTTTTTTGCTTCAATTACTTGATATGCAGTAAAACAAGAACTCAAAGAACATCACTCGGAAAGCACAGTCCTCTTCCAGGGCTTCTTTTTTTCCTTTATTCGTCTCTTCGTGAATTTTCATGATATTTGGCAAAGTAGTTTGATATTATCTTACCTGCAGACAAAGAAACAAACAAGTAAAAGGCACAGAAAATATTGTTCCACTGTGACTCCGAGGAACTAGAATTTGCTCACTGCGCATTTAGTCGTAATTTAAACTTGTGAGGACTCTGCTCTCCTTCTGCCCTGTGAATTCTACATCAGCTTTGCTCCAAAAAATGTCTCCACCCCGTTGCATTTGAAATAACTCTTTTAAAGCCCATCAGCCATCTGCTTTGGATCCAATCTGGGTCTTTCCTATGATCACACAAGTTTTTCTGTGCACTTTTAGTGGAGCAGTGACGTTCAGAGCTCAACTGTAACCCAGAGGAACATTTATAGATATTTTCAAAAAGAGCCTGAGCATCCTTATTTATTTGTTTCTTTGTTTTACCACATTATCCAAACACAGAGGAGAAGTCACCATCCAAAATGATAAAAATGGGACATTTTAAGATATTATGGCACATGTATTGGAAGGAAGCACTCTTGCAGGCTCAGTCAGGTCATCACCCATTCCAACCACTGAAAGGAAAGCTGCACAGATAGTGTGGGCGATCTTTTGGGTGCCTTTAGGGTAAATACATGTTAATTGTCCACGACTGTCATTGAGTAAAAGGTTGAATCTTATTCAGCGTATTTTTTCAAATCTCAAAAAGTAGTTTTCTTTTCTTTATTGTAACCAAATAAAGGTTACGATAAAGGGGTTCCGGAGGGTCGCCAGCTCAATCCCCGGCTGGTACCAATGATGTGGGCGAGGGGAGTGCCTGACCAAGTGCTTCCCCACGTCCACATCCATCCCTGAGAAAGGCACCTGAAACCCCAATCTGCTCCCCAGGCGCCGCACCATGGCAGCCCACTGCTCTGGGCCTAACAGCCCAGATGGGTCAAATGCAGCAAATTAATTTCCTCTTGGTGATTAATAGTAGTGTACAATACATATATATATATATATATATGTGTGTGTATATAATATATATATATGGCCATTATCTTCCATTTCCAGCAATAAATCACTGTAAAATGTAATACTCTGACCATTTAAATGATTTTAATGGTATTTATTCCTTGTATTAACCTCTGACATCACTGACGCAGCTATGCTCAGAAACTAAGCTGACCTGTAGAAAAGGAGCCAGCCCTCTGGGACACAAAGCATGACTGGTTTTACTTTAAAATAAAGGTCAGGTGAAAGTCAAAGTCAAGCTATTGAGAAATAACTTGCTAAGTGATTGAAAAGCAAACCAAAAAGGGTAGCCTTCCCACAGCCTGATTACAATATTGAATTTTCTGCTCTCTCAGTCGTCTTTTTTGGCCTGAGTCAACTTATCAGCCATTATCATGTCTTGTAGCTGGATACAGTTTAGTTATCTTTTTTTCTCAGGGTTGCCCTATTAGTCATTGTAATGCCATCTGTTACAGTTTGTGCTTTTTTATTTATTTTTGTATTATCAAATCTGCACCTGATTACATAAGCGACCCAGGCTGCTCTCCTCACACCTGAAGCTGAGAGAATCACTTTAAGTATAAGAGATGAACATTGTCTAAATGCATATGTGCTTGTGTGTGTGTGTGTGTGTGTGTGTGTGTAAAGGGAGACAAGTGGGTGTGTGCGTGTGTGTACATCAGTTTTAGTGGTCTTTCATTGGCAAAAGGTTTTGAAGACAGTCCATTCCACAGGGGTAGGGCTGTTGAGGTGCTGATGCCAATGCTTTTAAAGGCTCAGCTAAGGCACCTGGGAGAACACCTGGCACGGCCATTAGTGAGCAGGCAAGCGTAGACGAATGAATGTGCTGGCAATCAGCAGAGAAAAAAGGAGGGAGAAGAGACGACAAGAGGCACAGCAGATAAAGAGGTGGGCTGGAGCCAGAGAATGAAAGACGGCATTGATAACATAAAGAAAAGGAATGAGAAATGGAAGCTGAGACCAGGAGAACAGCGCAGAAAATCACAGAGGCTTCAGAGCTTAGATGAGGACAAATGAGAAAGCCAAGTGCATGTGAGATGCAAGTGACAAGTTTTCAGCATCCTCCAGCTCTGTTTTTTTTGTGAGTCTATGGAGTCTTTGAAAGTAACTTCATCTGTGTAGATTATCCAGATGTTCAGAACTTTTCCTGCACAATTTTTACATATTCTTCTTCTCAAAAGTACAAAACTGTCCGGTGTTGTGTTTTCATAAAGGGAAGACAAACACTGAAACTATATAGTGTTTCACTGGAAATATAAGTAAAATGTCCAAATGGCCTTTCTTGCTGTGCTTTAGTTAAATGGCTAACATTTAGCTCATAAGAAGAGAAGGTAGTAGCAGACTTGTACTCTCACCACCATCTCTAATCTATTATACAACAGTTGTTTTGAAGTTAAATGCTTTCCCTTTAAGGTTAAATAATTGTTTACCTCAGCTAACATAGCTTCAGATGGCAAGTGGGTGTGTACAAACTGCTCAACCTTTCAGTAACTCAGTGCTTTAATAAGCTGTGTAATAAAATTGTGGGATTTCTTGAACAATACTTCGATATAAACATGAACTATAACCCAATTTCTCCAGGTAAGATATGTAACATTCATATTTTGACCTCTTGAACTGATATTTTTCCCTCTTTTGTTTTTTTTTTTTTTAGGTCTTAGTTGGGGTTATCTGATGTTTTTTATAGATGGTTTGAATGAAATCTAATGATAAATTTTAACTTACTGCATCTTGCTGCTCATATGAAAAAATAAATGTTTGGTTTGGCTACCACATCAGTAATTCTGATGTTATAACCACAAAGTTATGGCATTTTATGAACACTGATACACTGTTAGCAAAAAGGCCATTAGTGGAACAAATAGAACGATTAGAGATGGTCGACCACATGAAGTGGCAGACAATCAAACCACATAAGAGTTGTGCTACTTACTGTATTTGCTAATTTAATCCTTAGAACGTATATTTTGTATTTCGTGAGTTAGGCAACATTAATTTCCTGTGCAGAGAAAAAAAAAAGCAAATTCCACAGTTGCTTTCATCTGGATGGCTGTCCAGTGGAGTTGACAGCAAAGAATTTGGATTTATGATGTAAGCGGTTGACTCAAAGTACACTGATTAGCCATAACATTACAACACCTGCTTAATGTTGGGCAGGTCCTCCTTGTGCTCCCAAAAGAGCTCTGACCTGCCAGGGTCTGGACAAAGAACATGTGAGGGTGACTGAGTGTCTGGTACCAGGATGTTAGAGATGTTTTTTTTTTTTTTTTTGAGCCATGTAGGTGAGATATCTGTGGGTTCAGATCGCTTCCTACAGATGTCATCTGGTCTTGTCAGAGTATATCGGGAGAGTTCAAAGGCCAAACCTCAGACATTTTGTTCTGTGCACATTTAAAAATGTTTGTTTTGGGATCTGCTGCTGACCTATTAGAGGATGTATGATGCATACATGTTTTAGTTTCATTGTGAATGCCAAAATAACATTCAAATGATTGCCAAGATGCTTTCTTTTCTCTAGCAGAACATTCCATTGTAACATGAGAGCACTGTTTATTTACTAATATCATTTTTATCTTGAAAGTTATTCTTCCAAAGATGCAAACATGAGGGTCTTTTTTCCCTACATGCAGTAGACTTGAACAGATTTGGAAACAATGATAACTTTAAACTGAATTACCAATTGTGCTGAATTCCATCAGAAACAAATGTGCATGCAAGTGCATGCCCTGAACATCAGAATGAAGACGTATGGCTAAAAATGATGCCCTTTGTCATAGTCTTGACATTTAAGTATGCATGCAAACACAGTCCTGATGCTGCAGACGGGACTTCACACGAACACACATGCTATCAGCCACCCAGCTTCATCGCAGCGTGACTGCTCTGGCATCTTACAGCAGCAGAGCTCAGACTCCAAACATCAGACGCTGCTGCATAGTCTTTGGAGTTTGGAGTCTGTCTTCTCCACCTTTCCTCTCTTTTTCTTTTCTCCGACTCTGCTCTGTCTGTTTTGTGGGATACAGTGCTCGTATTAATGCTGGAGTTGAGCCTGATTGCAATCCACCCACATGCACAGTCCACAGAGCCTCCCTCTCTGTGATGTGCTGGTCGGCCTGATCTCCACTGCAATCAGAGCAGCAGACTGAAGGTGGTGGGAGGTATGTGCGACTGTGTGTATGTGTGAATGGTGGGAGATAAAACAGAGGAGTGGGAGAGTGGTTAAAAACAGTAGAAGTATGGAAAGGCTCAAGTGTGTCATGGGTGGGTGAGAGAATAGAGAGCTGAAGCAAGAAGTCCAGCTTCTCTCGTTTATTTTTCTCTATATTAGGATGCAGTTCTGTCAGATTTACTGTAAGAACATTTCTGTCAAGATTAAAAAAAAAAAACTGGAATTACTTACAACAACTTTTGATGGATAAATTTTACATGTCTGAGACAGCAATTTATGTTTACAGCCTGCATGGTTCTGTGAAACTTTTCTCTCTACTTCTTTTTCAATGTCATAGAAACAGAAAATTACACAAGAATGGATTTTCTTTCATTCCCATGTTTCATGGTTCTAACAGGAGATGGAATATTGATTTGTCTCCAGCTAACATAGTTGTCCAAGACCACAGCGCCACAGAATTGTTCTGAATATCTTTTTGCCTTTGGTTTGATTGCTTTATTTTGTCCTGCAGTCACTGTTGCCGTTGCCAGTTTGTTTCAGGTATCCCCAAGAAATATTTTCTGGTGTCTGTTTGTTTACTGCATGAACCTATTGCTTTCATGTACGCGCATTGATTCACATACCACCATTTTTATTTATTTTTTTTAATTTTTTTTTTGTGATATGTTTTCACTAACATCTCTTTCTCCATTCATTTTATTTTTCCGTTTTTTTCCCCTGCGTGCTCTCACAGATGTGCTTTTATCTACCAAGGTCAAAGCATCCAAAGCTCTGGCATTAGCTAGAGGGTTGCAGCTCCTTGTACCAGCCACTTATTTGGTGTGAAGCCATAAATGGTACTGAATGACCTTTGACTGAGAACCAGCATTAATTTAAAAAAAAAAAAAAAAGTAAGTATGGTCTTAAAGAACAGGGAAGAAAAACTATGGTGGACGTGAACTGAAGGTATAAAGCAGTGAAGAGTACTGTGCTGTTCCCTGACTCAGGTTTTCTGTACTTTGAGATAAACAGATGTACTTTTTTTAAGTGTATTTTAATACACTGTAAGAAAATATACAGACCTGAGAGCTCACATCTATGCACACAGCAAACTGAGCTCACATTACCACACACAAGCTGGTACGAATACTTACATTTCCGTCTCCTGCACAGTTGAAACTAATTTCTGTTTTTAGCATCAAGTCGTCATGAGTCATATGCTAAATAGGTCCAGTGCTCTTAGAGCGCCGCATCACAGATGAGACTGGTGAAGTAATGTAATGTTCAGTTGGTACGTAAGGCAGCTGTCTTCACATGGAGACTGGACTAAACCGCAGTGTTCGACGTTACCCTGATCTCCAACATTCACTTGGGCATTTTTCTGCTTCTCCTGGTTAGCTTCATTAACCTCAGCTGCTAGTTCGGTGATCTTTTGCCTGAGCTTGGGCGCAAAAGCAGCCACAAAAGATCGCTGTACCTCGATGATAATTTAAAAATGTGAAGACATCCAGATAAAATAAAGACTGATATTTTAATGCGAGCACAAGTCCTGTGTACTACTTTGAGAATAATCACTTTTATGAGCTGCATCTCATTATGTTTACAAGTCTGTGTTTGAATGGCTCCATCTGGGGCTGCACCACCGATGCATTCAGTAGAAAATTGGAAATTAATATTTCCGTCCATCGTTCTGATGGTTTAAGAAAAAAAAAAAAAGTGAAAACCTCAAAAAAACATTTTCGTTGTTGGATAAGTACTGGCAGAGCTTTATTAGCTGATTTCTTTCTGAACTCTGTAACTGCTGAAGAAATTGTGTTTTGTTTCAACACAAACAAAGATGAATGAAAAGAAGTAAACATTTCCACCTGGAAATATCTCGTGAGGCTTTTAGCAGCACACGGTGAAAAAAATGTAAACACTGACACTCCAAAGATTATCACGATAATATGAACCATCAATAAGCAACTATAGAATAGACATAATGGATGGAAAAACAAGTCTGACAAAAAGAATTATTAGTTATCCTGAAAATCATTAGTTATTCTGAAGATCTGAATAGAGAACGGCCTTACATTAAGCAAATGTGTAGAGCTACTTGCAGCAAAAACATTTTTAATAACAGCAGGGATAAACAAAGATATGTGGTCCCCATGGCAATACCAGCAATGGGAGTTGATGAGAGGGGGAGGACGAGGAGAACGGGGAGGTTGTCTTTTTCAGTCCATCAGATAATCCCTGCATAGATAAGACGGCATCAACATGGATGAGGAATGTAAACACCGCATTACTGTCTGGATCTCCACATATCTGTCTCCATCCATCCACCTGCCCATATCCCCACTTATTTTCTCTATCTGCCTCTACCTTTGCAGATGTTCAATTCTCCTAATCCTACCTCCAGAAGAAATTGTAAGGTCTCTCTCCATCCTTGCAGAAGAACATTATATTTGCTCATGATGTGGAACCACTGATGCATTCGTGTTAGGTTCACGCTTCCATACGATCTTTTTACATCTGCTCATTCATTATGTTGTTCAGCTTGTTTTTCATCATGTCAGGTTATGCATCAAATCATGGGCAGGCCTTCGCTCTAAAGAATATATTATGTGCCTGTCGTACCTGCCTTTGCAAAAGCTGCTCATTCAACCAAACGTGTCTCGCACCCGTCTAACAAAAAGAAACTGGGAGAGGACCAGAGAACGTGCTGCAGTGGCAGCCAGAGGTTCAGCGTGACTTTTCGTTTCTGGTCTTGCATGTGTGCTGCTGCTGAACAGCAGTGTTCTGTGTGACGGAGCACAACTTTCCCACTGATTGTTTTGCCCTTTCTGTAAATGCACGGGGGAAGTGATGGGGTTGTGGAAAAGGACAACAGGCCATCATCCCTGGTGTGAATGTTCCAGGTGCTTGTTTTTGAGGTCATATCTGTCTTTTTGCTTATTTTTCCAGTAGAGAGGCTTTTTATGTTATTTATGCTATTTTTTTACGTTCTCTTTGTTTCTTCAATGGGAAATGTCAGGCGTTCTGAATCAGGAGTGGCCCCCTGTGTGTTGGCCTGGAGATTTGTCCTTGATGTGGTGTTCGCAGTAGCTGTTCTTGAGGCTTAGGTCAGCGGCTCCCACGACCAGCTGATCACGAATGACCCCCAGGCGGCGATCCCACATATGACATGATGCTCCGTCTCTTCAAATACAGACAGTTGCACTCAGCATCACTGCACAGTCGTGCACATTTGTATTTTTTGCTTTCAGACATAACAGTAGTGAAAATAATGAGACAATTTATTTTTATTTTTCTCAGTAAAGTGTTATGGTCAATAATATAATTTATTACATAAAATATATTATACATAACACAACATATGCAATTGCAAAATACGTAATGCTCATACTTAACTACGTTCTTGCTATAAAATTCTGGTGCCACAGGTGTTGATAAAAAGCTGCCCAAAGTCACCTTTAATGGAAGTGTTTAGGTAGAATGTGCCCCGTTTTGATTTCTTTTTTTTTCTTTCTTTTTTTTTTCATCAATTATTTTTCTCCGTCATGACTAGTTCAAACCATTGCTAATACAGAAAAATGGCACAAAACTATTAATGTGTTAAACTTGGCCCTAAGAATGAAAGAAATCCTAAAAAAAATAATAATAATTATAATGTGAGATGTCACATTGAGCTAATCATTTGAAGAGAGTGGAGTGTGCTTTTCTACTGGGAACTCTGGGCACAGATACTGATGCCGCATTTGCTACAAAGGCCACAAAGACAAAACATGCTTTCAATTTGATGCAGTACAGTGCAGCAGTGACTTGTCATAATGCTCGATTATGTTGAAGCAAAGCTGTCTGGTGCTCCTGGCACAGAACGTCAACATGCCATTTGATTTTAAAACTCCTTTACCAGCTGGGAGCAACTGTCTCTGCGATAGGTCTTTATTCTCTGAAGGGGATTTTTTTTTTGTTTTCTTTGCATATGGACACAAAAATGGAAATGTTTTCATTTCCAATAGGACATATGTAAAAACAGTTTTAGGATTGGAGTAATGTTAATGTAAATAAAATAAATAAATAAAAATGCCCCATTGATCATACTGTACACTTTTACTTGAGGTTTCTGTTCACTCCCTATGTGATATGATTTAATGGGGTTTTTTTTGAGTGTGTGGGTCTGTGTAAAATAAACAAAAAAAAAAAAAGGAAAGCAAGATTAACCGATTTTATGAGCTTAAATATTAAAGTAAAATGTGACCAACATGACTGCCTTTTCTTAGTTCATTTTGACTGTTAAGTGAGATGCTGTCAGCCAAGGCGATGTCACACAGTCTTTTATCTGTCAATCAGAAAAATGATGGAAATAGAGCAGGAGCAGTGTGGACATCAAATACTCTGTTAAAAGAAGAAATGAGCAACTGCAAAACAAATGGTGACATAGTTACTAGTATCATCACACAGTGGAAATGTGTATTATGGTCAAACTGAACAGAATTCTAGATCATCTTTTTTTTTTTAGAAGAAACGGGCACCGTGTGCTCCAGAACATTGGAGACTGTTGTCAGTCCATGTGATCATGGAGGTGCATCAGTGCCCTGGGAAAAGCTCATCTACTGCTGCGTTTGTAGCATTAGTCGTAAAAGTACAACTCCAGTTCTGAAAAAGTTTGGACACTGTAAAATGGAAATAAAAACAGAATGCAAATCGCAGATGCAGTTTTGCAAATCTCATAAACCCGTTATTTTATTCCCAATTGAACATACAGAGACGCATTAATTGAGAAACTGGTCTCTGTTGGGATGCCACAAATGTAAACATCACATTGTTCCAGCGTTTTTGAGATGTGCTTTTGCCATCATTGTCAAAATGAGCTAATGTTTCCACGCTACAGTAAAATGTCTCAGATTCAACATGTTATTGGGGATAAATTACAGCTTTACGAAGTTTGCATATCATTGCATTCTGTTTTAATTTACAGTTTACTGATTGTCCCAATGTTTTTGGAATTAGAGTTGTGCATTGAGATTTTTTAGCAGCATATGTTGTCCTCCAGCTAACATCTTAAGACGTTCATGCATTTTTCAACGGGGGAATAAAAAAAATCCATATTCTACACACGTCGCAAAGGCATCACATGGCTGACAAAGAAGAGCGAGTGTGTACTGGACTGGTCCGCTTGCGGTCAGTAAATTACCAATAGAGAAAGAGGGGAGAATTTTGATATGAAAAATATGATCCTGGATGTTGTTCCTGGATGCTAGAGCACCAAGTTTTGAGAAGGAATGGAAGTATAACCATGTCATAAAATATTCAGTATTTCAGCTTTTCTTTGTTGCAGGTTTGGAATGCAAAAATAGATGTTTATTAACAAAAGTGTTTTAATAGCTTTTTTATATTGTCTCAACTCATTGAGATTTGCAGTTTATACATATGTGTATATGTGTGTGTGTGTGTATGTGTCTATAAGAAAAATCACTACAATTAAAGTTACATTATGTAACCTTCAGTATACCATTGTGTTATTACAGCAGCCCACAAGGGACAAACTTTACTGTTGCTCCTGATCATGCTTTTTTTTCTTTTCTTTTTTTAAGTTATCATATCTGTCATAGGTTAAGTGTAGCTTTGCATCCAAAGGCTTTTCACTTGATTGAAATTTACTGATATGGCTCCAGATTTGTGTATTCTTGTTCAAAAGATTTTGTGTTATATACGGTGTATCAAAATGCTTTGCCTTATCATTGCTTTAAATAGTTGAATGTGTGCCTTGATATGTTAATACAAGAAATTCAGAAAAATGAAACGGCTGGTGGAACTAACATGTCAAAAGACTGGTTCCTGCATGGGACGACAGCTGCTTTGCCTGTTTGTTGTCGTTTAGTTCCAACATGCATCGACTCCCCGCTGCTCATCTTTAGTCAACAGGTCAGCTGGCGGCTGCATGCTCCCATATACAAGATGTGCAAATAAACATCCCTGAGTACCAAGAGAAAACTAAATCTGTTGTTTTAGGTGTTTTTGTTGGACTAGGAATTCCTCCGGAGCAGGCGGAACGGGCATGCTTCTGCTGAATCTTCTGATCTTTTCCCGTTCCCGTTGCTGGTATTGGTTAGAAGTGAGCTGTGCTCTGCGATTTCCTGTCTCCATTAAGCACAGTGCTCAAGGACAGTTTCTTCATGTGTAAAGCATGAGATCAAAATGAGAGCAGGGACAGTCATTAAGCTGACCCTCTGAGATATTCATGTCCTTGTTTAGCTCAGAGTATCAAGCTCTTCTCTTGCCCCGTGTTTGATGGGTCATGGCTGATTTCATTCACACTCTTCATTAGTTCCTGTGCTGCAATTAGGCTGGAGATTTAATTATTGATGTGGCCCATGTCACAATTGAGGGATAATCAGTGAACTACAGAGCTGAAAGTAAAAAAAAAAAAAAAAAATGACTGCTTGTTGCCCTGAGAGAAGCTGCAGTTGGATAACAGGCTGGGAACGAATACCAGGTTTTAGCGGCGTGTGCGGAGTCTTTTTCACATTCATTCGTAACAACTACTGTAGAAAGACATTGTTAATGAGTTTGTACTCTTGCATACATAGACAATAAGAGCAGAAATAAAAACAAATGCACCACAGTTCAAAGAAACCTTGTGTCATACTTTTAAACACAAACCTGGAGATGATTCTAGTAGGTGCTTCAACACATTTGGCTGGTGTGAACAATCAGCTGTATTGCCTGTCTTATTTTTGTCTGGACTTGTGTGGGTGTCGTCAGTACAGTACGTGTTTTAAAGGAAGAGGAAAAGGAGTTTGCTACGGTGCTGGTTCATTGGTACTGGACGTACTGACTGTTTTCACCTGTCAGTCTCCTTGATGTGGAAATGCAGTGAGTAGGAGGCAGCTGCGTGGTGAGTAGGCAGCGACATCCAGGCTATTCAGCACATCCCGAACCAAACATTTCCATATCTAACGAGTGAAAACAGCTTCTTGTTTCCAGTGATGATCACTTGAATTGTTTTTGCAGCACGATTTCACAACCATGTCTCCATGAGATACTTTTCATATTCATGATATTTAAAAATATCTGAGGATGATGATAATGAAAATAATAATGATGATGATAATGATGATAGTAGCAGTTTAATGCAAAATAAATCCCTCTCATTCACAACCTATGTCCCTGGCTTTTTTTTTCTTCTTACTTTGCTGTGTGCAGGACATTGACAGATTATTTTCCATGTTAGTACTCTGCCAAGAGCTCCTTTTGATGTCAGGTCAAAACTGCAGTTGCTCTGGGCTGGATGTCCTCACTGTGTGTCACATCACACAGGACTCATGGGAAACATGGGACATGAGATTAGGACTGTATTATGAACCACATCTAAACAGAGTTTTGGACTGATTTACAAAGATCAGATTTAATGTGGCTTTTTGCAGTTAAGATGTTTCAAAATATTCCAGTAAAGGATGATGTTAAGAGTCTGAGCAGGGCTTTACTGATTCTGATATTTGGTGGGATGGATGTGTATTGGTGTTTGTGCCTTAGTTATTGAAGGAACTCTAAATGCCAGTGTTTTATTGTGAAATTGATTTTTTTCTGTGTGTGTATTTGATATATATATATATATATATATATTAACATTAACAAGTGGGCTGTCAAATCTGCTTAACTGAGCTTTATAATTCCAAACAACACTGGATTGTGGAGTTTTTATGTTTTAAATGTTATTTTCCTAAATGCTGCTTTTCATACTGCAGACATCACAATAAGTTTCATGGCTGAGTGACTTTTGGCTGTTAATTTCTACGTCCCGCTGCTGTCTATTTGCTGGTGTCTGCACCTGGATCCATTTATTAATCATATAAGCATTTCATCAGAATTTCTAAATGGTCTGGCGTGCACGCGTGTGTGTGTGTGTGCGCGCGCGCTGAAATTTGTCACACAAGCTGAATATTATGCTTCAACAGACTGCTTCCCTGCATGTAAGCAGACAGAGAAGCACTGCAGCGATAATTCAGCCTGCTGAAGCATCCTGTTTGATGCAGAGAGGTGTGAGCAGATGAGCTCATGGTTGACAAGTTTGTGTCTTTCTGGGTAGATAAGTGTCAATGGACAATGTTGTTGCTTATGTGAGAGTTGAACACAAAGAGGAGGATGTGGGTGCGACCACAGATCAGTGTTTAGAGACAATAGCTTGAGAGACAAAACGTTGTTGAATGTCGCGGTCCACTCAACCATGGTTTTGTGGCTTTAGAAACTATCTTTTATTTAACTGAATCCAAATCTGTGGCTGTTCTATTCAAATATTCATTCAGTCATTCCATTATTCATGTCCCCACATGCAGAAATTAAGTTGGCAAGAAAAATCACTCAACAAAAAAATATAATTCACCTTTATGGTAATAAAAAGTAATGGGATATCGCACTGGGTTTTTGAGATATTGGAGAAACTTCTCATCAATCTGGGAAGAATTAGATAACAATTTCCAAACTAGGTGATATCTATCATTTTACAGAGAGGAAGATCATGTCCCTGTGAAAAACGGTGGTTAAAAGTTCATTTAAACAGAGCAAGGACAATATTTCTCAAAAACAACCCAAGACTTTTCCCTTTAAACTGACAAATGTAAAGAGATGTTGGTAGACCTGGACACCTTACCAAGTTGGCCATGAACTCCTTTTTTACTAAAATAATCTGCTGTCAGTGTTTTTGTTTTCTTTTTTCAGTGTCCCAATCAAACTCGAGACCTGAGTCTGATTGAAATGCTGCGGCAGAGTTAATACAGAGCCGTGCATAAACAAAGGCCTGCACATCTCAGATCTGAAACAAATTTGTAAAGAAGAGTGGGCCAAATCTCTTTCAGTACGACGTCGGAGTCTGACAATGTTGTAAAGAACACAATTACTGCGAGTTTAAAAAGGTGGTTGTATGTGCTACTGAAAAATGGGACAGCCTTGTTTTCCACAGACTGCTTCAGTATTTTGGCTCACTTTCTGTTGAATAAATGACACATTCTCACATGACATGTGCTGTTGTTCAGCTGCAGTTGGGTTGCATTTACTTGTTTTGGGTTTTTTTTTAAGATCATTTTCATCTCCATTATTTCCTGACGTGTACTGTAAAACTTTAGAATATCTCTCTTGACTTTTTAAAACTCCATGCTTATACCTTTAGTCATGGAGATATTGTGGAACGAATAATTCATTCAAAACATAATGTGGCTGGAATCCAGGCATAGCATTCACTTTGACAAGTTGGTCAGCTCTGTGGTCACATCTGGCACTCAGACGAGTGTTGCTGCTGTGGTAGATGAGTGTAGTTACTTTGACCCACCTGGGCAACACTCGGAGCCAAATTAGTCTCTAATGTCCAGTGGTAAATGTGTTTATTTGTGTAGGTTTTATTGAAAAAAAACAGAAGAAATAACATTACATAAGTAGAGTATTGTACAAAATATATCATACCTGCCTCAATAATGAAGACAGTTTAGAGGAAAAGCCTGTGACGAAGTGTACTGTACCAATATGAATGGAAAAAGAGGGAGATTATTAGACACTGTCAACATGCAGAACCATCTCTGACTGCAAATAATCACCTCACAAACGTGATAAATTCCTTTTGTTTGTTTGTTTTTTAATGTGTATTCAAGCTCAGCTGTATTTTTAATGCTTTTCCAACTAAAGTCCCATCAGTTAGGGCCAACCTCCTGACTGGTACGGAAATATGTCTTGACTGTAACAAGTGTTAGACAGACCCTATTTAAACAACACACTATTCCCCTGGCACACTTATTTACAATATTCATGAGTTATAATTAGTTGTCACCCATGATGTTAGCTGTGTGTCAACGAGAGGCGGCCTTATCAACACAGAGCCACATTTCAGGAGCGACCACATTTGCAGTTGCCGAAGCTCACGGACTCTTTACTTCATTAGTGCTTCCAGCTCTCCATGGCTTCTTAGTCTTGCTCTCCATTTCTCGTAAAATGGAATTCATTTCTGAGCCGAGACGCCATCTTTATGCAATAAAAGTGATGAATCCTGTGTCTCGCTGCTAATTGTATTTTCAGCTATTTTATTTGCCCATCAAAAATTCAGCCCCCGCCCCCACCTCATCTTCCCTCCTTTAGGGAAAGATGTTGGAGGCAAGACATTCATATTGTGTCTAAGAGGAAGCGAAACTGGGAGAAGTGGGGTGTCAAGATGGGGTTTGGAGAGTGGAATTGATGGTGGGGGTTGTAACTGGTTGTTGGCCTTACTAATAAATGGAAATGAACTCTAACACGCATCTGAGACTTCAGGCATAAATAATAAGCCTCTGCAGTATTGGGCTGTATTTGAGAATGAAAAATGGAAGGAACGTAGTTGGCGGATGAGTCCTGAATTACAATAACAATTTTCAACTCTACATTTGCATTTCCTTCATGATTAGTGTACTAATTCATAGTCCACTTTTCTGAGCCCGGCATGTCATGCGGTTGTATTAGACTGTATAAGGAGAAGGGGAAATTAAGTCCACTCTACACAGAAGCGAATAATCAGACTGGCCTTTAAAGGTGGTGTGAGAAAAGAGCTGCGATTGCAAGACATACTTGTGCTGACACATCCAGGCTTAGACCAACACAGAAGGTAAATGAACTGTAGATATTTGTCCTCAGTGCTTCAGTTAAGTGACTGAGTTTGACGTGACTGTTTGTTTACCATTTAGAACTAAAAGCTGGGGAAAAAACAAAACAAAGTACTTCTTTGACTGTAAACTTTCTTAACATTAAAGTTTGACAGCTTTTAAAGTCAGGGAGAAGGTTGATGATACTCTAATAAAAATGAACAACATAAAATTCTACAGTTTGAGTGATGAAGACAAACAAGTTCAGGTCCTAGAATGGAGGCTGGGGTTCTTTAAAAATAATAAGACTTAACCTTTTAGACATATTTAACTTTGATTGTGCAGTTCATACATTCTGCAGACTGCAGACTAAGCTGTTTTCTAACATAAAAAACAACATGGAATTTATTTTATTTTGTTCATCTTGTTACTTTTTTTTTTTTTTTTAACTTCTCCCACATGACAGTTTGCAGCTTTTATTCTTTCAGTTTGGCCACCAACGGTTTGGAGCTGAGGGGAAGGTATTTGAGGGGAAGGATGTGGAGGTTTAATCAGTATTCTCACAGGCTGCATGTGAGTGTGACTTTGTTCCAGAGTGGTGTGAAGAAGAATAGGTGGAGAGAGAAAGGGGGAGGTGGAGGAGGGTGGCATTTTTTTGGTGAAGGTCAGCGGGTTAAGCCAATGGGGATTCTTAGACATGGGGCCCCGCTGAAAAGATGGTAATTCTCCAAGCCATGATTCATCGGAAAGGCATCCATCCGCTTGTATGTGTGTGTTTTTTGGGGTTTTTTTGTGGTAACACAATGACGTCATTCCATTAGTCCCCAGGCTGTCACGGGCTGACAGGCAGAGGCTGTGGAGGAGCAGTGTTTTCATTTCAACAGCCAGATTGACGGACTGTTGCGGAGGAGGCGGGGCTTCTCTCTGAAGGGCAGGTGCCACGTTCCTCGCTGTGCTCAGGGGAACTGGATTTTATGTTGCTGAGGCATTCAGTCAGTGTGTTGAAACAGTGGCATCACTAGCATGTTCAGCTCCTTTAAAGAACATTAACTACTTTTGATATCGTCATTTTCCTTTTGACACCATGTTCAGCATACTGAGCTCAAGTTTCACTTTAATCACAGTTTACTTTATATAGCTGTCCCCAGCTGCTGTGTCTTTCTCCACTTCAGTCTGAGGCAGGTTAATTGAAGGGAGCTGCTGTGGGAGACGGGGAGATGAGCTGTAACTATCACTATAGACCAGAGCCCACTTACGGTGTTCTGGCTACAGGAGCTTAATATAGCTTTATGGATTTGTCTCAGTCTTACCTCTAGCCATACTTGCAAAATGGTGGCAGAGGTTACATCTGGTTCTTAAACTTACTTTATTTCAAAATGAAAGTTGCAGCTATTGCTCTAATCAGTTCTTCATTTATTTATTTTTTTAAAATGTAAAATAAGATGATTAAAGTGAAAGGGAAAGAGGTCCTTAGCTCTTTTATTGTTACCTTCACCAGCTTTGCTTTTAAGTTTGATGGCAATTGAAGAGAAATTTAACACGTTTTCATTTGCTCTGATCAAGCAAGAGGTGATGGTTTTGTTGTGTTAAACCTATGAAGTTCTAGGGAGAACGGGGATTGATGCTCAACATTGCAACATGTGAAAAATACATAAAACTTTACCAGTTAACTGTTCAGCCTGTCAGTTTAGTTAATTTCAATTCAATGATAATTTCATTTATCCCCAAATGGATATTATAGGAAGCAGTAGCTTTTGTTATTTAGGGGTTCATTGTAGATGAATGTAGAAGGTTATAGCTGCGGGCAGGAAGGATCTCCTGTAGCGGATCTGAAGAGGCCTGAAGACTCTGATTCATGTTGATATTACCGATTCACTGTGCTGTGAAGATGATTCACAGGGTTTTTCAATATGTTTCATATAAATACACACATTTGTGTGTGTGTGTGTGTGTGTATGTATATCTATCTATTTATCTATAGATAGATAGATATACACACACACTTTAGTTTCAATACATGTTGCAGCACTGGTTACAGGTGTCTTCTGTCTTACTGGTGACTCTAATTGGGCACATTTATGATGGTTGTCGTCGCATGTTTCAAACTAAATGAGAAGGTCTTATTGTAAGTTTCCTTCTACTGACTTGTGGATCAAAGATCAGTCATAACATTATACTGTAAGATGAGTAAATGCTGTTCATCTCGTTATAATAATGCAATGTTCTGCTTGAAAAACCAGCATCCTGGCATTCATGTGATTTTTTTATTATTATTATTATTTTATTTATTTTAAACACTCACCACCTATCTACAAATGTTGTTGACACATCTCTTCATGGAAACATCATTGCTCAGTAGAAGCATCAGGACATCTTTGGGCACCTCAGCAATTGTTTTAGGAAGTGCTAAAAAAAAAAAACAACACTCTTAAATGTTCATTTAGTAATAGTAATAATAATAATAATAACAGCAATCATAATAATAACAGCAATCATAATAATAACGATAACAATAATTATAAGTGTCCAATATAAACCCTATGACAATGTGCAGATGTTTCTTATTCATATGTTCTGGGTGATGTTTTTCAATCTTTTGTTTTCACTTGTTACAAAGAATTTACGTTGAGAATCATCCAAAATCATGAACCTCCACTCCTCTGAGCACAGCTAATATACGCCCAGGATGAAATAAAGCATCTGTTTATATAATCTGCGATCTTAAACTCAACATTTTATCCACAGAACAATTTTTGCAGCTCTATTACGTTCTCACAATGTTCTCATAAGATGCTTTATTTCTATTTAGATTATAAAACCAAAGGATTTTTCCCCCCAGCAAAACAGCAGGACTGTCCAGTTTTCAGCTCTTCTGCAGAGCTTTAATTAAAATAAAATGTGGACATGGAAAAAGGGCATGAGTGGTACCACTGCAAGACAAATTCAGTGAGGATGTTCAAGACTGCATACACATTAGTTGGAAAGATGAGCTTCATGGTGGATTGAGTTCTCTTTTTTTTCATTCATTAGATTTTATGTTTGTTCTGACCCTGAATGTTTGTTCTGAAATTTGGATAACAACTGACCATTTATACTCAGAAGGCAATTCATCAGATTTAGATATTGATCTCTTGTACTGAGATATAATCCTTTTGGGGGAGAAAGAAATATAGACCAACTGAACTGTGAGTTTTAGCTAACCTTTGAACTTGGGCAGTGGAATCAGAGAGGCTGAGGAGATGGGACTGGATGGATAAAATGAGGCCAGTAACACACAACTAAGCATCCTCTGGAACCTGCTTGTACAGTTCATGCCAAGTGAGGGGCAACTCTCAACCCTCATAACAGGAGCCAGTGTAATACTGGTGGCCAAGTGGGCTGTGTATGCATTAGTGTGTTTGCAGTGCAGTCGCAGAGTGCCGCTGCCTGCATCCATAATTGAGCTGAAGACATAACCATCACCAGGAATTTAATTGGCTCGTAGGAGTGATGAGGGGGTGGCAGAGTGGAAGTAAGCGCTCCAAACTTTCAGTAAGAGAGGAGAAGAAAGAAACAGAAGAAAGCCATTTACATGCTAATACTGTCCTCAGCCCTTCAGCTGCTTAGTTGCGTGCCTCGCTCGCTACCCTCGAATGGGCTGTTTGCTGGCAAGCCATTCGCCATGTTTACACAATAAACAAACAGCAGTGAGGTTAACGTCTTTTCGTGCAACTTTTTGAGAGTGCCTACAGTGTTGGCAACAGTCAGCCATTGCATAACTCTTGAAGTGTCTTACAAACTCAGCAGACTACTTTTTGGCCTTTTTGTCATCCCTTTGTCATCTTCTGTTTGTTTCCTAGGCGACAGAGTGGGCACCAGATGAGGAAACCAGGAGGTCCTGTCAGAGCAAAGGCAAAACAGAGGTAACCTCTATCACAACCCCAATTACAGCACTTCATGTCAGCACTACCACACTTACAGTGAGGCCATTTCGATATCTTCTGGCCATTGCGGTGAGGTCCTTGTGGACCTCTTGGGAGGTCTCTGCACAGGCAAGATATTTCAGACCTTTAAATGAAGACTTGTTTCGCTGGCAGTAAAAAGAGAGCACAAAGAAACGGAAGGAAAATCAACGAGAACGTAATGTAACATTATGAAACACTGAAAAGCAGCAGGTGTGATCAATTTCTTTTATACATTATTCTGTCAGAAGTGGCTGCAATATTGTATTTATCTCCCACAGTGCCCATAATATGAAGAGTGATACCAAATTGACAAGACAAGTTTATTTCGAGACTGATTTGCAGCAATGATGTCAGTTCTTTGGAGTAGAGACCAATAAATAATTTTCCTGCCATTGTGAAAACAGATTTTATTCCTTGTGTGGTTGATTTACTGTAGAACATCTGTTGATGTCACAAAAGGACCTGCGTTTAAACAATAAACCCATGAGCAAAAGCTGCAATCACCAGACTGCATGGTAATATGGTCCCAGAAGATTTGGTCCATTGTTCTTCTCTGAAACATACCAAATAGTGTAAAAGGCAGGAGCACATGTTTTTTTTTTTTTTCCTGTGATAAGATTTTGCAAGTCTTCTTCCTTGTTCTTTGCAGATTGAATGTCAGAATTACATCAGAGTCCTGTTGGTGAACAAAACAGAGGTCATAACCTGCGGGACCAATGCTTTCCAGCCGCTGTGCATCACCAGAGAGGTAAAGTGAAGTGTGTGTTTGAGGGTGTAACCTTTAGAAAATTCACTGATAACATTTTCTTCCTGTATCTGCTGTTGTCACTCCATCACTTCTGTCTTTGTTGCCATCTCAGGTGGGAAACATGAGCAGAGTGCTTGAGCGCGTCAACGGCGTTGCACGCTGCCCGTACGACCCACGTCACAACTCCACAGCAGTGGTGACGGAGAGCGGAGAGCTGTATGCTGCGACTGTGATCGACTTCTCAGGGCGCGACCCTGTCATATACAGGAGCCTGGGTGGCATGCCACCCCTGCGCACAGCCCAGTACAACTCCAAATGGCTTAACGGTACAGTAAAAGTCATGTTTTTCGTCATCACAGAGCATAGGGTGACATCTTCAAAATGTTATTTTTTTTCCAAAGAAGCACAACTGTTGGAGTATTTCAGGTATTTTGGAGGGAAACTTCTGTGAATTTTGCAGAAATTCAAATGAAATGCTCAGCAGTTTGAGACACCTTTGTGTCAGTCCTGCATTTCAAAGTCAATGTTTTCTTTTTGCTTTGTGTCAGGTGGGAAAGATCTAATCTCAATGGGCTAGTCATCTGATCTGGTTGAAAGCCTTGGTAGATTTTCAAATAATCCACACAAGAGTTGTTTCAAGCAACCTCTGAAAATCCCTGCTGTTTCTACAAACATTTTCCCAGGTGTCTTTGGAGTAGCAGATGGGCCAAGTGTGCACTTTTGCTACTTAGACAATCCCTTCAGTTTTTACAACAAAGATGGAGCAATCTGGCAGGATTACAGCGACTGTTTTGGTCTGAAGTTGTGTGTGGAACATGCAGCACAGGTTAGAGACAAGAATTGGTGGGATTTATGAAATGAAGAAAACTTAGTGTCGACACACTTCCACAGAAATTCATTTAGACATACTCCAGCTGAAATGTCGGTGGGCCCTCCAGATATATAGAGGGTGTCAAAGAATTTCTTTAATACAATGTGCAGCAGCACATAGATACATACCTGAATTCATGAAAGCACACAGATTAGTGAAGGGGGAGGATTTTTATTTATTTATTTATTTTCCTCTCTAGAAGTAAAGGTCATTGTTCTTTCTTGTGTCAGATAAAGTGAGATGACTAATACTTGGTGTCCTTTCAAAGACTGGAAGAAAATGGAAGAATGAAACGTTTAGAAAATGGAAAGGTGATTGTTTGACCTATCTCGTTCAATTAACTCTTTCAACCACATAACCATTATAAAGTTTAAATTTTCAGCTTTTATGTCATTGAAATGTGTCCTCCTCCCCCCTTTTTACATGGTTCAGGACCATAGACAGCGTCAGAAAATGAGCTGGCACATTATCATGAGAACAAGAAAAGCATTTGAAAGTTTAGCATATTAGCTAACAGTCATTTCTAATTCTTTTGGTATAGAAGTTGACTGTTTGTTTTTTTTACTTAAATATTAGATGGAAAAGTCCAGTTGTTGTTGTTTTTTTTTATATTTGTTTACTGGACCTTTGAAAAAGAAAAAAAGAAATCCCTATACCCCACTTGTTTGATAACTAACCTAAATAATCTTCATCATCACTGTCATTGTCATCATCATCATTATCATCATCAACAACAACAACAGCATCATCATCATATTTTGTTATTGTTATATTTTAGACATGAACCCAAAATATTCTATATTAAAGGCTAACTGATGCTAACTGATGATGGTGTTTTGCTACAATATTGCATATCTGTAAAACTTATAATAAGGTTTAACAGTGCACTTACCTGCACCTCACTGTTGACATTTAGTCTGCTAAAAAGTCAGAAGCTCCACAATCAAAGATTACAACCACAGACTCCTGGCATTCAAAGTAATGTTGTCAACCAACATGACCAGCCATAATCTTCATCTGATAGTTAATGCCATACTCACACTGGAGTAATATTACACAAGAAGTGAAAGTTAATGGGGCCCTGTGAAGTCAGTGTTTAACTGTAATTTACAGACATTATTACACTCATATACACCTTAGATTTTGTTTTTCAAAAATGGGCATTTAATTCATTAAGAATGGTAACTTGAACCAGCACTTTTGTTAGTTTAGGCTGAATACCTCGAGCAGTCAAACTAGTGTTTGGCTCTGACAGAAGAAATGCAGTTTGTTACCACGTACATGTTCCCATCTCATCATTGCTCTTCTGCCAGTCAGGGCTTCTTGATTTCTGTGGGTATGCTTGTTAAGCCTAATGCTTACAATTTTATTTTTTTCCCCACCCAAAGAAATATCATTGATTATTATATCCACTGCAGCTGCTATAAGTGCACTGGGAAAGGGGCTGAAAAGCAAGCTCCTTAAAACTCATCTGCATTCACACAGGATTAATATTATGCCATGACCTCTGTCTTTGCTGAAATAGGGTATGCAATTTGTAGTTGAACATTTACTTCGAAGATATGGCGTGTACACACTGGATTAATATCACAGAGGTCCTCTGTAAGTATTAAAGATTACCACAGGCCTCCCAAAGCAGCAGTTATCAATTCCCTAAAACTTTTCTGTTGTCTTCAGTACTGTATCTGTCCTGTACCAGTACCCTGATCCTCATTCTTGAAATGAAATGGAGATGTATGAATATGTTAACCAATTGCTGCCCATACTTCTAATCATTAACAAGTGATACTATCCAGCCTGTCCCCTGTGACTCTGCAATTCTAATCTACAATATGTAAAGGCTGATTCGAACATCAGGGTCATTCAACCAAACATATTTTAACCAGAAAGGGATTCTCATGCAGAGGAAGCTGAATTATACAGGGATGCATGTTAGTGGAAGTATCAGAATGGTAATGTGCCCATGCTTTATTATTTTCGACAACATGTGAAACACACTCCATCAATTGAAGGAAAGTTACCTTGCTCATAGTTTAAGCTATTTTTTCTCCCATGCAGTTTCTTATTTTATCTGTTTCTCGAAGCACTTGCAAATCATCTGCATGGAAAGTAGCTAAGACTGACTGACTCATGATATTTCGTAACACACAGAAAAAAAGTCTTCTCTGGACATGTTAAGAATGCTGAAAAAAGGTTGTTCATCAGAGGAAGACCTTTCTTTGATTATTGTATGAATCAACCAATTATCCAGTATAAATGTCATAATCTCTGACCACTTGACAAAAGACAGGATGGTTTCTGAAAGAGCACTTTGGAGGATGCAAAGGTGGATGAGTCTGAAGGTGTGTGTTCGTGGGGTAGTGGTAGAAGAGGGATGAGAGCATTTGTAGGGCAGAGAACAGAACGAGGGGGAAGCAGAGGATAGACTGACGAGTCAGTGAGCGATGTAATTATTCCTCACAGCACGGAGAGGCTGAAATTACAACACACAGCATGTGCCCGACCATGCAGGGACTCTGTCTGCATCTGCATACGAGAATGTGCTTGTGTATAAGTAGTTTAGACAGTAAGCAAGCTGCATGTGTCTCCATGTGTTACACAGCTGTGTGTGCTTTAAAACACATGCACAAGCAGAGAGAGAGTATGTTAAAACAAGGTGCATCAGAAAAAGATAAATAAGTAAGTAGATGGTATCTCCATAAGCATAATACGAGCTAGCTATGCACACAGTCACGCACACATGTTGGCCTCTGTCTCAGCACTCAAAGTCTGCTTTGATTCATGCTGGATTCAGTGAGGGTGCGGGAGTTGTGTTCCCAGTGGATTTGGGGTGTGAATGAAAATCTAATATCCATCTCCAAGCCTGTCCAGTTCAAGAGAACCACAGAGAGAGAGGGGGTCCTAGATCTAATCTGTCTGCCCCCTTATTAGATTGGTAGCCTGCCAGGTGCTGACCAACTGGTTCCTATCTTGCTTCTGAAAGTATTATGGAACTATAGATTTGCCTGTGAAATAATCTTAACATAAGAATGTGCTCCTTTTTAATACGATTTTGACTTTACACACAATAGTTTATTCATTTGTTACCATCACTTGGCCTCCTTTGAGCTTCTAGAAAATGTGCATTCTGTTCATGTGCATGGATAATAAGAAATGATAGATGCACAGTCCCTAGCTTAGCTGAGGTTTAAGGTTTAACCTAATATTAAAGGTAAGAGAGTCACATAGTCACAAAGGCAAACCTCACTGTTCTGTCATTTGCTCCTGTGGTTTAACTTGCAAAATAAAAGGTTACAAAAAGTTAAGCCTCAACTCAGTTGCAACAACTACTAGAGGTCATATTCCTGTTTGTTTGCTTAAACACGTCATTTATTGTGTGCTGCCTTTAAAAAAAAAGACCAAAAAAAAGTGTATTTGCAGGATATTGTGCATCCAGGTGGATCGCAATGCATAAACATGCCCCATTCAAGCGCATTCACAAAAATGTTGACGTTAATGATGATACCTGACTGGATCTGTTCTGCCAGGGGAAGACTGTCGTGACACTGGGTGTCTTCTGTTTTCAGATTCAGCAGGGGCAGTGACATTTGCAGGCTTATTGCTTTCTAGGTCCATCACAGCTCACATTTGGTCATTGACATGTCAACCTTCATACACGTCCTTAACTGTACACTTGCACAAGAGCATTGTGACATCACTTGACAGTTGATGTCTGACAATTTTGTTCTTTGCTGAGGCTTTTGTCAGAAAAATGAGCAATGAAATCTCTTCCTTCATCAAAACTATAACCGCAAAGCCTGATCATACAAAATGATTGTAGACACAATGATCATCTTTTCCTCCATGTAAATATATAAGCTCCTTAAGCTATTATTGGTGTTCCCCCATGTATAATTTCATTAGCTAGCTTGACTGTTTTGACACATTTTAATTTGTACATAGGCCATGTTAAAGTTTGCCACATGCTAACTGACAGAGCAGTGGCCTTCTGAGCCCATTTTCATCAAGAGAGAGAGAAAAAAACATATTTCACACTGAAACTTAATGTATGTGTACCTTTTGGTTTTTATTCTAAAAATATTTAAATTTAGATGCTGGCTAATCTGTACTTGTAGAGAATTTTTCTGATTCTAAGGGCTGCTCTGCTTCTATCTGGATCAACTTCATCTCTAGAAAGAGAAGGGACGTGAACCACCTGTCCTGCGATTAGTAGAGAATCCTCTCAATCTTTTGAGCCACAGCCATCTTAACTAAATGCAGCCAAGATTTTTTTCTTTTTTTTTTCTTTTCACAGTAACAGAAAAAAATATTCATCGTGAACAAACTGGATTGGTAAAATCTTTTTATTTCTCATCCCTAAAATGCTCTTCTGGCAACTTTGGCACCCCATTTGTACAGATAGAGCACTGCATTGCCCAAGCACCCTTAATTCTTTCTGTCACACTCAGCTGATATTTCCATTTTCTTTTCTTTTTTTCCTGCCGCTCTCATCGCTCATCTTCATCATCAACATCACTGTTGACTTAAATGACAATTCATGATTTAATATGTGCTTATTAGGTTGAATTCTTTACACAGTCGATAATGAATACAGCCACGTTAGCTCCGTAACAGTCTTTTTATAAAGCAGAGTTGAAGATGAGTCTGTCAGTGAAGTCTATCATCACTTGAGGCTGCAGAATGTTTCGTCATTGTCAGATAAAAACAAAACAAACAAACAGATCCCAATCTGGCAATATTTAAGTGAACTAATCCTCATCTAAATGTTGAGGCGTCTTCATTTGGTTCTCCATTTCTGTCATGTTTGATGAAATTTAGCCTGATACAATAGATTTTTGTAATTTTGCTGGAAACCACCAACACTAGAAATGTGCCTTACCTTAATAACTGTAAACACACGTTTACTTTGACACCTAACTAGTTTTTAAAATCTGTACATCACACCACCTGTCCTAATTTGACATAACGAAGCTTTAAAGACCAGCCCATCTCCCCATCATTAGTCATTCATGCTCCAGCCTTGCAGCATGTACACACGTGGCTGTTAAGTAGCCTTCCTTTTACCGCTGTGATTGTGTCTGATCTGAAGCATCCTGTGATTTTCTCCTCCAGCGCCCAAGCTGCCCAATCTGTTCACCATACTGGGAAAAAAGTATGACTTTGTGCATCACAGTTGCATCCACGCAAGTTTTAGTGATTTTATGCAGATTCTGTTAGCTCCACCTGCCCTTTGGTTGACGAACATACACTGTGCATGAACACATGTATGTAAAAACAAGCACTCTGGTTTGTGTCCAGGTAGCCCCTGAAAACAAGAGCACATCCCAAGCATTACAAGGCTGAAACACACAAAGAAAGAACTGGGAAGAAGAGCTAATGCATTAATCTGATTTTCTCATCATTATTAATGTAATTGTAAGCATGTGTGACACCACTTGCTAGTTCATCTGCATGCTTAGTGGCACCAATTAACCCACTGAATGGGAATGTAAATCACAGACATCATAACACAAGTTTTAGGCATGGATATGAAGAATAAATATGCCTTTGTGTTTTATGCATAATGATATTATTTGGAATACAGGCTGAGGATGACCTGATTAGGACCTTCACTATTAAACGTAAACCAGATGTTAATTAGATCACCTGCTAAATTAGCCACATCTGCTTAAAAATCCTTTCTCCACATTTGTGCAGAATAATCAGAGAGGGAAGGTCTTTGCACCAGCTGCCCTTTAATAAAACTTGATTACTGCTTCAAACGGCCTTCATTCCTCCTCTTGCTGATTGTCTCTTAGTTCTTTTTGCACCACAAGTGGCTTCATTTGTGCTACCGCTTGTTTTTATCGCCAGTGTGGAATATAATTTGAGGCTGCTGCACTGCTGCTGTGCAGACAGGGGCTTTGTCTCTTCCTGTTTCATTTTAGCATTTTATTATTTCATTAATAAAAACTAGACACATTCCATCATGGCTGTTAACAGGTTATTTCCAATATGCATAAGCAAGTACGTGTGTTGGTGTGTATGTGACAGAAAGAGAGATGGGGTTCATTATACCAGCATCTTTAGTTTTTGTGTGTTTCTGCATGTGCAAATTCCAGGTAAAAGATTATTTTATTTAAGGTTTTTTGCACTCATGTGTCATACTTTGAATTCAGTCACAATAAATGGGTCCCAGGGGTGAAGCGAAGCAACCACAGCGGAGTAGTATTTTCTGTGGTTGAACGTTTTTGTACAACTGCCTGACAGGAGAAACCGCAGCAGAAGAAAAAAAAAAATCTCTAGTGTTTTGAAGCCAAATTCAACTTCATGTCAAAACAGCACCATGGGTGTTTTTCTTCTTTTAATGTTCATGTTTTGAAAATGTTTTAAGAAAGTACTAATTGCATTATGAGAAATGAAAGATGATGAGAGCTTTCCTGAGTAATGAGTATGGACCATAGGAAATGCTTTTCTTTATTCTTTGCACTCTGGCTTCACATTTAAAAAGTGTCAGCATAATATTCAAAATATTCACTGTTTTCTCTTGTTGATACTAACAAACTCCAAACAGATTATTTGCTCTTTTACTGATGAAAACAACACATTTCCGAAATGTCAAGTATTCCTGAGGTACAATCCTGAAAATCTCAAATGAAGCTGAAACAACCGCATAGAGAATCAAAATGGATCCCTTTGTTTCTGTTTCCATCAATTTGGTTTTGGTTAATGAATTGAAGCCCTTTTTCTCCTGCTTAGAAATGAATTGGTCTTTAGTGAAGAGCCATGTGTTTGCAGTAAATGACAGTAATGGCCCTGTTATTCTGACTCCTTTAGCTGATAAGCTCCACACCGATTATAGTGTCACATAGAGCAATAAAAGCAACATGGGTGTCCAGTTAAACATGGTCTCCATGGATTTACCATCAAAACATCAGACAGTTTTTAGCAACCAGTTTCATTAACTGTGCCTTTTGTCTCTCCTCTTTTTTTATTTATTCGTTTTTTTTTTACATGTTTGACACTGGGGTCCTTTTCCAGATCATATTAAACCTGAGCGTAGCTGCGGTTTTTATCACAGTCAATAATAAGAACAAAGGTCAAATCAACAATGTCTACAAGATATATGTTGCAAATATTTCTGTTACCCCGGAGTCTTCATAATGATCTTCCTTCTTACTCTTTCTGTAGAGCCCCACTTTATCTCAGCCTACGACATCGGCCTCTTCACCTTTTTCTTCCTGAGGGAAAACGCCGTGGAGCACGACTGTGGCAAGACGGTCTATTCCCGCGTCGCCCGAGTCTGCAAGAACGACATCGGAGGGCGATTTCTCCTGGAGGACACCTGGACTACGTTCATGAAGGCGAGGCTCAACTGCTCCCGCTCCGGAGAAATCCCCTTCTACTACAATGAGCTGCAGAGCACCTTCTACCTGCCCGAGCAAGACCTCATCTATGGCATCTTCACAACCAATGTGTGAGTGGACACATATTCTAGCAGTTTGTGTAGGTTCTTACATGCTGAGTTTACTGGTGAAATAATTCATACTATATAAGCAGTTTGAATTGATATTCTTGTGTTTTTGGTTCATTTGTTATTGTTTTTTTTCACAGTAGCATTGATGTTTTAAAAGTTGGGGTCCTGAGTGACTTTTGTTGAATACAACTGCACAACCCAAAGACCAGTTAATAGCCCTTCACTAAACAATAATACACCAGACCTTCATAAAAATGGATATGTGGTGTCAGGGGGATTGTTTAGTTGAATAATTTAGTCTTGTCTGCCTGACGCATGAATTTCTTTTTCTTTTCTTTTTTTTTTTTAATCCAACTGAGGCTTGACCAAATTAGAATATATGGCCCTGCCATCACTGTGAAGTAAGAGCCACCTAACTGAGCTGTGTATTGATGAATCCACATTGGTGTCAGTGGTGCTGAAGTGGCAGCTATACCGTATTTGTGATAGACAATGCAATGGGACATCATGCTGTATTACATGCTGGGATGGAGGCTCCAGCTTGTAATGAATGCTCTCCTGTTAGCTGCAGCTGCTGTTGTTGTCCTGTTAGGTTTTGTTATGTTTGGCAAAAGGTTGGTTCAAATGGTCGAATGTGGAGAAAAGAGATGGAAAAAGGGAAAGGAGAAGATGGACCTTACAGACAAAGTGATGTGATCCCCTGTGAAAATCCACCTCCTCCCCATTCTTCTTCCTCTCCTATTGATTAAGTAAACACATTTTCAAGCGTCCTCATCCATCAGTGGTGTCATCATTTTATAGAGTTTTTGGCAGTGGGTTTTATGAGTCTTTTTATTGACAATAAATATTTGTTATAATCTTGGAACTGGATTGGTTTAGTACTTACAGTAGGAAGAAATAAACTGTGACATGATTTCAGAGGCTAATCCTCCAGTATGTGCAAATAAACAAGCGCTAAAGTTAGCATGCAGGGTTCAGCCTCAGAACAAGAGAGAATAGAAAATGCATCAAAACAAACACAGACATGAGGTTAATTTCCCATTCTCTGTTACTCATTTTTCTCAGTTTCTGTTTCAGACTTGTAATGTTGTCTAACTTTGAAACGCAGTTGAACACCTTATTTTCTTAGATAAAGCCATATCGCCTTCATTTGCCTAGGTTACTAAGGGTACCAGGCCTCTAAGTGGCAGGACTGTTTTTTTTCTCTCTCATTCTCCTTATTAGTTTGACTTTTCATGTTTTTCCACCATGCCTTTGTTTGATGCAGCAAAAACACAACCTAGAATGATATACAAACCTCTATGTTCATTTACAAGTCAGCCAAAGGACATTCATTCCTACTGTAATCCATGTAATCTCATAAAACAAATGCACAAAATTCCTTCTCCCACATTTTTATTTATTTTGTTCCTCTCTAGAATTTGACCTGAAGACGTTTGAAAAGTGTCAAGTCAACATGTTCTGTGGATTTCAGAAACAGATTGTACTGTTTCCCAGGTACCTGCCCAAACAAAGTAGTGAATAAACTGATGAACTGGCTTGACACATTAGTACACAGCTAACGCTCCCTCCACCGTAACAAATATTTCTGAATTGATATACAACCTCATGCTCTTAGCAGGGCTTGTACTATAGAAATGTAAATGCATACCATAAAACATTTAAAAGCACTTGATGGATCAGAAAGATGAGTGAATCCAATGGCACCATTGTTGGATATGATATGATTATCTTGTTAATCTGATTTAATACATTTGGAAGCACGTTAACGTCTGCATTTTTCCAAGGATTACATTATAATAAGGCATGCATCTTTTTCTTTTAAATTGTGAAACCAAAACTATTCTGACGGTTAAATTAACTTTGGAGAGAGGAATGGTCTTCACGGACCAAAACGCAATGTAAGAAAAACTAGTTAACATCTTGTTTTGTGTACTAGTTCTTCCATAGTTGATACCAAGCGGGCTATTAGCCAAATATAAAAATGAAAAAAAAAAAATTAAAAGCTAGGTTAAGCCAGTATGTCAGAGACATGTTGACTGTCAGTTGTCAGTTGATGAACCGATTGCCAGTAATTGTTCAGACTCTTATGAAATGAGATGATTTGGCAGCTTAATCATCTGGAGCATGCAAAGAGGGAAAAGAATGTAAGCAATGGTCAAGGTATGGACATAATTGTAGCTGCACATTAGTCCATAAAAGGTTATGAAAAAAGCATGTTATATAATAAGGTCCAATAGCACAATTCAAAGAACACTGAGCACGTATGGAAGAGTGGCCAGAGAATATACAAATCTGCCAAAGAGTATATAAGCTCAGGTCAAGTTAAAAACTACATCTTAACAAACCACAAGACACCAGAGATATTGTTCTGTGAGCATAAAAGCCAAAGTTGAGTTGGTTGACCGTAATGATGACCAGCATCATGTTTGCAGAAAACTGAAAACAGCATTTCAGCTCAAACACCTCATACCCCCTTCCATGCATGGTGGGCTGATAATTTGGGGGTAGTATTGCATCCACAACATCTGCACACCTTCTAGTCAGTGAGTTGGCAACAGTGGACAGCTAAAGCCAAAACTGGGTGAAGCAACAAAGAAATGATCTAAAGCTGAGATCAGACAGCCTGGAAGAAAATAATAAAGTAATACAGGCTACTTCATGTTACTTTTGCTAAAGGTGACTCTGCAGATTCGGGGTACTCAGTGCTATCCAACATGATTTTTTTTTCTTTTTTCACATAGCATTTGGGTTTGTTTTTGGTACAGTGAACAAAGTTCTGTTGTTGAGGTTGTGTTTGCCAGACATTAACACTGATCTTATTTTTATTACAACCCCAGCTCCCAAAACATTGGGACTCTGAGTAAAACGTAAATAAAGAAAAGTATAACTTGATTTAGAGATTTCATGAACCCATGTTTTATTGACAGTAGAACATGAAGAACATATCTGATGTTGTAAACGAGGTATTTTACCCCTTCATGGAAAAAATTACTTTATTTACTTGAGGCGACCAGAGTGCCACGAAAATGCTGCCATTTCTATCCATTAGGTGGCAGCACAAGTCGTAACGCTTTGCATTTGGGGAGCCTGGGAAAACACAGGTGTGCAAAGATCCCCAATGAGTGAGTCTGCTGTCACCTTACACCTGTGTTCTGCGGTACTCAAATAGCCCCTAATAGCAGAACAAACCCCAACTTTGTCTGATGCTGCCATCAAAATCCAAATTAGCTAATGCTTTGTATTCAGTTCAAAAATACTGGATTAATCCCTGAAGGGATAAGGTCTTATCTTTTTTGATCCCACAACGGGGAAATGTATAATGTGCAAAAAAAAAGAAAAAGAAAAAAATTCATATGCTCTTTATGTTCTTTTAGGATAAAGCATAAGTTTGAGATTTGCAAATCATTGCATTCTGTTTTGATTTACTTTTTACGCAGCATCCCAACTTTTTTGGAATTGGGGTTTTATGTTTTTCCACTCTAGTTAAAGACAATTAAGATCTGTGTGTGAAAAATGGTTTCCTGGGAAATGATTTTCATGTTAATTTAGAGATTAGACAAGATGTCAGATCCTGGTATTTAACAGCAGTACAGATCCCAAGACGATTCATTATTATCTGCAATGGCACGCACCGATGATTAGTCTTGTTGTTCACTACATGGAGCTCCTTTCATCTGTAACCTTGATTATTACCCTTTGAGGGCAGTAATCCTTTAACATTATTATCATGTATTACTGTGTTTGGCTTACAAAATTATTCATAATAAATGCAAGTAAATGTGGTAACTGGTTAAAATCATACAAAAATGCTGATTTAATAACAGCTAGAGGAGGGAATTCTTACTTGCAAGAATAAAACTCTTCTGATATTCATCATGTGAATTGGCTGCTTGTGTGTGGATGATGAAAACAAATGTGGTGATGAGAGCTTCTATGCTTTTCTGATTATCTCATCCTGAGTCTGCTATTCCGCCACTACTCAGGGGTGGATGATTAAATAGGCCCAGTTGGTAAAGACCCTGAGGACCTGCGGCAACACGGCGCCTCTAGGTCTGAGCCTTTGTGTGAATTCACTTCATGTATCATATTTGCAAGGCAAGGAACCCTGCCAAAAGATGCAAAAATAATCCCAAAGGGATACTAAAGAACCCAAGGGTAACACAAAGTAACTACAATGTCATACAGATGAACTAGGACTGTGTGTGTTTACAGCACCTTTTTATCACAAGCTGCTCATTTCCTCTGTTAGGCACTTTGTGCAAAGAATACATAACAATGATTCTACGCTAGTTCTTGTAAGATTTCGTAGCAACATGGAACAAAGAAAATACTAAAATATAAAATTACCGTAACATACTACCAGCGTTGTCTTTTGAACAGACAGGACGAAGAACCCCACCAAAACCATGCTCCAACTGTGTTGAAGAGCTCCAGCACCAACACATGCGCACGCACGCACGCAAGCTATAACACTTCAGCTTCTTTCATTTAGCCCTCAGGGTTCATCACTTCAAAAGGTTTGTTACTCCGACATTTTGTCACTTAACACAGAGTGAGACAGTTTTCCAGAGTTTAAAGCTTCCCTGCTGCTAATGATCAGCATGGATGTATGCAGCTTTCAGCTGAGCGGGGTGTAGAGGTTGACTCGCACTTTCTTTGGTGTTTGATTGCTCCAGTTGAGAGTACCAAACACTTCATTGCAAAGAGGAAACACAGAGAACCAAATTGTGCATCTTGGGATGTTGTCATACATTTTAAGCTTGGTTAAAAGAGAAGGGTGCTGGGCAAGGGCATCTTTTATTTATTTATTTTTTATTTGTCTTGTTTTGTTGTGGTTTTTTTTTGTTTTTTTTGCATTAACTTGCAGGATGAACACACATGCTGTTGGTCA
This sequence comes from Arrhamphus sclerolepis, assembly GCA_037176975.1. Classification (NCBI taxonomy): domain Eukaryota; kingdom Metazoa; phylum Chordata; class Actinopteri; order Beloniformes; family Hemiramphidae; genus Arrhamphus; species Arrhamphus sclerolepis. The sequence continues at coordinate 1,806,161 of JBAMYA010000014.1, forward strand.
GTCTATTTAACACTGAAGCCGAAAAAAAAAAGATATGAAGAAATCGATACTACGACGTAGATCATCATTGCTAGGATATAGGGGTCTGGCCATTTCTTTTCTTTTTTTTCACCACGTCACAAAACATTACAACATTGCAGTTTCTTCAGTGATTGATCCACTACCTGAAATTTCTGTCCATCTAAGAAATAAGTTATAAATACCATACAGCTGAATGTATTTAAATTTAGCAAGTAAAAAAAAGAAAAAGATCTGCTGATTACTATATGCTCAACACTGTCCCAGTTATGTGAGACTATGAGCTAAACAGTGGCAGGGTTGCAGTGTTGTCTTGGGCTGTCACCTGTATATGCATGTAAAGTGTGCGAGTGTCTGAGAAGGAATGGCCGTTCGCACTCTGATGTATGATGCGTTCTTTCTTGGGAGAAGTTGAGTCCCGCCTCTCCCCTTCTGCTCACTCACCTGTTTAGCTGGCAGTGTTTGACACTGCATGGCTGCCTCCCAGCATCCATTTTAGTGATAGATGGAAGGAGTGTGTGTGTGTGTGTGTGTGAGAGAGAGAAGGAATTGGTAGAGAGACAAATGCTATAAGAACTCTGGGGGACAGAGAGATAGCTGAAGATAGAGAAAAGGGGAGGGAAATGAGAAGAGGTAATGAGAAAAATCATTGAGCTCCAAGCTTTTGTCTTACCTCCATTGTTTCTTCCTTCCGTTGTGAGAGGACTCATCGGTCCTCCCTCCAAAACCGCTTCCCTCTTTGGGGTTGGATATGTTAATGCAATCACCACAAGCACTGTCTCCATCTGTCTGGCCTAAATTGAACAGACTCACAGCTGCTCCCAGGAGTTTGGGGGCTCTAAAACACAACAGTAAGAGTTGGAACAGAGTACTTGTTCAACTTCTGTCTGCTCGTGATGTGGGTTGCTCAGGGCTCACAAGCATAAAGCAAGCGTTTGTGGCTCTCTAGGTGCGTCCTGGAGACGTAAACTGAGATGGCACTTGTCTGGGTACTTTTTGTGATGAAGTAAAATTCTGATGTGAACCATCAGCTGTTTCTGCTTTCAGTGAAGAAAATATGTTCAACACCAGCTGACGTGAAAAAAGATAATTGCAACAAGCCATAATGACAGAAAGACCTCTCACTAGCAGCAGTGCAAGCAAGTGCTTTTGGTCGTGTTTTGTTCATGGCGGTTTTATTTCGTTTTAACAATCACAAGAATTATTTTGCAAGAACTATGAATAGCAAAGCCTCTGCCACTGCTTTAAACACAACTCAGTTAGTTTGTGTGTTTGTTGTTTTTTGGTGTTCTGGTCCTGGATGGCCACTGGCCTGCTTGTTTTAGATGTTTACGTGCTGAAACACACCTGATTCAAATGAACAAATCGACATGGGCTTGTCATCAGGCTCCACACATTCATTTGAAACAGGTTTGTTGGAGCAGGGAAACATATAAAACATGCAGGGCAGCTGCCCTTGGGGGAGGGAAGGGTACTGTATTAGGTCACACCAAAAACCATGTAGTATTTATGTGTAATTTTCACATTTTCATGGGTTTAACAAATGAAAAAAATATATCACAAATGGAATTTTATCAGTTGTGGGTGTCCCTCACAACTAATAAAGGGAAAGCACCATGTTTGCATCTTTGGTCTCCACCCATAATGTACAGAGGATTAATTAAGGTAGAGTTTCTTTTTTTCTTTTAATACTTTGAATAAAAAAAGATGCTTTTCCAGTTATAGTTTATTGGTATTTTATATGTGAGATCTGTGTGCTGTGGCAGCTGAAATGTGTGAACATGATGTCTGGAATACCTCCCATGTACAAAGTATCTATCGCTGACTGTCCTCTAAATACTCAACTGGAGAAATCCCACAAAGGCATCGGAGGAATAAAAGAGGGAGAGGAAGCCGCTACTGGCTCTGTTATTCTTCTATCCCTATAAAGCATACAGGAAAGAGTCTTCTTAAATAGTTTTGAGCGGTTTTTACGAGGCAACTTTGTGGAAATCGAGTCCCCTCAGAGAGATGAAGAAAGTGACCAAACGAAAAATGCCTTATCCAACAAACCCCGTCAAGCTGCTGTGGAAGATTTTAGCATTCCATCAGAATCTGCACGCTCGAGACCTGAGAGCTCGGCCAGGTCTTTTAATTAACTCCAGGTCCTCATTGGAAAAGTCCCTCTGTCATGGACTCAGAGTAGCAGCACAAGTCTGCAGAGGTGCCTCGCCTGCCATTACTAATCATGGATAGGTGCCATCACTAAACCTCACACTTCACCAGGTGTTAGACAGCCTGATATGTAAAAACCTGGTGGTAGGATAACGATTGCTGAAAGAAATTAGTGAACACCAATTTCTTGCTGGGAAGTGACTAACCAGGGTGCTGCTCAGTGTGCAGTTATTAATATTTCAGTATTTCATGAAGCAAAACTGACAAAGATTTGTTGTTTCCTGCTTCATAAATAAAAGAATGAATCTAAATATTTTAAACTCTTTGTCACTTTTTATAAAGAAAAATGTTTGTCAACTATCCCACTGGTTTATAATTGATGTTTTCTGGTTGAGCAGAATCAACAGCTAATTCTAGCTTCTAGGGAAGGACTAAAATAGTTTTGTTTTTTTGTTTTTTATCCACAATTATGGTTGAGATTCACACAGCTATTAAGGTTAATGCTCTTGTTAGCACTTCCTGCACTGAAGCAGTGTCTTGCACGGTGCATGAAGATGACCACTGAGACACAGGCAGTGAGCGGAGACTCCACTGACCTTCAACAGACTATTCATGGAGCACAAGGCGGCGACCCGAATCTCACCATTCATCCGAAACATCAGTGGCAGCCCTCCTGAAACGAGACTGGGGCAGAGCTCTCCTCTGTATCAGCATTATCATCAAGTTACGAGCTGAGATCATAGCCGAGTTGAGAGATCATATCGTCCCCATAACCCTTATATTTGATTAAAAATGTTAATGTGTTAAGATACTTCTACACATTTGCAGTCTTGTTTAATTAGCTTTTCCCCATCTTGAGTCTCATACTCTGGTGGCAGTCATTTACACCTCAATAAAACAATATTGGAAGTGTCTTAGTGTAGCAGTTTTGTAGTTAAAGATGAGTGAGCCAGTTTTATCCGTTAACCGGTCCGCCAGATTCACATATACAGAGATTTCATATACTGAGGGAATAAAAGTACACACACACCCACCCAGCTATGTGGGAGTGTGTGTGTTTAGCACATCAAGTCACGAGTAGTCCACATTGTCCAAGATTACCTGCATCATGGGCAGCATTCTCCTCTGACACCACCATCAGAGCGGTTGAGTCTTGTTTAAAAAGACAAAAACAAAAAACAGAATATGAATTCAAAATACGTGCAGAAAATGTAAAGCCTTAGCAACTATCTAACAACATTTGTCATCTATTCTCATGTCAGTACAGTAAGAAAGTGAAATAGTATGAATATTGATATATTATTATGAATGATCTTCAAAAAAAAGTGTTTGCTGACAAATAATCAGTCACAACTTCACCGAGCACAAGATTCACGCTGAAAATAAATACTAGAGTGCGGTGACATTGAAATAAACATAAATGACAACCTGAAAATATGAAAGCAGTTACATAAAATGGCACAAAAGCAAATGGGAAATAGTTGACAACTCAGTGTGAATTAGGTCTATTCAACAACAAACAAATAAAACCAAGCAGTAACAAATTCAGCTTTGTTTTAAGATTAAAAGCAATCTGATCTGCAAATAACACCAAAGATGCTGTTTTTAATTTTATACTTCAGCAAGTTTCTGCATGCACGTTTTGGTTTTGCCTTATATCAATAAGATATCACTACCTTATTGTGCCACAAATGTCTTCTTTTGTTTTCCCACAAAAGAAAGCACTGTGGAATAACAGCACACAAGTACATAACAAGCAAATTAACAACTGTTTGAGTACAAATTTTGTCTCTCAACAGAATATCATTGTGGAAGTTGGTACATAAATTAAACTGTGCCAAAAATCATGTGTTTTGCCCAATGTTCCCTGAAAAATATGTAGGAATTATGCAGTAGTAGTTGAAAACCTTTAAAGCAGGTGGGTAGGGACTAGTTTTGCAGTAATTCCCAAGTCATTTATGTGCTGATGACCTCCAGATATACATGCTGGTCTGCTCTCAACGGTCTCTACGGTTGCTTGGCTGACACAAAGAAATGGCTATCTCAAAACTTTCTGTATTTAAACAACAGTAAAAGTGAATACATACTCTTTTATACCTCCAATGTACTGCCTAACTTAACAGTCAGTCGAGCAGTGAAAAATTTAGGTGTGGTGTTTGAGAGAGAATAAAAAATTCGACAAATAAATAGATGCTGTTGTTAAAGCAAGTTTTTTGGAACTTCATCTTTTAACCAAAGGGAAACCCTTCCTGTCCCGCGGTGATCTGGAAAGGCGATACATGCTTTTATTAGCTCACTAATTGACTACACTTTACACGGGTATAACACAGTCCTCACTCCATCATCTGCAACTGGTGCAAAATGCAGCTTCTCGTCTTTGAACTCAGTCATCCAGATTCACTCACATCACCCCAATCCTATACACAGGTACGACGTTGTATTGATTTTAAAATGTTATTGTCTGTTTTTAAAGCTCTTAACGGCCTTGCTGCTCCTGATTTATCTGAACTTAACTGTCCACCGTCCCAGCAGAACTCTGCGGTCGTCTGCTTTAATGCTGCTAGACGTCCCCAGGTCCCAGTATAAGCAGTAGAGTGATCGTTCATTCACTGTTACAGCCCCTAAACGAACTCATTGCCCCCTGACTTGCAAATAATTACAGATCTGGTCCAGTTTAAGTCCAACCTGAAGACTCACCTGTTTGGTTTGGCTTTTAACACTTTTTAGCACAATGTCACTTTCAGATTTTTTTTACTGATTTATTTTATAACCTTTTATAGTATTTGGGGTCTGCTGTGATTTTTTTTTTCTTTTTTTTTTGTTTTAAATGTGAAGTGCTTTGGTCTCCTGTGTGTTGTTGTAAAGTGCTATAAATAAAGTTTGATTGATTGATCATGAAGAAATTTGATTTAAAGTTGTGGAAAGAAGCCTGGGATAGGTGGAATAGTACTTGATGGTAAGCATTTGTTACCCTGGAAGTCATCATTTCTTTCCAACTTTCATCACACAGTTGTGCAGAATTACTTGCATATAAAAAGTAGAGAGTCTGATCTGACAGGATCTAACAAATGTACAAATATAACTTTGTACATTTGTTAGAATGCTAAGTTGCTGCACGCAAAGGACTCTCGTATTAAAATCAAAGTACAAGTCAATAATGATGATGTAGACTGTGGAGAAATTTTTACAAACATAATTATATGACAAGACACCATGTACTTCCTTAAAATAAATATAATAACAAAATAAAATGAAATAGTTGGCAGTTCATAAGAAGGTTTATAATATGAAATGAATCTGCCAAGACCTGATTCACCTAAGACGATTCATAATTAAAAATACAGTTTACTTTGCCAAAGGCAAGAAAATTTGTAACATTTGCAAACATAGGCTATATGTTGTACTTGGACCACTGATGCTTTCTTATCTTTACCAATGTCTGGTGCTCCAGTTTTGACAGTCTTTTGGATTCTGATATTACAAAGACTGATGCAGTTCTCTAGTTTGGCCAGGTGTTGGCCGATCTGTGTGGCCTGCAAGGTGACGGGTCTGAACAGTTGGAGACCAATGGACCCTTGAAAAAAAACCTGGACCCTGGACATGAATGTCTTCGTGCTTCTCATCCAATTTCAGTGCAGTATATTTACTGCCTTTCGTTTCCACTAAACTGCTTCCATTTCCACTACATCCAGATATTTTACATTCTTTTACTAGATGGATTATTATGGATGAGAGCAGAATGTAATAATGTGAGGGAATATATTTGAATGTGAGAGTAAAAACATACATATATGTGTGTGTGTGTGCACCCCTGAGACTGAGTTTAAGAAAGCCAGAACAAATCATGTGTTTTACGGCCCCACATACAGGACCTGATTTTAGCACAACAGCTGCTATATAAATGGAATTTACAGTTTGTATTTCTTTTGTCACTTTTGGTTTTTGACGTATTGGTAATAACTGGAATGATGTGACAAAGTGATGATTTGGGTTTAAAGAAAAACAAAAAAACAACATGGAGAAAACACCTGTATTTCATTCCAGCCGCTGAACCTGTGTTGCTGCTGCATTGTTTAGTGTAGGTGTTGCTGACTCAGTCTGCTCATGAATGTGACTGCGTTGGGTCAAAGCTGTTGCTTTTTCTGGCGTATTGTTGTGCCGTGTGAAAATATGTAAGGATAATCCTGACAGCCCCAGTTCAATTTCTGGTCCCTCCTGCCTGGTAACTCTGCTGAGTGGACCCTTTTTGCTTTTCTGGCATGATGCAGGTACTCACTGAGGTTAAAACATTGGACTTAATTTAGCTCAAGCTTTTCTTTTTTTCCGCCATAAAATAAAGTGCCTTAGCTAAAAACCCAGGATTCAGCTGGACCCCATTGTACCCTCTTTGTACTAATGTGTACATGCGCAAATACAAAAGTCCATTAACTTGTTGATTTAAAAAGCACTTTAAAAACATCTGTTGATATTAGTGCTTTTGATTGCTGGTTTGAAAAGTCAGATAAGTGGCAAACGTACTGTATTTATATGCTGATTTTCTAGTTCTGTTGACCACTCGAAGCTCTTCTACGCTGCAGAGTCCATTCAACCATTCAGACAAACACATTTATATTTTTCTCTGTCATAAAACAGACGCATCAGGGGAAATGTAGGGCTCGGTATGTGGCCCCTTGGTCCCTTAGACCCCGAACTGCCCCTGTATTAAAACGCATCCCTGGGAAATCTCATCATAAGTGGCCAACACTAATGCAAGGTCTGAACACATGTCAGAAGAGGGTCAGATATCATCACTCTGGACACATTTAAAGGTGGTCGAGGACATTTGTGTTCACATTTGCAATCTTAACATGAAAGCATGCTGACGGATGCAGGGACCACCTAACATCAGTGACTTAGACTGTGAAACATTTGGTCTACAAATGACCACAATAAAGCTCTTTCTTTTTGCTTTGTGGCAGATCTTTCCTTGCATTGTAAATTACGGCATAAAAACAGGTGTGCTAAGCACTGGCCTCTTGCGATCTGATTTCTCAGGGTGGATTTTAACGCGATGGTCCAAAAGGGGCCTTAGACACGTGGTCTTTAGAGGACAGAATGTGAAACATCTGCTTTCTTGGCAAATGACTTTACTGTCTCCTGAGCCACAGCCACTTGAAATAAAATAAGGAAATATTGCCATACTCCATTTCACAGAATACCTTTTTTTAATTAAATTAAAAATATGCAATAATATGCAGTTACTCCATGTATAGATTTAATTAAAAAAAAGTTTGGTTACAGATAAGAAAGATCAATAGCAAAACCATCCAGGGATTTGATTTAAAGTATACAGCAACAACTATACGAACATTCAGCCTATAACGTTATCATTACTGGCTCTGTGTTGCATAGTCGGGCTGAAGTAAAGAGCTCATTACCTTTCTAACATGTCTTTCCTTAGGCTGAACTGAAAACGGCCCTGAAATCCTCTGAAATACACCTCAGGTATCACGCCTGATTGTTCCTTTCACTTGAACAATCAGACTGTGGGTTTCTTACCATCAGATCTTTAAAACAGTTTCCTTTTTCGTTTCCTGAAACAGTTGGCTACGTAGTTTAGTGAAACAGCAGTGAACACTAAACTTTTTTTTTTTCAGCTGTGAATGAATTCACATTGTTTTAATGAGACCTTCTGGAAGCGGAAGCGTCTGCGCGTTTGTGTAGGCATGTGTGTGTGGTACGTGTTTTTATTGTAATTAAGGATTTGTTTGGCTTAATGGGATTCTGTGGCTCAGATTAATAATATACTGTACAGGATTTAGATACACAAGCAGTACTTGTTAATTAGGTCAGTTCAGTTTGTTAGTTCATTCTTATTAATAATTTAATTTCAAAACATAAAAATTTCAAAGCAGAATTTACATGAAGGTAACCTAATATTGTTGGAAAAGTATTCATATTTTCTATTCAGTGCATTTTGCTTCAAAGCAAAGCTCATCCTGTTTCAGCTTATGCAGTTTGGCCTGATAAGGCAGCACTGTAAAGTGGCCACATTTGAAGCTTCACAATGACCTTCACAGTAATCACCTTCCATGGGTGAGGTGTTCCTTTTCCCAACAATCACTTGAGAACCAATCTATCCACAAGAATTGCACCTGATTTTAAGATGACAAGACTCTTAGTCAGCTCACATACTTGCTTGGGGAGCAGATCGGGTTCAATTGCAGGTTCAACTGGTTCAACTGCAGGTGAATGTGCCAAAAACAGGTGACAGCAGCTGTTTAAAATACCCCTGTGCACAACACAATAATGGTGCTGATTGGGTCATCATTAGCTCTCCTGCAGCATTCGCTGGACTTTCTTTCAACTGAAAAAGACTATTTCACATTTGATGTGAAACTCGGAGGCGAACGAGTTCAGAACTCTGGAACCAGGTGGACATGACGTAGTTTCATGAAGTCTTTGTGTGTGCTTCTTGTCAAAATTTGATTTTAACTTTGGCCAGCCACCAAATCTATCAGGAGAATTTAGTTCAACGAGAAGAGACTTTATAGTTTTGAGCAGGTTATAGGAAAGATATGAGCAAAGTTTTTGTGCAGACTCAAACTTCGTGCCACATTAATGGAGGGGCTGATGTTACTCTGAAACATTTGAATAAAAAAGGGCACCAGAAATGGTCCTCATTTCCTGTTGATTCTTTATTACCCATCCTTCCTTCTTTGCCCCTCTGCTTCAGTCTGTTATTGCAACATAAAGACAAAGAAGTGGTGAATGCACAGCTAAAATGCTCGGTGCCAAACCTAATGCCACTGTTCATGAAAATGAAGAAAATGAAAATCGAAGAGATGGACAGAGATGAATTCATCAAGACGAGACAGCCTGTCAGGAAGTGCAAAGGAAGACGATGCATTGCAGGGTTTGCTGGATTTGATGTGATGATTTAAATCACATGAAGAAGTATCGTCCTGAATGATGACAGTATTCATCTTGGGGCTGTGCCGCAGAAAGCACCAGTGTAGCAACAAACAAACAGCTTTTCACATCACTTTCCCAGGCTTCTATGAAGGCTCAAAACATAGGGATGCATCCATTAGCACAACTGACTGTATTAATTCAGTTTTACCCTGCTGTCTTGAAGTTATGTGCAACAACCTGCTGTCAAAGTAGAGCTCTGAAATAATCTGTCAAGCTTTCTGTGGCAGAAGCTGGGTATAATGTGAGCTGAAGCTACAATTTGACCACAACCCCACAGTTCAACCCATTATGTCAGAACATCTGTTTTGAATTTGTGAATGCAGTTGTACCCCCACAGTTGGATCTAATTTTCCTGTGGTCTCCTCCAGTCAGGGTTTAATTACTGTCATCGTAGTACACCTGTCTGCCTCCCAGCCACTCTTGGTGCAATCAGAGCGACTGAACATGAAATAGGAACATGTCCCTCTTCTAAAGTCTGAAGGTTGCTTTACTCCTGTTTTGCTGTTGGTTCAGTCACTAAGCCGCTAGTTTGGTTTCCCTCATTGGATAACTAGAACTCAGTTGGAGCTGCACAGCTGTTTGCAGTAATAACACAATAGTTTTGTAGTCCTGAAATGGACCTCAAAACCCAAAACAAAAGCAAAATTCTGAGCTGATGTGCTGTGCAAAGCTCATTGCCTTCATAAAAATATGTGTAGTTTCCATTGTTTGCAGCATGGCTGAATCTGTATAGCCTAAAAATGGTTGAAAAAATTAGTGGCATTAACTACGTGGCAGTAAGTACGCCTACATTACGAAGTAAACGTCAACAAGAACACAATGAAAGGATTATTTAAATGTTATATTTAATTGAAAATTTGACAAGGAATATTTATCAGTCATTTTCTTAGGGGGTTGTTGTTTAATGCCACTATCTTGTTTCACAGAAGGTGGCGTACAGGACAAAAGACTCAAAAAAAAAAAAAAAACTGCATAACTAGCATTCCAGGACGGAACATCCATAAACATATGACATCATCTAGTTTTGGAGAAAATGTTTCCTGTCATTCAAATTATATTTTTTCATAGAAGTGCCTGTTTATCTCAACAAAACAATACCACACCACATCTGCACATATCACAACAGCATATTTTGATTAGAAATAACTACTGGTGCTAAACTGGCCTGTCTGCAGTCCAGATTACAGATTAAGTCAGTGGTCAAGTCCAGCTTGTTCGCTTGATTTTAAAGAAAAGTGATCAGACATTTTCAGTTGTTTCCCCAAAACAGGCGGACTCACTTCCTGTCTTTAAATCCTCTCTTAAAAACGATATATTATCTTTGGCTTTTAACTCCTTCGACCACAGTTATGTTTTTATTTTAATTTGTGTCAGGCTGATCCACTCTTTCAGGTTATCTTATCATTTTGTTTTATCTCCAAGCAGGCTGGTTTTTACATCCAATTTAAGTTACTTTTTATTCTTCGGTTTTTAACCCAAATTTGAGATGTTGACTTTTATTCTTCCTAATTGTAATTAATGTTCTGTTTCTGTCACATTCTTCTGTTGTTTCTATTTGTTTTCATTCTTTTGGTACCCAGCACTTAGGCCGACTACAACGATTTTAAAGTGCTTTGTAAATAAAAAATGAATTGACCCACTGTAACCATCCTACTCCACCAAACATTTGATAAAAGAGGTCTGTATCGTTAAAGAAATGAAATCTTCTAGTTGGAGCAAACTGTCCCTTAAGTTCTCTAACACTTGCAGAGAGTTGTTGAAAAAGATGTGATGCAACACGGTGGTAAACAGTCATTACTGGCTAAAGCTTTGGCATGAATGTTTCTGGGAAAAAAAGAAGTAAAGATATATGATTAAATGTATTTTTTTTTTTACTATTTGAAGTTCAATATATGTATTTAATTTAATGCATCACAAAAAAAGCACATTCTGTTTTTAAAATTCCACTTCAGCAGTTATTCATTTTCAAAAAGCTGGTTTATGGTCCTCAAAATAGTGCATTTCAAAAGGTTTAGCCACAAAAGAAAAGGATGTCACGCCTTAAAATGTTTCCAGTAAAACTTTTACAATATTAGTTTTCTCGCTGATATTTTGAGATTTCTACAAATAATCAGAATTCACTTCTGTTGCTGTCTAACATGATGACGTCTTCAAAACCAGAGTAAAATACAACAAGCAGCTTCTCCAGATAGTTCCTTAGCTGGTGCTGACGTCTAATTTTTATCAGTTCCTCGCTGCACCCAAAGCTCGGTCTGGCAAGTCTGGTCTGGTCTGGTCCTACTAATATTCTATATGGAACATGCTGACTGCTTTTTATATAAAATGTCTTGCCACGTCTCAGTAAAATATGAATAAAAATGTGGAGGAAATTTGAAAATAAAGCCAATAAAAAATAAAATCCTGCAAAAGCAATCTATGGGTGAACAACTGTGTTGTGATACCTCAACATAACCATTTATCAAATCCCAGTTGGTCATCTTTTTCAACAAGATCCTGTCTTTAAACTATTAATGCTTCACGTAAGACACACAAACAGCTCACAAAATCAATTAAGTTACTTTTAAACTGTGTTTTTTTTCCCCCCTTTGCTTTTGAAGACTTTTTTCCACTCGTCTTTCTTGCATGCATCTCCTTACATGTCCATCTCTCCACACAATCATTTGAGCTGGAACTGGAACTCTACACCTTTTCCTTCTTTCATCCTTCTGTCTCACACTTTGAACACAATATTATCACTCACGAAGTGGTAGAGTGTGTGCAAGCCATATCCAGGCTGCGGGTTGCTCCCTGTGCTGTAAGGAAATTCATTCTTGTGCATAGTATGTAGGAAGGTTGAAAAAATAAAAATAAAGAAGAAGCAGACAGCAGTTAGAGGCAGTTAAGAAAACCATTACCTTCCAGGTTATTATGGCTAAAGAGAATCGCATTCATTGCTTTGCTCACAGAGTCAGTTTAGCTGAGGTTTTCATTAGTATGATACTCAGGCAGGTGTGTGTTTGTGTGTGTGTGTGTGTGTGTGTATGTTTGTACATAATGTGTGCAGCTTCCCACAAAATCCCCACTTTAGTTCTGGCTTCATTCACTGTGGAGCGCTGATAGCGTAGCTTAGCCTGCAGCTAAAGCAAGTCAGTCACATAACATCTGTTTAGTGCAGGTATAAATGATGTGACTTCCATTAAGAGAATAGGATTTATTGCAGAATTGCTTTATTGCATAGCTGCATGCTGCTGATTTCTGATATGGCTTCAGTAAACTGCTATCCTATGAGCTGTTCTGAACATTTTAGTTTTAAATGTTTCTTCTGCTTACTATTTTCTCCACTATCTCACTCTCCATAAAGCAACAGCATTGCCGCATCTGCAGTGTGTGCCTTCAACCTGAGCGCCATCACCCAGGCATTCAATGGACCCTTCCGCTCCCAGGAGAATCCCCGCTCCACCTGGCTTCCCACTCCCAACCCCAAACCCAACTTCCAGGTCAGTTCTGTCTCCAGAGCCGCTGAGGTGTTAATTCTAGACCAGCTAATTCAGTCACTTCACATTGACTGGCTGTTGGTGGGGAAAAATCCAAAATTATGTATTTATATCATAAAACGTTAACACGTTTAAATTCTCAACCATTAAGACCTTAGAGAAAACTGATTTGGGTAAAGAATGATGCCAAAGACCAGTCCAGGACAACCAAAATAATAACCAGTATAAAAAACAAGTCGAGCAGAATGGTATATGGTATTTGTTTTTGTTTTGTTTTTTCAAATTCATATTTTAATTATTCAGTTAATTATTTTTTTAAATAAGAGGCTTCAATGAAAATAGAAAAATGCTTGCTCATTGAAGCAATCACTACAATCTACTGCTTAAACATGATCCAGTTTAGAACGAACGTCAATTCACTTCAACTATGTACATTTATTAAGCAAATCTTTTTTTTTTTTTTTAAACAGAAACTACAGTGACAAAGAAAAGAGAGAACAGCTCAGAGGAGAGAGTGTGTCAACACTGAGTATAGCATATAGCTGCAGGCAGAAAACTGGTCGCTTTGATCATTATGAGCAAAATTGATAGAGTTACAGCCTAATCCACTTCATCTTAACTTGCATTTTTTTATTTATTTATTTTATTCTACCAAAGTAATATTCCATGTATTTATGTTTTGGCTATTCAGGAGCTTTATGGGTATTATTGCTGGGCTGCTTAGCTGTCAGGCTGGTGCTCTGTTCAGAAATGAATGCTATTAATCTGCTGGACATGTACCTGTGTCACTTTCTGCACTTGTGAATGTGCCACATAAGGATTGCAATTGATTGCACAGAAGCTATCACCTGAAGCAATTGCCCCTTGCAAATTGTCAAAGGTGATTGAGAACGTCAAGTTATTCGCAGGCAAGTTCTCGTAATTCATCTCTTTGATGAAGAACATTTAGAAAATGAGAAAATAGGTCAGAAATGAGAACATAACTTCATAGTGTGTTGCCAACCAAAATGTCAGAAAACAAGTTACATAATTTCACCAACTCTCTGAATTATTCAAATTTTATATATGTTCTTAAAACAAATGTATGCACCTGTATGTGCTCTTAAACAACCCCTTTAATAGTTGCAAATGATGCAGTCCCCTGCTGAGAATGATTACCACCACCAAAATAAGGCACTGCAAGATCAACCTGCTGAGAGCATATGAGAATATGACAACTCCAATGATGAAAGATTTTATTAATTGTACTTTTTGGTCTTTGTATTATAAGAAACAGTAATGCATTTGAACACAAGCAATTTGAGCACAAGCAATTTATTTCACAGATAACAAAATACAGAAAAAGTATAACACATTTTTGCAGCCAGGAAAAAAAACATTAAATGCAAAGGATAGACGGGTTTTGTCAGAAGTGGTATTTATCTGTTTTTGCAAATTAACTCTTTATGTATTTTCCATATATATTGCAGAGAGTAGTTCAGCCAAGGATTCTGCATTAAACCCACTGGTTCAGGAACCTCTTATAGTGTCAGTGTAGATTTAAAGGACAACATACGTCAGCCATGTTAATCAGAGTAAGATGTCCTCGTCCATCGTGTGTATGTCACACATCCAGAATGCAACTGTTGCTCCCCTACCTACTCTACAGAGGGTAGTCAAGGGGAGCAGAGAGGATTATCTGTTTCCCTAACCCCCCCTAAACCACTGCCTGAAAAAAATCACTGCCCAGTGCTAAAGATAGGCAGCATATGTCCCTCCACTCATACCTGAAATTCCTGATATCAGGCACGAGATATTGCATTAAAGTAGCATTAAAGCCTGTACATCCAAACTGCTGAACATCTTCTCCTGCAGGCTGTGGGGCTGCAATCTCTGATACTGACCTCTTTTACATTTTACTTGAAGCTTATCTTAACTCTTCACTTGAAACTTTAATCGTTTTTATCAGAGCCCGGATGGCGTATTTATGTGCTGTGGATGCATCTGTTTTATGGGTGCAGTGTTCTGGTGTTCCTTGAGGAGACACAGTCTCAAATTATAGTTTTCATCTGCTATAATGTATGATGGCTAACTTCATTTTGATTTGATTAATATTAAGTAATGGCTTAAAATTGTTTAATCAAAGGAACCCAAGTGAAAAATGCCTTGAAATTCTGAAATTTGTGAAGAATGGGTAAAGACGTTCAAGGACTCCTGAAATCCTCATAGCTGTAGAAATCAAAAGACGGTTTCCACTAACACGAAACAGGAGCCCCTATTTAAATGAAAATCATACTGAAACTGTGTCATAATAAGACCTGACCTATTTAATTTATTCATTTTCCTTTCCATCATAAAGAGGTGGAGTTAGTCTTGGATATGAAACTCCCCAGCTGAAAATTGGTCTCACTCCTGCACTGATGCTTAAAAAAATCAATTACACCACATAGTATGAATAATTACATTTCAGGGGAAGTATACGCCAGGAGATGGCATTTCACTTTAACACTGACAGTTATGACACTGACTGTTCATCAATCTGATGCTTCCTGCTGGGAGCTTAAATCAAGCTTTTGTTCTTGTATGTGAAATCAATTTGATTAAAAGCATTAATGTTATCCTTTTTTTTTTTTTTTCTTTTTTCTTTTTTACTTCACAGCTGTTTTAACTACAGGACAGATGATTTTTATCAGGAACGTTTTTTTGTAATCTATTTTAGTGCTGCACAGTTTTCGCAGAGAAACTTATGTCATTGTCCAGCCAAAACTTAGGCTTTTGATGTGTGAAATTGAAAAGATCATTATAATCCTTCCAAAACAATGTATAGATGCAAACCTCACCCAAAAGTATCAAATCATTTTCTCATTTTACTCCGAATCTCAAGAAAATTAAATGCAGCTAGAAGTTTTGCAGCCTAAAAAAAGTTCTCCTGTATCTTATTTAAAAAAAAAACAAAAAAAAACTGCTGTTACTTTAGTCATTACACCATCTCTCACTCATCTCTCTCTCTTTGTGCTGTTCTAAAAAAGTTGCTTTTACGGGGAACCAAATTAAAAATTGAAGCAATATAACAAGGATACGGTGTGTAGTGATTTAGAAAGTACAAGAAGGATGTGAAACACATTCCTTTGTTGGGTTTCCGCTGCCTTTTTAGTTGTCTTGCATCCATTTCACATGGTCCTTTAATACTTTGCTCTTTATCTGTTGTCTACAGTGTGGCACTATAAATGACAAGGGTCCCAACGACGGTTTGACAGAGCGCAGCCTGCAGGACGCACAGAGGCTTTATTTGATGAACGATGTGGTCCAGCCAGAGTCTGTTGATCCACTCATCATGCAGGATGACGTTCGTTTTTCAAACCTTGTTGTGGACATTGTCCAGGGCATGGACACCCTCTACCACGTCATGTACATCAGCACAGGTTAGGCATGAAAGCATCACATCACAACGGCAACTAAACAAACCAACTGAAAAGTATTCACTCAAGAATAAAATGCATTTTGATCTGCCACATATTTTTGTCCTTCTTTATGGATCAGAATATGGCACAATCTTGAAGGCACTGGCTACACCGAACAAGAACCTGCAGGGTTGTTACCTGGAGGAGATGGAGCTCTTCCCAACAGGTGTGCGAGAACCAATCCTGAGCCTGCAGATCCTGCACAGTGATAGGTCACTCTTCGTTGGGCTCAATGACAAAGTCCTGAAGATCCCACTAGAGAGGTGTTCCACCTATAAAACTGAGGCGTAAGTAGAGCATCGACTCTCCAAGTCCAAAACATTTTTCCAGAGAAACAGATATTAGGACATTATCCACTATTACCCTCTTATATGTATACTAGACACTCAGAACAATTACTACTAAAAAATACTCTCCTAAAGTAGTCTGTGAAAACATATTAGTACAATGGTAAATGCATCATTACAGTGATGCATTTGCTATAATCATGTTCCATTATTGCTATATTATATTATTATTATTATTAGTAGTATCATAACCATGTGTCAATTTTGTTGGATCTGCAATATAGACAAAGAAGGTAATATACACACAAAGACGCAGCTGTGTGAAGCAAAAAACATTATTATTTTTTAATAATTTATACACCTTGTGAGGCATGAATTCTAAGATTACTGTTATTTACATGTGGGTTCATTTGAACATAGATCACAATTTGTACAAAGCACACCAGAGAGTGTCAGATGCAATTGATTTGTCACTCACAGCTCTCCTGGCAATATCAGTCTGCGGTGTATATAAAAATGTCAAATTATAGATGATATATCGTGTCTTCTCAAATGAAAAGCCCTGTCAAGGCACGTTTCATAAGGAAAACCCACCAATTCAGGAAGTAGTAGCAAACATTTCATAATCTGCACTTCTCTGAATTGGTTCATGAAACCCCTGTTGCATGTCATGCATCTTCTCTCTTAAATCTGCTGTGCGTTATACACAGTATATATATTTTGTTGTTCATTTTCTTACTTTTTGGCAGTGGATATATTCTAACGTGGTTGGTCCTCAGCCGGAGGCAGTTTTCCCCAACTATGATTAATGTATGGACGACATCACCTATAATCACGAAGGTCCATACGGAACCAGACAAATGCTGAGGACGGTATCTCATTCTGCTCATTAGGAGAAATAAATTAGAAATAACTTTCTTGTACTTTTGTTTTAATAAAACTCTCCGTAATACGGAGGAAGTACTGCTCTGAGTTTTTTGTGCCTGAACTAGAGGCAGGATTTAGTGAGAAAGCTAAACGTAGATGGAGAAAGAGGGTGGGGGAGGGGATCCTTTTCTTTTCCATCTTCACCTTCTGTGTTATTCATGTTAAAATCTCAGTCTCAAGGATGAGCAAGGGGGGGGGGGCTCACTTGGTGTCAGTCCAACCTTGTGCATCTCATCAGTGCTCACATTCAGGATCCTCAGCTGGCCAACATGGTCCTTCAAAGTCAGCTTCCTTTTATCATACAAATGGCTTCACACTTTCTGCTGTGTGTGTATAAAGGGCAATGTACTCAGTCTAGTTTGTGCGTGTTGGTATTTTTTCGTATGCACAGTGTGATGAGTCAGCTTGCTTTTTTTTTTTTTTTTTTAATTCGAACCCTGAAACCAAAAACCCTACCACACACAACCTCAACAAAAGTTGGGCTGAAAGAGGGTTGGGGAGGGAAAGGGGGTTTTG